>OX352772.1:234326236-234781621 GCA_947095535.1 Poecilobothrus nobilitatus
TTTACCGATACGATGATTACATATGATAACATAAATATTGAAGATAGTTTAAGAGTTAGTCACTTTACAGGGTTAGACAACATTTTATTAAAAAGCAATTATGAAAAAAATTTTAATACGATTTACTTGAACATACAAAGTATTAGAAATAAATTATACGGTTTAGAAATTCTGGTTAATAGTTTTGAATATGAGATACATGCAGTAGTTTTGTCGGAAATATGGTTGCATGATTCAGAGAACAAAAATTTTTAATTTACCGGCTTACACGGCTTATTTTTCGAATCGTGCAAAATCTTATGGTGGTGTTGCTATTTATGTTAAGGAAAATATTAATACATAGTACCTTAATTTTTAAATCTGAATTTAACAAATCTAATTTTTTATGTGTTAAGTTATTGAACCACAATTTTAATATATTAGCGGTTTACAGATCTCATGAAACTGATGTAAATGATTTTTCAAGTAAATTAGATGAAATCACTAGTTAATTTAGAAAATCTTTAATTCTTGGTGATTTTAATATAAATATAATAAATGTTGATCATACCACTAGTAGTTATATTAATACGTTACTCTCAAACGGTTTTGTCATTTATAACAAGAGGAGTGTAAATTACGCCACCAGAATTAGCAACTCTTCTAAAACGGTTATTGACCGGTTATATGAGATCATACGAGACCCTTGCAATGGTAAAAAACTCTGAGATCTATATAAAAAGATTATTTTCAACAAAACTTCTTATACTTCTTCGAGCAATATTAAGACATTTGAATGTAATAATCTTACAATTACTAATGGATGTGATATTGCCGAATATATGATGCGGACGAGTTGAATATTCCAAATAATCAAATTGATTATGAATATCTGAATAATTTCCAACCGTATTATTCATTCTGATTTTAAATTAACTGAGACAACTATTGAAGAAGTTAACTCTGCGATTGTCTCACTCAAAATTTCTGCTGCTACTGGGTATGATAGTATTTCAGCTAAATTTATAAAAAGATTTTCAGAGCGTTTGTCTCCCATATTGGTCAAATTTATTAATCTCTCTTTTGAAAGTTTTAGCTTTCCAGATTCTCTCAAGTTGGAAACTATCATTCCGATTTTTAAGAACGGTTGTGCAACGAGTGCAACTAATTATAGACCAATTTCAGTTCTTAGTTCTTTTTCTAAAATATTTGAAATTATCATTAGAAATCGAATGCATAATTTCATGAACAACAACAAAATCCTTTATGATAAGCAATTCGGCTTTGAGAAAAATTCAAGGACAACCGCTGCCTGTCTTAGTCTCAATGATTTTATTTTAAAGAGTATTGATGAAAATATTACGTGGCTTGCGTTTTTTTAGACTTTCAGAAGCCTTTCGACTGTGTCGACCATGACATTCTTTTGCACAAGCTCTCAAAATTAAATTTAGATAAAAATCACTGCAGATTTTTGAAATCATATTTGCAGAATAGACAACAAGCCGTTCGGGTTTGCAATTCTACTAGTAATTTAAAAATAATAAAAAAAGGTGTTCCGCAAGGGTCAATTTTAGAGTCAGACCTCTTTAAAATTTATATTGACGACATAACCCGGCTTAGCTTAAAAGGAAAAATCCAATTATATGCGGATGACGCAGTCTTAAAATATGCAGTGAAAACAGAGCAAGAACTAAAAGATGCTATTAATTATGATTTGATCATTATTATAGAGTGATTAGAAAAACACAGAATGATTCTAAATGTAAGCAAAACAAAAATCTTAGTTTTTGAAAATAAAAATTTCAACTCCTTGGATTTTTATTTAAATAACAACAAATTGGAGGTTGTTAAGACCTTCAATTACTTAGGATTAAGGCTTGACAGTAGGTCAAGATGGAGTGACCATGTAGATCACATTATTAAAAAAATTACTCCTTATATTTTTATTTTAAGACGACTAAGAAAATATTTTTCGCCAAATGTCCTGTATGTAATTTACTGTTCGTATATATTGTCCCATTTAAAATATCTGAACCCTATCTGGGCTCTTCAAATTATATAAAATTAAATATATTACAAAAGAAAGCCATACAAATTATACATTATTATCCAGTTTTATTTCCAACTGAGTGCTTGTATACGGAAAAATATATCAGTTTTATGAGTATCTGTAACCGCGAACTTTACATAACAGCATTGAAGATTATTAACAACCAAATCAGACACAGCTTCGTCTTAAACAGAAATATTGACATCCATAACCACAATACGAGAAATAGGTCTAATTTTTATTTAACCCTTTTTAAAACCAGCAATCAAAAAAACAATTGCCTTCATAATTGCTTAAAAATTTATAATGATCTGCCGAATGATATTAAACTAGTAAACAATATACGCATCTTTAAAAAAATTATTTCTGAACTTGTTCCATATGATCTACTCTAGGCAGTATGATCTACTCTATGCAACAGTATTGTTTTGTTATACATGAGTTTGTTTTTTTTTTTGTCATTTAATTTATCTTGTCTTTTTTTTTATTACAAATCACAATAATATTATTTTATTATCGTATTTCATTTTTTTGGGTACCTGAAGTTGTTATGTTGTATATATTAATGTATTATATATTATATACAAGTAGAATTTTATAAGACCGCACAGCGAAAGCTAAGGTCATTAAATCATTTTATGTATTTTAAATATTAAAAAAACTAGTTTTAAGTTACAAGTTGTTTTTTTTTTGTATTAATATAGATTATTTTGAATACAGAAAAAAAAAAAAATGAATACCGAAAAATTCACGATACTATAAAATTAGTGAATGTAAAACGATTCAACATTTTTCGAAAAAAATTGGAATTTATAATAAATCCAGTACCAGGCAACAAAGATCCAATAGATTGGATTAAAACCGGTATTGAATTATTCAGAAATTATTCAGCAATTTAATTGAAAATGATCAACAAAATTGGTGTCACTTTTGGATGCCAAAGTTTTTATGAACGTGGTCCTAAGTCTGGATCAATTTTAAAGAAGCAAAACACTTTGACGTTTCGGAAATTTGGGAAGTTATTTCAAAAATTTTCCAAAGCAACTCCGAAGGATTATTTACAGATACGTTCTGTATAAATGTTACTTATGTACGACTTCCAGCAAGAGGCAGAGGAAGAAGATATAACAATTTTGAAGAAGAATGTAATAAAAGAAGAGGCATAATTGTTGTTGCTATCTCATTCATAGAAAAATCAGTTGACTACTGTATAAATGCGAAAAGATGTAGGTCAACTTCAATTGAAAGCAGAGCGTTACAACTAATTAGAAATTCAAATGTAAGCATCCCAGCAAAAGGAGCTAGTATCAGTGAGCTCAAAAAATTTCAACTGTACCTCTCTAAATATCAAATTGTAGTTTTTCATTTCAGAGGAAAAGAAAATCGATTATTTTTCAAGGTGAAGAAGATAAGGAAAAACGATTGAATTTGATATACGATGAAGGTCACTTGAATGTAATTGCATCATTGACAGCAGCATTTAGTTGTGATTACTTACTTTTTAGTTGTGTAATGTGCCGTATAACAATAGATTGTCTCACAGATGTAAACAGTCGTGTTTCTTTTGCAAATCATCTCCAGCATGTGACGCAAATTTTCCAAAAATGTGATGTATTAAATGTGATGTATGCAAATGTATTAAATGTGATGTATGAAATCGAAGTTTTAAAGGTCAAACTTGTTTTGATAATCATAATCTAAAATCATAAAGCAACATAATCTACAAATAAAAATCTATTTGTACTCTAATCAATTCCTGTACAAAACTGCTTTAAAGTATACAGAGCTGATGTAAATCATATATGTTATGGACATTTGTGTAAAAAATGTAATACAAATGTTGCTTCAAATCACCAATGCTTTATTGCACCATGTAAAAGCTGAACTTAAGAATACATTATATAACTCGAAACAACTCAAGATGATATCATCGGGGAGAAACTTCATGAAGGTGTTGCAGTAGAGGATATAATTGAACATCAGCCTGATTTATGTATTTTTGAACAACGTTGCACGCATTGTTTATTATTTAATGTTGAAAGATGCAATTTTTGTGGACTTCGACAACATGTGTTGAAACAAAATTCAATACAAATGTTTTTAGAATATATACTCAACCAAAGAAAAATATTTGATAAAGTTGCAGTTATTGCACATAATGCACAAGCATTTGATAATCAGTTTTTATTAAACTATATCTTAGAAAAAACCATCATCAAACCAAAACTAATTATGAGGATACAAAGATGCTGTTAGATAACGTGAAATTTATTGATTCATTAAACTATTTTCCAATATCGTTATCTAGTTTACCGAAAGCGTTTGATTTAGACATAAATTTGAAAAAAGGATATTTTCCTCATATGTTTAATCGTAAAAACAATATAGTTTTGGAATGAAACTTCTGTGTTTCGAGTTTTCTTAAAACTGATTTTTTTATTAATTGTTTATTAAAATTTACAAATAGACCTTATAAAATACAAAATGCTTACATGTCAAAATTCTTAATTATTACTTAAAAAGTTATTGCTAAATTATTAACTTAACATAAAAAATAACAAAGGTTTAATTTCCTTGCGTAATCAATTTTATGTTATTCTAAATTATAATAAAGCTATTAATTGAGCAATTGATTACGCAAGGTAGATCGAGTTCATTAATACGTTAAATAAATTAACGATTTCCTGTGTATTTAAAGTACAGTTATTATAATTAGGCATATTGGAAAGAATTTAAATATTTACGTATTGAATATAACAATATAAAATATAATGGAAAGTTACCCGATCGTAAATATTACTGTTATAATTCAATGAGTGCATCGGAAAGAAAACAATTTCTTGAATGGTCTGAAGAAAATAAAAATAAGTTTTTTAACCTCCAAAATGAACCTGTAGAATATTATGTGAATGACGTAAAAATTTTGACAGCAGCCTTTATTAAATTCAGACAACTATTTTTGGAAGAATGTAGGTTTGAGCTATTTTTAGAGGCCACTACAATTGCTTCAGCGTGTAATTTGGTTTTTAGAAGGAATTTTTTAAAACCGTATACAATTGGACTTATATCTCAACAAGGATATCGCTTATCCAAAAACCAGTCAATCATTACCATAAAATGGTTAATGTGGGAAGAAAAACAAAGAAAAATAAAAATTCAGCATAGTGGTAATGGACAAGAAAAAGTTATTTTTGGTTTTTGTTTTGTGTCTGTATGGATATTGTACAGACACAAAACAAATATTTGAGTTGAAACACGTTATGAGGCTACATTATCCAAAGCTAATAAATTACGCTCTTTAGGTTATCAAGTAATTGAAAAGTGGGAGTGTGAATTTTGAAACGAAATGAGATCAAAAGAATACGAAGCATTTTTCTCAAAATTGGAGAACGGAAGTTTGATACCACTAAAACCACGAGACGCGTTTTATGGCGGTAGAACAGGAAACACAAGAACATATTATAAATGTGCTCCTGGTGAGAAAATAATGTATATAGATATATGCTCACTATATCCTGAGTGTGTAAATATGAAAAATTTCCAGTGGGTCATCCAAAAGTTCATGTTGGACAAATTGAGTGCAATAAATTAAATTGAAATGATACTGAAGGATTAATAAAAGCATTTATACTTTTATACCCGGTTTTGCCTATAAATCCAAATAATAAGCTAATGTTTTCCTGTTGTCAAACATGTAGCTTGGAAATGAATAATAATGACTGCTCTCATGACAATCGTAGTAGGTCAATTTGAGGAACATGGGTTATATATGAAGTAAGAGAAGCAGTTAAACAGGGATACAAAATTGTGCAAATATACGAGGTATGGGAGTATACTAACATCACAACAAGGAATTATCACTGAAAAGATGAACAAGTTCCATAGATCATGTCCATAATCAAACAAATAAATATAACATTTCCTAGTATTCGTCGAACATACGATCACAGAGTCATAACTGTTCCTGAAAGAAAGATATATCGAATAAATTCCAGAAAACGAGTTTTTGCAGATGATTATACTTCAGTTCCTTATGGCTTCAAAAAGAAAAAAATTTAAAAATTATTGTTAATATATTGTAAAAATTTTGTATTTTAAACTAATAAAAATTTTGAATAAAAATCTTTTAATTTTACCGTTTTGAATTTTCAGTCGAAAATTTATTAAATATAGTCGAAAATTTATTTACATAATATATATATATATTATGTTTTTATATATACATATATATTTTATTCAAATTCACAGTTGCAGTTTAACTTTTCAATAATAATGTCAAAAGCGCAAATAGTATCTGAAAATCATCGTCCAAATAGAAGTAGATTTCGAAGACGAAAAATATCTCAAAGAGGGTTAAATGATGCATGGGAAATTGATCTTGTAGATATTTCGGCCTATCAAAAAGTGAATAATGGATACAAGTTCCTTTTAACTGTTATCGATATATTTTTGAAATATGCATATGCCGAAAAAATTAAATCAAAGGCAGCAGATGACATAGTTAAAAGTATAGAAAAGATTTTTAAAAGGGAGGGGAAGTCTCCAAAAATTAATCTGACCAGAGAAAAGAATTTTTCAACAAAAAATTTCAAAATTTAATGAAAAGCTATAAAATACATCACTATCATACTTATTCAGAAATGAAGGCTAGGGTTTGTGAAAGGTTTAATAGAACATTAAAATCAATTATGTGGAAACAGTTTAGTTTACAAGAATATATTAAATGGATAGAACTTTTACCAAAACTAATTGAAAAATATAATAACACAAAACACAGTACAATTAAGTTAAAACCAAACCAAGTTACATCACAAAATGAAAAAGAAATTCTTCGTTCAATTTACAATTACCCTAAAATATTTAAGGGAAAATTTAATGTTGGTGAATTTGTTAGAATTGCAAGGTCTAAAGGTACTTTTCAAAAAGGATATGAATCTAACTATTCAGCTGAAGTTTTTAAAATAGCTTTCAAAAACAAGACAGACCCGATTATATATAGTTTAAAAGATTATAAAAATAAATTAGTACATGGTGGCTTCTATGAACAAGAACTAACTAATGTCAAAGACCCCAAAGCTTATTTAATTGAAAAAATTTTAAAACGAAAACGCAATAAAGTATATGTGAAATATTTAGGCATTGATAATAGTCATAATCAATGGATAAGTAAATATGATATTCTTTCATAAAAAACTATAATTAGAATTTATGTAAAAAATTTTTTCTTAACTTTAGGACTGTTAAATGCAACAATGTTGTAAAAATGCTAATAGAAAAAATAAAAATAGAAAAATATTTACTAATAAAAATAAATAATTTAGGAATAGGTAAATAAAAAATAAAATTCTTTCATAAAAAAAGTATAATTAGAATTTATCTAAAAGATTTTTCTTAACTTTAGAGCACTGTTAAATGCAACAATGTTGTAAAAATGCTAATAGAAAAAATAAAAACAGAAAAATATTTACTAATAAAAATAAATAATTTAAGAATAGTTAAATAAAAAATA
This sequence comes from Poecilobothrus nobilitatus, assembly GCA_947095535.1. NCBI lineage: Eukaryota > Metazoa > Arthropoda > Insecta > Diptera > Dolichopodidae > Poecilobothrus > Poecilobothrus nobilitatus. The sequence continues at coordinate 234,333,775 of OX352772.1, forward strand.
ATATTCTTTCATAAAAAAGTATAATTAGAATTTATGTAAAAGATTTTTTCTTAACTTTAGAACACTGTTAAATGCAACAATGTTGTAAAAATGCTATTTAAAAAAATTATAGTTTTATTATAATCAATTAGAATTTATTACATTAATAAACAACTTACTTTACAACTTTTCGTTTTTAACTAGTTTTCTTAAGAATTTTCATTTCTAAACAAACAAGGATAAGTATAGAAGAATTAGTAGAAAAATTTAGTATAAATAAAGTGGGATCTTTCTTAAGATATATCAATTCAAAGAAAGAGCTCAACATAATAATACAACAGGAAAGCAAAATGGAAAACACAGCAGAGATTTTCGCCTACACTCAACAAATAGAGTCAACGCAGGAGTTGGCTCCAATTAAAAGAAAAAGAATAAGAAGTCAACAAGAATCGCAGACACATCAACAACAACATCATCCCCATCATCATCAACAACAACAACCACAACAGCAACAACATCAACAATTTCAACAACAACAACAAGAAGAAATCATTCTTCTTCAAGAAGAAGAACCACCAGCTAAAAAAAGCTTCAAAGAAGCTTTTAATAACAAAAATATGGAAACTAGAAAGAGTTTCTTAAAAACACAAGATATGGAACAAGATGCTCTATATCATATATTAAATGTAAAATAAATTAAGACCATTTATGGTCTTAAGTGGGTCTTTGAGACCCGCAATTTAATTATATTTGTACCTCAAAAATATACTGATTTTTTTGAGAATTCTGATTTTGTAAAGAAATAAAAAAACAAGAACATTTTGTATATAAAGATAAAAATTTAAGTATTGTAGATATATCTGAGTCTTTTGGTAAAATACATGCAAATTACCAATAAATGATGTAAATTGGTTTGTAGTTATAAGTGTTTATTATTAATAAATAGATATAAAATTTAAAAAAAAGGTATAAATTTATTTTATTTAGTTGCTTTATTTTTTAGATTCAGGTTTATATGTACCTAAATAGTTACAAAATTTATTTATTTAATTTTTTTTTTTTTTCGTAAAAATCCAGGTATTTTATAAAAGAGCCGAGAAAAATTACATCATACATTAAATTTTTAAACCGGAATAGAAATCTCTACTTGCAACCTTGTAACATTTTTTTCTGTACAGATCTATATGTATTTCTTTTACTATTTGAAATTTTGACATGATTTATACACCATCTAACTAGATTTAAAAATCCAATTTTACATTTCTTTATTTATGTATTCTGAAAATTTAAAGTTTGATTGGGTGCTACAGTATATAACGCAGTTCAATTTTATTGGCAAATCATTTTCAATTCAATTTTGGTAAGATATTTAACTAAAATGGCAGCTGATTCAACAACATTTCCATTTACTGAAGAAACTGCAATAGTCAGTATACTAAATGAAGTCCAAGTTGATGAAATTACATTCACCGTAGATGAGGAGGAATTAATAGAAACTGAAGAATTCATACCACCGTTTCAAGTCTTAGATGAAGATATAGTGGAGCAACAAATTTGGGAAATAAATAACCAAGAAGGAGATCCTGACTATTTTGCAGAACTTTTTAGAAATAATATATAAGTATATTTGTGTAAATTTATATGTATCTACTATTACTATAAGTAATTCATAATAAAAAAACGAATTAAATAAAATTTAAAAATTTTTTCGTTTATTGTTGTTCTTGTTTAAACATTAAAAATTTTATTTTCTAGTAGTTCAGGTATTTCAAAAAAAATCTAGAATAATTGAATTGAACGCTGCAACGTTGTATTAGAATATATATTTCTTCGTGCAATTTCATAACATGTTTTTCTTGGCACGTTTTTATATATTTAATAACATATTCCCATTTGATTTGATTCAGCATTTTTATTGTGTATCATTACAGCTTAAAGAAAATCAATTAAGTTGTAAAATGTGTCAGCTTCCTCTTTGTTAATGCTAAGACATCGGCCAATAACCATTATTAATCCATATTGTAAACATCATTTTGTATTCTCTATTGATTGTTTCGATTACCTTTCATAAAATTGCTGATAAAATTTACACCAATCACAATATTTTAAAATAGCTGACTTTTTTGCATAACGATGAAAAATGCAAGTAGCTACAAGAGGTTCTGTATCAAAACCAACAAGAACTTTTAATGACTGATTTTTGTTGAGAAAATATGTATAACTCAACATCAATTGTATTCGAACCTTGATCTTCCATTACTACGTTTTAACTAAAGCTTTTTAATATTAATTGTATTGCTTAGGTACACAAGATTGTGAAAAATTTAAATTTCCAAATAAGTTGTAAAACATATTAATAATCAGATTGTCGTTTTCTATATGATTATCTTTTATCTAAATTCATTCAAAAAAGTTTTCATACTTAAACCAAAACATCTATACCAGCCATAAACGCAAAAATATTGTCTACATACATTCGAAAGGACACTCTGTATCTGCCAATTATTAAAAACTATACTCTGATTTTTTAAATATTTCAAAATTTCCGGTTTATCTGGAACTCCACCATACGGATCAAAATATTCTGTGCAACCATGCTTTGGAATATAAAACGCAAAAATGAATGTTCCTGGATCTTTTATCTTGTCTTCCTGGATCTTTTATTCTTGATCTTTTATCAATGTGTTCCTGGATCTTTTATCTTGTCTGTGTTTACAATTAAAAAAGTAGGTGTTTTTATTATTTTTGGAATTTTGTCTAAAGCAAAAACTCCCTTAAAATATTTGTTTGTAAATTTGTTACATTTTAAAACACTAGTTATTTCTAAAGTGTTCATAACTCAAACTGACTCAAATCATACACTCTACTTATTTCATTAACGTAGTTCATTAAAAACTCCTTTTTTATTTTTTCATTTGTTATAATAACATCAAATTTTTCTAGCACCTGTCTTAATTCTTTATTAATTTTATCATTATGTACATTTCCAAAAGAGTAATTTTCAAAATTTTCATTTATAATTTCTTTTGTTGGGAATTTGTAAGTAAATTCTTTTACAAATTTTTTACAAGGTTCTTTAATTCCAACTAAACAAATATCTTTTACAAAAAAGTATTTTTATCATCACAACAAAACTTTACGTCCACAAGTGCACAGGGCGATGACATCTTGTTGAATATTCAAATACATTTTTCAATATTCTATTTAGAGATTTGTGAATATATTTCTATTTTTATCAATTTGTATGCTTGCATCAAATTCTCCATAAACAATAGCAGTTAGTGTAGATGTAAGTGGTTTTGATAGCCTTGCCTCAATTCTAACTGTACCCTGGTTTAGTAAACCTTGACAAATTTCATTTCCCGATGCATTTGAAGTTAAATCAAAAGCAAGTATAAAAAATCCATTACTAAACATAAACTTTGTTATCTGATGACCTTTATCATTGTGGTAAATTCCACTTCCTGAAAAAAGTGTACTGTATGCTCTTGTACAGGAATTGTTTTCATCTGAAAAACTGGTTTCAATTGCAGAATTAGGTATTTGAACACCATTTACGTTTAACACAAATTGTGAAATATCAAAATGTTTAAAATTGTATGGGTTTTTTGATCTTTTTCCAGAGTAACCCACATTTTCTGTCATACAAAAAATTATTGTGTTTGGCAACTGTCCAATAAAAACATTATCAAGTGATATTGATGAGCTATTCATTGGAATTGTAAAACTTTTTACTTCAACGCGTTTATAATTATATTTAGCATTGAATTTCCCAAGAACAGCATTGTGTGCTAACAGTACGTATGGATCTATAATTTTTAATTGATATTCATCAGAATCGTCTGCAAATAGATAAAAATCTGGTTTTTCAAGTGTTAAAACTATACGAATATCAACATTATTAATAAAAAGAGTAGATTGATAGTAGTATGGATATGCCGGTTCTAGTGCAGGAGGAGCTTTTTTAATATCTCACATAGAAAGAGCTTACGTGAGATATTATTCCTCTCAAGTAGGTGGAGGAATCAACGATATTGGGCCTTTATTACAATTTTATCCAGCTATACAAAAAGGTCGTGGTTTTGGAAATATATTCGGAAGTTTAATTTGTTACTTAAAGCCCGTTTTGACATCAGGTTGGGACTTAATTAAAAAAGAGGCTGTCAACACAGGTAAAAATATTTTTAATGATATATCATCTGGTGCAAACATAAAAGAAGCTGTAATTGATCAAAGCAAAGGCAGCATAAAAAATTTACGAAAATCAGTAGTTAACCAACTGCATTCGATGTATGGTGGAAAACGAAGAGCTATAAAAAGACGAAGAACTATAAAAAGACGAGCAATTTCTAAAAAGACACATTTCAAGTCGAAAAAACGACGAAAAAAGTATATTAAAACCTCTGATATATTCAATTAAAAAATGGAATGTATGAAATCTGACCTTTTTGCGTCATTACCAGTACAAACAAGTATCTTGCGTTCAGAAGAGGTAGCATACAATCTTTTAGCTTCTTTAGAGGCATCACCGTCAACTATTGAATTTGTTTCACTTAGAAATGGAGATACATATCGGGATTTATCCTCAACCTACATCAAATTTAAAGTTCAAATATTAAAAAAAGATGGATCAGTTTGGAGTGCAAACGATAAAATGATACAAGGGCAGATACAACACAAGGGCAGCTCCGCAGCCGAGTGTTGTAAATAATTTATTACACTCTTTAATTAAACAATGTAATGTAACTCTAAATGGAAAAAACATCACTCCTTCAGACTTCTTATACCATTATAAAGCATACTTAACTACTTTACTAAATTATGGTACAGATTCCAGTCAAACACATCTGGAAGCATCTGGTTGGGAACTGGATAAACCAAATGTAAATGATTTTAGCAATTCTGGTTCTAAGTCAAGACAAAAATCATACAATAATTCTGCAATAGTAGAATTAATGGGAAAATTACATGTAGATTTCTTCAATACTTCTAAATTACTTTTAAATAATGTTGACATTCGAATTGCTTTAGCATTAGAGAAACAAGATTTTTTTATTTTCTTTAACGATGCAGATAAAAGCTATTTAAAAATTCTCGAAGCTACATTATACATGAAACATTTAACAATTAATCCTAGCATATTGATAGCACATAGTACTGTATTGAAAAAGGCTAACGCGAAATATTTTATACAAGAAGTGAAATCAAAACAATTACAATTCCAGCTAACACTTCCAACATATCATTGGATAATATATTTATAGGGCAAATACCAAAAGCTCTAGTATTTTGTATGGTTAATAATGAAAATTTCAATGGTAAAAGATCAAAAAATCCATACCATTTCGATCATCAAAATCTCACACAATTTCAATTATATGTGAATGGAGTGCCTACACCAAACTCTGCAATTGAAACAAATTTTACATTGAATAATCTTTGCAATTCTTGTGCATATTTAACATTATTTAGCGGAACAGGTATACATAATTCTGATAGAGGACATCAAATTTCAAAAGAACTATTTTCAAAAGGTTATACAATACTGGCTTTTGATTTATCAGCAGACGGCTCGGGAACAGATACATGTCAAAGTTTATTAAACAAGGGAGTAGTAAAAATTGAAGCAAGACTGAGTTCTGCATTAACTTCAACATTAACATGTATTGTGTTTGCAGAATTTGATGCTAATATAGAAATTGATAAAAATCGTAACGTTTACGTAAACATATAAAAAGGAAGTTCAGGCTACCCTTTCACCTCACTTAAAAATGGCATGTGCTATAGTAGATTTATCATTCTGTACGGATGATAACAATACAATATTTGTAAAAAATCTTGTTGTGGTTGGAATAAAAGAAAAATGTAAAACTATTTCAAAAGAATTAAAGTATAAATTCCCAACCAGAGATTTAAAAAGAACAGAAATCAAGAATTTTTCTTTTGGACATATGGACAACAACAAAACAACTAATAATTTAATAAATTTATTGGAAAAATTCGATATAGTGTTGACAAATGGAAAACTTAAAGTTGAATTTTTAACAGCATACATAAATGGAAATACTCAACTAATTGATATTTCTCATTTACAAAACAATAATGAATACACTTTAGATAGAGAAAGTGTTGAAATGGTATTAGTGCAACCAGAAAACTATTTAAAGGTGTTTTTTCTGTTGATCAAATACCGAAAAATATTTCAAAACCTGGTATTTTAGTAATAAATACCGACACTTCTGCTAAAAAAGGAACACATTGGTTAGCAATTTTTCTATCAGTTCAAGGCTGTGTAGAATATTTTGATTCATTTGGAAATCCACCATTCCACAGTGAGATTGTGAAATTTCTACAAAATCAATCAAAATGTTTTATTTTCAACAATAAACGTTTACAAAGTGACTTTACATCAGTCTGTGGCCAATATTGTTGTGTATATTTATGGATGCGATGTAACTGCAAGAGCATGAAACATTTTATTAATTTATTCAATACATCATCCCCACTTAAAAACTATAAAAAAATACAAAGAATGTTTCGAAGAATTTTTGAAAATGAAACTAAGAAAACTATTTCCTACTAATATAAATATACATTTTTTAAATATATATTCCATCAGTTTAAAAAAAAAAAAAATGGAGTCAACATCAAATATCGAAACATTTGAAAAACAAAGCAAAGGCAACAGCAGCAGCAGCAGCAACGAATCACAAGAAAATCTCTTATTAAGTTACATTTATTATTTGGAAAAAAACAAACAACAAAAATACAAATTGGATTTAATGATGAAAATTTCGCTGCTACAATAATTTTCCAACGTAATCGTAAAGTTGTTAGCGAAATGAATTATTTGGAGTGGTATGCATTTTATCAAGATTTTACAAGCAACCAACTCCATAAATTAAATTCAAATAAATTTCCACTAAAATTTAATTATGCTGGAGGAACAATTAAAAAACTTACATTGGAACTAGATGAGTATACCCGATTTTGTCTTATGTTAGACTTTATTCAAGCAGTGATGTCATATAACAATGGAGCCGAATTGAATGTACGAGAATATGTATTAAAACATTTTGAGAGATGTATTGCAAAGAATAAGCTTAAACTGGAACAAGAAGATTTCTATATTCCTATGAATTTGCATATAGCTCAATGCAACTATTCCCGGCTCTTTTATGAAATACCATTATTTATGTCTGAAAAAATATATTGGTCAACAATAAATATTATTTAAAACAAATTTTTATTATTATCTTTTATTAAAAACATATATAAATTCATACAATTTTTTACAGCACATCTTTGCAAATTTTCCGTATTTTGATGGTGGGGACAAATGGTGATGAAATTCCTTAGTTTTTGTAGAGGTGGAATTTTATTATCTAAATTGTAAACTTTTACTATTGAATTTGAAAAAAACTTATCTAAAAATTGTTTTGTTTTTAAGACCTTTTACATAAATGATATCAAATTATGTTAAATGTTTCTCTAAGATATTTTTTAATTGTAGATATTCTATAAAACCATCATTCCAGTCCAACATATTAATTTTCTTTTTGTTATATTCATTTTGTTGTTTAGCTTCAAAATTTAATTCTTCAAATGAATATGGTGCTTTAAACATAAATAACATTGGTACAAGAGAACTATTAGATATCATAGAAAATTCTTTTAAAAAATATTCTCTATTATTTCCAATAACAAATTGTAAATGAACTATATCCCTCCTGCTGCTGCTGCTGTTGTTGTTGCTGTTCATTTTATTCTTGACTACTCGTATATATTAAAATAAACCAATACTGTAATAGCAAACAATAGTAGCAGCAGCATTAGCGTTTTATTTATATTTTTATATTGGGGGTTACCTAAAGATTATACAGAATGGAAAAATTTTCCTCAAATCCTCCATCGGATCTTCGGATTTTCAAAGACCGTTTCAAAAAAACAAAAAAAAAAACAATCTGATCTCATCCGCTTGACTATGGGAGAAAACTTGCTGTCTCTCTCTCTCTCTCGCAGATTGTTATTATTATTATTTTTTATTATTTTTTTTAATGTTTATTTCTTGTAAATCAACGCTAAAGTCTGGCAACAGTTGACCCGGAGACATGGCGATGACGTCCGTCGCAGCCCCTCCGGGCACTCGGGCACTCGGGTGCTAGATCCCAAGAGCCGGGAACGTTGTTAGAGCCAGTCTTCCGGAAGTCCGTTACCGGAACCGGTCCTCCGAAAGTCCGTTGCCAGAATTGGTCTTCCAGAAGTCTGTTTCTTGAACCGGTCCTCTGGAAGTCCGTTGCCGGAGCCGGTCTTCCGAAAGTCTGATGTTGGAGCCGGTTTTCCGGAAGTCCGTTGTCGGAGCCGGTCCTGCTGAAATAAGACATTGATGCTTATTGGTAGTAATAGGGGGTAAATAAAAAAACAAAACAAAATTACTAATATATATTTTTATTTTACTAATTACTAATATATATTTTGATAAGGTCAAACAATGCCATATTCTATCTGTCCTTGTCACGTCCCGTAAATTTAAAATAAAAATAAGTACTATTTAATTCAAGCCAATGACTGAGTTGTTACCTTTTTGGAGAATCGCTCTGGCATGAAAAATATAGTGATTTCCTTGCTGAATGGGTCTTGCACTTCACACAGTACCACTGTTTGTCCTCTTTACGTATCTAAAAATCTCCAAGATAGCACCTCATACATTTTATCTTTCATCAAAAAATCAATGTTTCGGTATGGTTCATTTTCACCCTTCTCCAATGAAATTAAGTTTTCAATAAAAGCTGCAAAATTATAAATATATATATATATATATGTAAATAGACATAGAAAATAATATAGAATTAATTTAAGAATAAGAAAAAAAAAAATCTTACCATTTTTATATTTGTTTTTTTTTTTTTTTTTTGTGGTTTTTTTCAATATGAAGTGATTTTGTTTTTGAAATAAGTTAATTAACATCAGTTTATATACATTTGTAAAATATTATAGAAGAAGGAGAAAATCATACCTCCCTACCTACTATATGTTTTTAAATTAAATTTCTTTTTTTTTTTTTTGTATCCAATATCAATTTATTTGTAATTTTTCAATGTATAAATTAGTTGTTATTAAAATAAAATATAAAATGTAATGTAAACATCATTGAAAGACATTATAAAAAAAAACATTGATTTGACTATTTATACATTGTTGCACATTCATTTGACTAATTAAACGTATGTATATTATTAACATACTTAAAACTTTTAACACACAAACACACACACACATTTCCCAGACAGCACATTTTTTATTTAGTAAATTGTTTTTCTAATATGATGCAACATTGGTTAGTACATATTTATTATTATTATTAATTTATAATTTAACATAGTATTTCTATACTAAATAAAGCATAAATTATGTATTTGACAAGTTGTTGTTGTTTCATTAATTTATATTGATTATTGATTTTGTGGTTAGAAAACATAACTACCTCAAAAAAAAAAAAAAAAAAACCTGCAACTTTGTTGCATTCATTAGGTATTATTTACACAAATTAATTTTGTAAATATACATATGGAAGTTAGACATACATTTTTTTTTTTTTTTTTTTTTTAATTTTACAGGTTTTAAATGTTTATATTTCTTTTTTTTAATTGAAAATTAAATATTCCTTTCACTTTTTTATATAGTGTTATGATAAAATAATATAAAAAATTTTGTGTATATCTTAAATACTTCGACATCTATTATGAAAAGTGCAAGTGCAATTTTCCACATCATGACTTTGTTGGTATATAGTTTCAATTTTGTAATAATTTGATTAATATGCAACATTGTAGTAATTCATTAGAAAAACTCAATATTCCTTTTATGTTCTGATATCTTATATATATACATTCAAATTATGCAATCAAGTTAGTTTCGGTTTATCTATATAGAATTAGAAAAATTTGTATATATATACAATTAACTTCTTGAGTTTACATGTTAAATCACTAAATTTAAGACTAAGTTAAAGTCATTTATAGACTAAATTAATATTGTTTTAATATAAGAAAAGGACACTAACAAAAAAAAAAAAAATTAAAATGAGTTCAGAAAACAAAAGAATTAAATTGCAATGTGATAAATGTGAAAAAGTGTTCACAAGATCTGACAATTTAAAAAGACATAAATGTGAAACACAATTAAAGCATAATTGTGAAATATGTAAAAAATCATTTAATAGAAATTATAGATTATTAAGACATAAAAAGAGACATCAAAAAAATTTGGAAAATGTAAAATTTTACAGTAAGTGCAAATCAAACGTTACTACCACTTTGTGGAACTACCACATCTGAACAAATAAACATAAAAGTAATGCAGCAGAAGTAATTAGATCTAATGTTAGAGATATTGATGAATGTTTTCAAAATAGAATAGAAACGTTTATTAGAGATAATGATGATGAAAACATACTAAAATCATCAAACTTTCTGGAAAAGGCTCAAATCGATATAATTGAATTTTGATGCAATCATTAAAAAAGCACAACGCTATAAAAGTAAATCTTGAGCTTTTTGGTGAATATATAAAGCCAACAGAAGAAGAGTTTGAAAATATATCAATCAAATCTTTTCAAACTCGAATGTTTAGTATTACACAAGCAGATGATCTTAATTATTTTTTTTAAAAGGCTAAAGAACTTATTCAATAACAAGCAGAAGGCTTCCAAGAAAAAGACAGTGGTTGGGCGTTAATCAGGATTTTACATATTGAAATAAATATCAATAAATTTGAACCAATACGTGTGTCTAGTTATATTAAACTAGCGAAAAGCATAGAAGACAAAAAAGCATGCGTTAATATTCAAAATAAAGACAACTTCTATTTCAAGTGGTGTAGATACTAAACAAGCTTTACAAACTTGCATTCAAAAATCTGAACGAACATCTTCATATCAACTTAATAATATTTCTCTACCCATAGTCGAGCTAGAGTTTGGTGATGTACAACAGCTTAATTTTAGCACTATGCAATTTTCAGCTAAATTGAACGAGTTAAATTTATTTGAAGAACTAAATAGTGAAATAAGTATTAATTTGTTTGGACTGGAAGTTATTAATAAAAAATATGAGGTTGTATGACCATTCTATTTAACAAAATCAGAAAAAAAATACCATGTAAATTTATTGCTATTGGAAAAGGATGATAAATTTCATTTTGTTTATATTAAAAATTTATCAAGGTTAATAAGTAGTTCTGTAACGAAACATATACATGAAATTTATATTTGTAATATGTGTTTGCAACATTTTCATACATTACAACAGCGTGATTTACATAAAATTGAGTGCAATAAAGTCGTTACAAAACTTCCATCTATTGAGAAAAATACACTTGAGTTTAAAAATTATCAACAACAATTAGAAACACCTTTTGTTATTTATGATGATGCTGAGAGTATTTTACAACCTATTGCAACATGCAGTTCTAATCCAATGATGTCTTCAACAACAAATATTCATCAACATGTTCCAGTAGCTTTCTCCTACTACATTAAATGTTCTTTAGATGATAATAAAAGCTGTTACAAAGAGTTTGTTGGAGCTAACTGTGCTAAGAAATTTGTCATATCGTTAACAAAAACATGCAGTGAATTATATAAAAATATATTTATGATGCCAAAGCCAATGAATCTATTAACACTTGATGAGCAGCTTCAACAATTAATTCAGGAAAATTGTCACATATGTGGTAAGCATTTAGCTTTTAATGATAGAATTATTGCTTTTAATGATAGACTATTGTCATTTTACTGGCAATTATAGAGGACCGGCTCATTCTAAATGTAATTTATTATATAGGCGACCAAATTTTTTTCCTATATTTTTTCAGAATTTTTCCGGTTATGATTGCCATCTTTTATTTAAAGAACTAAACGAAGTGAATGGACATATTGGTGTCATTCCTTTGAATAAAGAACGTTATATTTCATTATCTAAAAAAATTAGAATAGATAAAAATCATTCATTTTATTTACGTTTTCTCGATTGCTTTAGATTTATGGCTTCTAGCCTTGATTCTTTATGTAAAAATTTAAAAGAAAACGATTTGTTTCATATAAAAGAAGAATTCAATAATAATGAAAAAATTAAACTTATTACTCGAAAGGGAGTTTTTCCCTATGAGTATTTAAATTCCATTGAACGACTTGACGAAAGAAGTTTACCTTCACAAGAAGCTTTTACCAATCATATGACAAACACATCATGTTCTGATGAAGACTACCTTCATGCAATTAATGTATGGAATACGTTTGATTGTCAAAACTTATGGGGTTATTTAAAACTTTACCTTAAAACAGATGTGCTTATTTTGACTGATGTTTTTGAAAACTTTCGAAAAATATGTTACAAAATCTATTCTTTAGATCCTGCAAATGTTTATACTACCCCAGGTTTGTCATGGGCAGCTATGTTAAAATACACGGATATCAAATTACAATTATTAACTGATATTGATATGTATAATTTCTTTAAAAAAGGGATACGTAATGGAATTAGTCAGTGCTCACTTAGACATTCAGTAGCAAATAATAAATTCATGGGAGAATCTTATAAAAGAAACGAACCTTCCAAATACATAGTATATGAAGACGCTAACAATTTATATGGATGGGCAATGATCCAATATTTACCACATAAAGATTTTCAGTGGGTTGACGTTACTGAAAATACTGATGTGCCTTCAGTTGCAGATGATTCGGAAACTGGTTACGTTTTAGAATTGGATTTAGATTCCCCACAACATTTACATGAGTTGCACAATGATTTTCCTTTTTGTGCTGAAAACAAAGCTCCACCAACAGGTAAAATTCCTTGACTTAACAAACAAACACAAATACATAATCCATTATCAGTAGTATGGATATGCCGGTTCTGGTGCAGGAGGAGCTTTTTTAAAGCTTTTAGTCCTCCCAAAAGTATGCAAAACAAAATTATTTGCATACACTCGTCCAAAAAGTATGCAAAATTAGTAAAAAGGATTGTGTCTTTGATATTTTAAATTTAAAAAGCTATAGTGCTGAATATTTTAAATTAAGATAAAAATATGAAAAGTTTTTAAAGTTTGGGTTTAAAAACTTCAAAGTTTGGTTTAAATACAAAATTATTATTAAAGTTTAAACATATTTACCAAACGTCAAATTTACATTCTATTATAACAATTTGAGTTCTCCTAACCTTATACAAAAAATTAGTAGGGTGAAGATATGAAAGTTTTTAAAGACTGGTTTAAAAATTTCAAAGTTTGGTTTAAATACAAAATTATTATTAAAGTTTAAACATATTTACCAAACATCAAATTTACATTCTATTATAACAATTTGAGTTCTCCTAACCTTATGCAAAAAATTAGTAGGGTGAAGATATGAAAAGTTTTTAAAGTTTCGTTTAAATACAAAATTATTATTATTAAAGTTTCACCATATTTACCAAAAGTCAAATTTACATTCTATTATAACAATTTGAGTCCTTCTAACCTTATACAAAAAAGTTTATTTGTCTACACTCGTCGGAAAGTATGCAAAAAAACGTTATGAGTAAATAGGGTTGATTCTTGCTGATTTTTTAGAAAAATATTAAACATTGCTTTTTTAAAATTTTACAATGATAAATAAATATTAATAATACAACATACTGTAAATCAAACAATTAGAATAAATTTTAATTTATTAGATATTAAATTTAACATAAAAAAATTAAAATATTTTTAAATGTTAAAAAATTAAAATAATTAAACCTTTTTTGTTAACTTTGTTTTGTAGGTTAAAATATTCATAAGACTGTAAAATTATAACAAAAAATAAAAGTGATTAAAAAAAAACAAACTTGCTGATTTTTTAAATTTATAAAATAATTTAAAATTTAATTAAAAGTTATTGAATATTTTAAATTAAACTTAGTGGTTAGTATATCAATTATGTTTTAATTTAAAATTTAAAAAGCTTAAGCTATAGTGCTGAATATTGGTAAAAATATGAAAAGTTTTTAAAGTTTGCTTTAAATACAAAATTAAAAAAAGTTTTAAAACTTGATGTGAATACATTTAAGTTTTAAGTTGAAGAGTTGTAATTAAATAAAATATTATAACAAAACATTCCATTTAAAAATTATTTTGTATATGTACATTTAATAAAAGCGGTTTAAATAAAACGGTAAAAATTATATTGTTAATAATATATGATCAAATTAAAAACGTGATCAAGTTCAAGTTCAAGTTAAAAGTAAAAAAAATTAATAAAATCTAGGTTTAGAAATTTGTTTTTGAATATTAAATAACAGAATTGCATTTCTTACTAAAAGTTTATAAATTATTTTTTCATTAAATAATATCTTGGTTATTTATCCACGAATCATGTTTTTTATCAAAGCCAAGCCACCTACCCAAAACTTGATTTCCTTTTTTTCTTCTTATTTTTTCTACAAGGTAAACATTAGGAAGTTTAACAGATGTAAGTTCAGGTTCATAAAAACTGCCTTTTATTGGTTTTTGTGTGTAATCAAGTAAATTGTATGTTATTGGATCAGTTCTTTTTATTTTCGCTATTGTATAAATTTCTGTTGACCAATTAGGTTGATAACCTTTTGCAAATATACCTTTAAATTTACTTATACGAACAAAATCTCCAACTTTGTATTTTGTTTTTCGGAATACTTTTAATTTATTGTAGACAGTTTTTAATAGCAATTTCTCATTTTTCTTTTTAACCTTTTTAGGTGGAAGTTTAATTGTATGATGATATGTTGAGTTATATTTTTCTATTAGCGATGGTAGAATAGTTAACCATTTATATGTGCCTTGTAAACTAAATTGTTTCCACATCGTGTTTTTTAGGGTACGATTAAAACGTTCTACAATTGATGCTTTGAGTTCTGAATATGTATGATAATGGTTAATTTTATTTTTCTTCATTAAATTTTGAAATTTTTTGTTGAAAAATTCCGTACCTTGATCAGATTGTAAATTTTTTGGTTTTTTACCAGCACTCTTAAAAATATTTTTCATTGCGGTTAAAACATTATCAGCGCTTTTGTTTTTAACCGTCTGTTTTTAAACCCTTTTGAATAAATTTTCTTCGTGTAAATTTTCTTCTAGCACCTCTATGAATTTCTGACACAACTTGTAACCTTGACATTATTCTCATACCATTTAATTAAATTCTCTAAAGTGATTCTATAATTTTCTATTGTATGACATTCACATGTGTCTGGTCCAGAAGTAGAATTATCATATGCCCATGAACAAAGGGCAAAATGAGTACCATAAATTGAAGTGTACTTATTTACTCCAGAACAATTTTTAATGTGTTTAAATAGATGTAATATTAGTTTCTTATGATCATTTAATAAGACGGAGGAATATATATTTAAGAACTCCATAATTCAAAATGAATGTACCAAGAATATGTTCGCTGCTTTTATATTAACTTTCAATTTCTATTTTAAACTCAGTTTCTCATCAGAGACAGATCAAAAATTATTAATTTTATTCATCCATTTACAATGATGATAGCAGGACCATCTGGATGTGGAAAAACAACATTTGTGTGTAATTTAATTGAAAATATTAACAGATTGATTTACCCGAAAATTGAAACAATAAAATGTGTAACCCAGAAATTTCTGCTATTCCGAACAATATAGATTTTCCTGATATAGACTTTTACACCAGTATTCCGAAAGAGTTTAGTGGGAATGAAAATAGACCTACTTTAATTGTTTTAGATGACTTAATGTTAGATTCTGCAAATAAACAAGTATGCGAACTATTTACTAAAGGTTCGCACCATCGTAATTTATCTATTGTATTGTTAACATAAAACGTTTTTCATCAGGGAAAAATTTTCAAGAGATATTTCATTAAATTGTAAATATTTAGTGCTTTTCAAAAACCCTCGAGACAAATCGCAGATTTTTCCTCTTGCTAGACAACTATATCCAGAAAATATAAAGGATTTCTTGAAAGTATATAATGAGTCAACATCAAAACCACATGGTTATATTGTGTTGGATTTAACATAAGACATTAACGACTTATTTCGTATTAGAACTAATATTTTTTCAAAAGAATATTGTATATGCTTCTGTGATACGGGTGATTTGAACAACAGTTGTCAAAAATATGAAACGATTGAAGAAAAACCAACATATATTACATGTACTAGGAAAGTGCAACAAGAAGAAATTTCTTGAAAATATTCTTAAATATTGTGATGATGATATTATAAAAACTATTGCTGAAATTGCAATCAATATATTAAATGGAAATAATAAAATAACACCAGCACAAAAAGCAAAATAAAAAAAACATAAAAAACAATTAAGATTCCTAGCCTGTGCAAAGAAGAGTATAATAGCCAAACGAAAAATTTTAGTTCAACATGGTGGATTTTTACCAACTTTAATAGGAACTATATTATCTGGTGTAATAGGAAAATTGCTCAGTAAGACATAATGCAGCGAATGATTGTAATGTCACCAGAAATATTTTCAAAATTTAGCAAATTATTTCAAGATGATAAAAATTTGGATATATTAGATCAAAAAATGAAAAAAGTTTTATATGATAAAAAATTAAAACCATTGCAAAAATGGTACTTATACCGTCAAAACTTCCTCAAATATGGAATTAACAAAAGACAAGCAAAAAGATTACCAGACAAGGCTAATAATCTTACATTTGATACAGGTACTCAAACAAAATTCTTTTCTAAACGAAATGCATATACAGAAACTGAATTTCCTAAATACAAATCAACATCAACATCACAGACCAATTTTGTACCTTTAGTTACTGATGATGTGTTTGAATATGACCCTAAAAAAGAACATTCAGATATGGATATCGATTTAACACATTACGATTTGGATGATGAAAATTCATTTAAAAAATTAGCTCGAACTGAAATGTTGAAAGATGAAAAATTAATGGAAAGACCATCTCTAAGCTCTGATTATCGAATGTTTGAAACACCGAGTGGTGATGTAATTACCGTTGCTGTACCATCTCCTGAAAAGAAGAAAACACTAATATCGGCCGGCAGTACAATATCCTCAACTATACTCTCACAGTTTCCTGAAACAAAAAAACTAAAACCATTACTAAGAAGTCCAAAACAAAGAACATCATCAACACCGGAATGGACAACATATAAATAGTGCAACATTTTATGTTTTAGAAGAATTTAACAAAGATGGATAGTCAAGATGACTTCTATGTAACATTGTTTAGCAATGATAATCTAAAACTATTTCCAGACAACACTTTAGCTTCATTCGAAAATAAATTACCTATTCACTTTGATTTAAGAAATGGAAATTGGAAAGTTGGTCTTTCAGAAATATATCTTAACGATTTCCTACAAACAGAAGAATTTAACAAAGACCAATGTGCTTTTATCAATATTGGGCAATATAATGTTTACATAAGAAACATTGAAAAACCTCTTGAAAAAATCAAAGTAACCGAATCTATAGGTTACACATATTATTCATATAACGATTCGGAATTACATTTGGATGATTGGAAATTTAATTTTTTACCAACGCTTATTAAAAATATAACTCTTAATCCGGGATTTACTCGCAACCAAGTTTTCAAAGAATTTTTTAATGAAGTTTTGACATATATCTCTACTCCTAAAAATTATGATGATGTAACATTTAAAAAAGTGTCAGAATCTAACCGACGTGATTTAATACGAATATCGCAGACATTTGATGAAGATAGTTTCTATATAAAAGTTAATCACAGTTATAATATCAAAACATTATTAACTGAATTATTTCAACAAAAACAAAATATAAAAAATTTCAAAATAAAATTACCTGAACTATTCAAATTAGCTGTTGCTAATAATAAAGATGAATTGAATGGAATGGTGATGATTTATTCAGATATAGTTGAATCATCTGTTTTTGGAAGTAGCAAAGTGCGTGCATTGAGAGCTATCAACATAGAAAATTGTAGAATATCTACAAATATTGAATTTGAAAATGTCCATTACATACCTATAGAATAAAATTGTTTTGAAACGATAGCGATTAAAATTTGCAAAAAATACGGTGATGGAATAAATTTTGTTTCCAGTTACTATCCAACAAAAATTGTATTACATTTTAAAAAGCATTGATTGCTCCTGAATTGAAACAATATAAATACTACTACTCAAATATGATATCCTGTCAAACATGGAAAGAGCTTACGTGAGATATTATTCCTCTCATGTAGGTGGAGGAATCAACGATATTGGGCCTTTATTACAATTTTATCCAGCTATACAAAAAGGTCGTGGTTTTGGAAATATATTCGGAAGTTTGATTTGTTACTTAAAGCCCGTTTTGACATCAGGTTGGGACTTAATTAAAAAAGAGGCTGTCAACACAGGTAAAAATATTTTTAATGATATATCATCTGGTGCAAACATAAAAGAAGCTGTAATTGATCAAAGCAAAGGCAGCATAAAAAATTTACGAAAATCAGTAGTTAACCAACTGCATTCGATGTATGGTGGAAAACGAAGAGCTATAAAAAGACGAAGAACTATAAAAAGACGAGCAATTTCTAAAAAGACACATTTCAAGTCGAAAAAACGACGAAAAAAGTATATTAAAACCTCTGATATATTCAATTAAAAAATGGAATATAGAAAATCTGAACTTGACCTTTTTGCGTCATTACCAGTACAAACAAGTATCTTGCGTTCAGAAGAGGTAGCATACAATCTTTTAGCTTCTTTAGAGGCATCACCGTCAACTATTGAATTTGTTTCACTTGGAAATGGAGATACATATCGGGATTTATCCTCAACCTACATCAAATTTAAAGTTCAAATATTAAAAGAAGATGGATCAGTTTGGAGTGTAAACGATAAAATAGGAACCTGAAATGAAGCAAGGGCAGCTCCGCAGCCGAGTGTTGTAAATAATTTATTACACTCTTTAATTAAACAATGTAATGTAACTCTAAATGGAAAAAACACCACTCCTTCAGACTTCTTATACCATTATAAAGCATACTTAACTACTTTACTAAATTATGGTACAGATTCCAGTCAAACACATCTGGAAGCATCTGGTTGGGAACTGGATAAACCAAATGTAAATGATTTTAGCAATTCTGGTTCTAAATCAAGACAAAAATCATACAATAATTCTGCAATAGTAGAATTAATGGGAAAATTACATGTAGATTTCTTCAATACTTCTAAATTACTTTTAAATAATGTTGACATTCGAATTGCTTTAGCATAAGAGAAACAAGATTTTTTTATTTTCTTTAATGATGCCGATTTTATTTTCTTTAAGATGCCTATTTAAAAATTCTCGAAGCTACATTATACATGAAACATTTAACAATTAATCCTAGCATATTGATAGCACATAATACTGTATTGGAAAAGGCTAACGCGAAATATTTTTATACAAGAAGTGAAATCAAAACATTTACAATTCCAGCTAACACTTCCAACATATCATTGGATAATATATTTATAGGGCAAATACCAAAAGCTCTAGTATTTTGTATGGTTAATAATGAAAATTTCAATGGTAAAAGATCAAAAAATCCATACCATTTCGATCATCAAAATCTCACACAATTTCAATTATATGTGAATGGAGTGCCTACACCAAACTCTGCAATTGAAACAAATTTTACATTGAATAATCTTTGCAATTCTCGTGCATATTTAACATTATTTAGCGGAACAGGTATACATCATTCTGATAGAGGACATCAAATTTCAAAAGAACTATTTTCAAAAGATTATACAATACTGGCTTTTGATTTATCAGCAGACGGCTCGGGAACAGATACATGTCAAAGTTTATTAAACAAGGGAGTAGTAAAAATTGAAGCAAGACTGAGTTCTGCATTAACTTCAACATTAACATGTATTGTGTTTGCAGAATTTGATGCTAATATAGAAATTGATAAAAATCGTAACGTTTACGTAACCATATAAAAAGGAAGTTCAGGCGACCTTTCACCTCACTTAAAAATGGCATGTGCTATAGTAGATTTATCGTTCTGTACGGATGGTAACAATACAATATTTGTAAAAAATCTTGTTGTGGTTGGAATAAAAGAAAAATGTAAAACTATTTAAAGATTTAAAAAGAACAGAAATCAAGAATTTTTCTTTTGGGCATATGGACAACAAGAAAACAACTAATAATTTAATAAATTTATTGGAAAAATTCGATATAGTGTTGACAAATGGAAAACCTAAAGTTGAATTTTTAACAGCATACATAAATGGAAATACTCAACTAATTGATATTTCTCATTTACAAAACAATAATGAATACACTTTAGATAGAGAAAGTGTTGAAATGTATTAGTGCAACCAGAACACTATTTAAAGGTGTTTTTTCTGTTGATCAAATACCGAAAAATATTTCAAAACCTGGTATTTTAGTAATAAATACCGACACTTCTGCTAAAAAAGGAACACATTGGTTAGCAATTTTTCTATCAGTTCAAGGCTGCGTAGAATATTTTGATTCATTTGGAAATCCACCATTCCATAGTGAGATTGTGAAATTTCTACAAAATCAATCAAAATGTTTTATTTTCAACAATAAACGTTTACAAAGTAACTTTACATCAGTCTGTGGCCAATATTGTTGTGTATATTTATGGATGCGATGTAACTGCAAAAGCATGAAACATTTTATTAATTTATTCAATACATCATCCCCACTTAAAAACTATAAAAAAATACAAAGAATGTTTCGAAGAATTTTTTAAAAAAAAAGAAAATGAAACTGAGAAAACTATTTCGAACTAACATAAATATAAATTTTTTAAATATATATTCCATCAGTTTAAAAAAAAATAAAATGGAGTCAACATCAAATATCGAAACATTTGAAAAACTAAGCAAAAGCAACAGCAGCAGCAGCAGCAACAGCAACGAATCACAAGAAAATCTCTTATTAAGTTACATTTATTATTCGGATAAAAAACAAACAACAAAAATACAAATTGGATTTAATGTTGAAAATTTCGCTGTTACAATAATTTTCCAACGTAATCGTAAAGTTATTAGCTAAATGAATTATTTGGAGTGGTATGCATTTTATCAAGATTTTACAAGCAACCAACTCCATAAATAAAATTCATATAAATGTCCACTAAAATTTAATTATGCTGGAGGAACAATTAAAAAACTTACATTGGAACTAGATGAGTATACCCGATTTTGTCTTATGTTAGACTTTATTCAAGCAGTGATGTCATATAACAATGGAGCCGAATTGAATGTACGAGAATATGTATTAAAATATTTTGAGAGATGTATTGCAAAGAATAAGCTTAAACTGGAACAAGAAGATTTCTATATTCCTATGAATTTGCATATAGCTCAATGCAACTATTTCCGGCTCTTTTATGAAATACCATTATTTATGTCTGAAAAAATATATTGGTCAACAATAAATAAAACAAATATTTTTTAAAACCAATTTTTATTATTATCTTTTATTAAAAACATATATAAATTCATACAATTTTTTACAGCACATCTTTGCAAATTTTCCGTATTTTGATGGTGAGGACAAATGGTGATGAAATTTCTTAGTTTTTGTAGAGGTGGAATTTTATTATCTAAATTGATAACTTCTACTATTGAATTTGAAAAAAACTTATCTAAAAATTGTTTTTTTTTAAGACCCTTTACATAAATGATATCAAATGATGTTAAATGTTTCTCTAAGATATTTTTTAATTTTAGATATTCTATAAAACCATCATTCCAGTCCAACATATTAATTTTCTTTTTGTTATATTTATTTTGTTGTTTAGCATCAAAATTTAATTCTTCAAATGAATATGGTGCTTTAAACATAAATAGCATTGGTACAAGAGAACCATCCGATATCATAGAAAATTCTTTTAAAAAATATTCTCTATTATTTCCAATAACAAATTGTAAATCAACTATAGCCCTCCTGCTGCTGCTGCTGTTGTTGTTGTTGCTGCTGTTTATTTTTTATTCTTTACTACTCGTATGTATTAAAATAAACCAATAGTGTAATAGCAAACAATAGTAGCAACAGCATAAGCATTTTATTTATACTTTTGATTTCAGCAACCATCTGGTGGAGGGGGGGATACCTAAAGATTGTTATTATTATTATTATTTTTTTTTTTTTTTTTATAATGTTTATTTGTTGTAAATCAACGCTAAAGTCTGGCAACAGTTGACCCGGAGACATGGCAATGACGTCCGTCGCAGCCCTGGGCGCTCGGGCGCTAGATCCCAAGAGCCGGGAACGTTGTTAGAGCCAGTCTTCCAGAAGTCCGTTACCGGAACCGGTCCTCCGGAAGACCGTTGCCAGAATCGGTCTTCCAGAAGTCTGTTTCTAGAACCGGTCCTCTGGAAGTCTGATGTGGGAGCTGGTCTTCCGGAAGTCCGTTGTCGGAGCCGGTCCTGCTGAAATAAGACATTGATGCTTATTGGTAGTAATAGGGGGTAAATAAAAACAAAAACAAAACAAAATTACTAATATATATATATTTTTATTATTTTAATAATTTTTTTTGAAAATTTATATCTACAGCAGGAATAAGATCAAACAATGCCATATTCCATCTGTCCTTGTCACGTCCCGTAAATTTAAAATAAAAATAAGTACTATTTAATTCAGTCAATTGTGACTGAGTTGTTACCTTTTTGGAGAATCGCTCTGGCATGAAAAATATAGTGATTTCCTTGCTCAATGGGTCTTGCACTTCACACAGTATCACCGTTTGTCCTCTTTTCGTATCTAAAAATCTCCAAGATACCACCTCATACATTTTATCTTTTATCAAAAAATCAATGTTTCGGTATGGTTCATTTTCACCCTTCCCCAACGAAATTAAGTTTTCAATAAAAGTCTACAAAATTTATATATATATATATATATATATATATATATATATATATATATATATATATATATATATATGTAAATAGATATAGAAAATAATATAGAATTAATTTAAGAATAAGAAAAAAAAAATCTTACCATTTTTATATTTGTCTTTTTTTGTAGTTTTTTTCAATATGAACTAATTTTGTTTTTGAAATAAGTTAATTAACATCAGTTTATATACATTTGTAAAATATTATAGAAGAAGGACAAAATCATGCCTCCCTACCTACTATATGTTTTTAACATGATATAATATCATTAAATTTTTTTTTTTTCTTGTATCCAATATCAATTTATTTGTAATTATAATGAACACACATCTAACCACCAAATATTACACATTAAATATTTATGAATTTATTATGCAATACCTGTTGTAACTTTTTCAATGTAGAAATTAGTTGTTATTAAAATAAAATATAAAATGTAATGTAAACATCATTGAAAGACATTATAAAAAAAAAAAAAACATTGATTTGACTATTTACACATTGTTGCACATTCATTTGACTCATTAAAAATATGTGTGTTATTAATATACTTAAAACTTTTAACACATAAACACACACACACACACATGTCCCAGACAACACATAAATTATGTATTTGTCAAGTTGTTGTTGTTTCATTAATTTATATTGATTATTGATTTTGTGGTTAGAAAACGTAACTACCTCAAAAAAAAAAAAAAAAAAACCTGCAACTTTTTTGCATTCATTAGATATTATTTAAACAAATTAATTTTGTAAATATACATATGGAAGTTAGACATACATTTTTATTTTTTTTTTTTAATTTTACAAGTTTTAAATGTTATATTTTTTTTTTTTTATTGAAAATTAAATATTCCTTTCACTTTTTTATATAGTGTTATGATAAAATAATATAAAAAATGTTGTGTATATCTTAAATACTTTGACATCTATTATGAAAAGTGCAAGTTCAATTTTCTACATTATGACTTTGTTGGTATATAGTTTCAATTTTGTAATAATTTGATTAATATGCAACATTGTAGTAATTCATTAGAAAAACTCAATATTCCTTTTATGTCTGATATGTTATATATATATATACATTCAAATTATGCAATCAAGTTAGTTTCGGTTTATCAATATAGAATTAGAAAAATTTGTATATATATATACAATTAACTTCTTCAGTTTACGTGTTAAATCACTAAATTTAAGACTAAGTTAAAGTCATTTATAGACTAAATTAATATTGTTTTAATATAAGAAAAGGACACTAACAAAAAAAAATAAAATAAAAATGAGTTCAAAAAACAAAAGAATTAAATTGCAATGTGATAAATGTGAAAAAGTGTTCACAAGATCTGACAATTTAAAAAGACATAAATAAAACATAATTGTGAAATATGTAAAAAATCATTTAATAGAAATGATAATTTATTAAGACATAAAAAGAGACATCAAAAAAATTTGGAAAATGTAAAATTTTGCAGTAAGTGCAAATCAAACGGAACTACCACATCTGAACAAATAAACATAAAAGTAATGCAGCAGAAGTAATTTGATCTAATGTTAGACATATTGATGAATGTTTTCAAAATAGAATAGAAACGTTTATTAGAGATAATGATGATGAAAGCATACTAAACCCATCACACTTTCTGGAAAAGGCGCAAACCTATATAATTGAATTATTGATGCAATCATTAAAAAAGCACAACGCTATAAAAGTAAATCTTGAGCTTTTTGGTGAATATATAAAGTCAACAGAAGAAGAGTTTGAAAATATATCAATCAAATCTTTTCAAACTCGAATGTTTAGTATTACACAAGCAGATGATCTTAATGATTTTTTTGAAAAGGCTAAAGAACTTATTCAACAACAAGCAGAAGACTTCCAAGAAAAAGACAGTGGTTGGGCGTTAATCAAGATTTTACATATTGAAATAAATATCAATAAATTTGAACCAATACGTGTGTCTAGTTATATTAAACTACCGAAAAGCATAGAAGACAAAAAAGCATGCGTTAATATTCAAAATAAAAACAACTTCTGTTTCAAGTGGTGTTTAGTATCACCTTTACAAACTTGCATTCAAAATGCTGAACGAACATCTTCATATCAACTTAATAATATTTCTCTACCCATAGTCGAGCTAGAGTTTGGTGATGTACAACAGCTTAATTTTAGCAATATGCAATTTTCAGCTAAATTGAACGAGTTAAATTTATTTAAAGAACTAAATAGTGAAATAAGTATTAATTTGTTTGGACTGGAAGTTATTAATAAAAAATATGAGGTTGTAGGACCATTCTATTTAACGAAATCAGAAAAAAAATACCATGTAAATTTATTGCTATTGGAAAAGGATGATAAATTTCATTTTGTTTATATTAAAAATTTATCAAGGTTAATAAGTAGTTCTGTAACAAAACATATACATGAAATAATCGCAGATAAAATAAACACATATGCTTGGGGGCATTATGCCATTGAGCAATAATTGTAAAAAAAAAAAAAAAAAAATCAAGTTTTTGTTAGTTCTAATAAAAAAAATATATAATTTAAAGATGAATAAAAAGAAAAAAAATATATTATTTAAACCAACAGGAACAAACTTGTTTTTTATTATTACAAAAAAAAAATCGAATCTTAAGTGTGTTCAATAATTTTTAGCTTAGCGAAGTTTTTAAGCTGTTGAAAACTTTAAATAAAACCAGAGACAAATAAAAAAACGTTTCTTAAATATAAAAATATATAAATTGACAGTAAAAGTTTAGATAAAATTCAAATTTATCTGATTATTTATATTTTAATTTAACTATAAAACTTCTCAAAGTTCATAATATTTCATTGTATTTCAACCATTTAACTCAAAACTTTTATTATTTATTTTATAAATAATATATTTATTATAACAAAACATTTCATTTAAAATTATTTTGTATACATTTCTTGATGTACCTATTCAAATAAAATTTTTTTTTCAAGTAAATATTAAAGTTTAAACTTTAATAATAATGAATTTTGAAAACTTTTCATATCTTTACCTTACTAATTTTTTTGCTTAAGGTTAGGTTAATTTTTTTGCTTAATTGTTATAATAGAATATAAATTTGATTTTTGGTAAATATGTTTAACCTTTGTTAATAATAATTTTGTATTTAAACCAAACTTTGAAATTTTTAATTCCAAACTTTAAAAACTTTTCACATTTTCAACCTAATTTAGAATACTCAGCACTATAGCTTAAGCCTTTTAAATTACCAATTAAAATATAACTGATGTAGTAACCACAAAGTTAAATTTAGAATAATTAATAAACTTTAAAAACTTTTAAACCAAACTTTGAAAACTTTTCATATCTTCATCCTACTAATATTTTTGCATAAGGTTAGGAGAACTCAAATTGTTTTAATAGAATGTAAATTTGATTTTTGGTAAATATGTTTAAACTTTAATAATAATTTTGTATTTAAATCAAACTTTGAAAACTTTTCATATCTGCACCTTACTAATTTTTTGTATAAGGTTAGCAGAACTCAAATTGTTATAATAGAATGTAAATTTAACGTTTGGTAAATATGTTTAAACTATAATAATAATTTTGTATTTAAACCAAACTTTGAAATTTTTAAACAAAACTTTAAAAACTTTTCATATTTTTATCCTAATTTAAAATATTCAGCACTACAGTTTAAGCTTTTTAAATTGCAAATTAAAACATAACTGATGTAGTAACTACAAAGTTAAATTTAGAATAATTAATAAACTTTAATAATAATAAACTTTAAAAACTTTTAAACCAAACTTTGAAAACTTTTCATATTTTCATCCTACTAATTTTTTTGCATAAGGTTAGGAGAACTCAAATTGTTATAATAGAATGTAAATTTGATTTTTGGTAAATATGTTTAAACTTTAATAATAATTTTGTATTTAAATCAAACTTTAAAATTTTTAAACCAAATTATAAAGACCAAACTTTAAAAACTTTTCATATTTTTATCCTAATTTAAAATATTCAGCACTATAGCTTTTTAAATTTAAAATATCAAAAACACAATCCTTTTTACTAATTATGCATACTTTTTGGACGAGTGTATGCAAATATTTTTTTGCATGCTTTTAGGAGGACTAAAAGCTTTAAAAAGCTCCTCCTGCACCAGAACCGGCATATCCATACTACGATACTACTATTATCGAAATTTGAAACAGTGTCTTCGAAACGGTTTAATTCTTAAGAAAATTTATAGAGTGCTAAAATTCACACAAAGCAATTGGTTAAAAAAATATATTGATTTAAATAACTCACACAGGTCAGTTGCTAAAAATGCTGTCGAAAAGGATTATTTTAAATTAATGAATAATGCCGTGTTCGGTAAAACCATGGAAAATTTAGATAAAAGAAAAAATGTTAAAATAGCTACTTCTAGGGGAAGTCAAGGAAGACATTTAGGTGCACGAGCATTAATAGCAAAACCAAATTATCATAGCCACTCTAGATTCACTGAAAACTTGATAGCCGTTCAGCTTAATCATACAAAAGTACATTATGATAAACCTATATATTTAGGATTTACAGTACTAGAACAATCTAAAATACTTATGCATGATTTTCATTATGATTACATTAAACCTAAATATGGCAGTAAAGTTTTTTTAAATTACACAGACACTGCCAGTATTTTTTACACTATACAGACAGATGATTTTTACGCCGACATATACAGTGATATACCACAACGTTTTGATACATCCGATTATCCATCTGACAATTTATTTAATTTCCCTCTATTGAATAAAAAAGTTCTTGGTCTTTTAAAAGATGAATTTAATGGAAAAATTGTTTCTGAATTTATAGGATTAAAATCTAAAATGTATTTTCTTCAAACACATGAAAATAAAACTGTTAAAAAAGCAAAAGGAATAAAAAAATATATTGTCAATAGTTTAACGTTAGATAACTATAAAAATTGTTTGTTAAAAAATGAAGTTTGTTTAAGAGAAATGAAAATATTTAGATCACATTTACATACAATTTATACACAGAATTTAAATAAAGTAGCTTTAAGTTCATTAGATAATAAAAGATATGTAATCGCAAATAAAATAAACACATATGCTTAGGGGCATTATGCCATTGAGCAATAATTATAACAAAAAAAAAATCAAGTTTTTGTTAGTTTAGTTTTAATAAAAAAAAAACATAATTTAAAGATGAATAAAAAGAAAAAAAATATATTATTTAAACCAACAGGAACAAACTTGTTTTTTATTATTACAAAAAAAAAATCGAATCTTAAGTGTGTTCAATAATTTTTAGCTTAGCGAAGTTTTTAAGCTGTTGAAAACTTTAAATAAAACCAGAGACAAATAAAAAACGTTTCTTAAATATAAAAATATATAAATTGACAGTAAAAGTTTAGATAAAATTCAAATTTATCTGATTATTTATATTTTAAATTAACTATAAAACTTCTCAAAGTTCATAATATTTCATTGTATTTCAACCATTTAACTCAAAACTTTTATTATTTATTTTATAAATAATATATTTATTATAACAAAACATTTCATTTAAAATTATTTTGTATACATTTCTTTATGTACCTATTCAAATAAAATTTTTTTTTCAAGTAAATATTAAAGCTGATTAAAGTTTAAACTTTAATAATAATGAATTTTGAAAACTTTTCATATCTTTACCTTACTAATTTTTTTGCTATGGTTAGGTTAATTTTTTTGCTTAATTGTTATAATAGAATATAAATTTGATTTTTGGTAAATATGTTTAACCTTTGTTAATAATAATTTTGTATTTAAACCAAACTTTGAAATTTTTAATTCCAAACTTTAAAAACTTTTCACATTTTCAACCTAATTTAGAATACTCAGCACTATAGCTTAAGGCTTTTAAATTACCAATTAAAATATAACTGATGTAGTAACCACAAAGTTAAATTTAGAATAATTAATAAACTTTAAAAACTTTTAAACCAAACTTTGAAAACTTTTCATATCTTCTTCCTACTAATTTTTTTGCATAAGGTTAGGAGAACTCAAATTGTTATAATAGAATGTAAATTTGATTTTTGGTAAATATGTTTAAACTTTAATAATAATTTTGTATTTAAATCAAACTTTAAAATTTTTAAACCAAATTATAAAGACCAAACTTTAAAAACTTTTCATATTTTTATCCTAATTTAAAATATTCAGCACTATAGCTTTTTTAATTTAAAATATCAAAGACACAATCCTTTTTACTAATTTTGCATACTTTTTGGACGAGTGTATGCAAATAATTTTTTTTGCATATTTTTAGGAGGGCTAAAGCCTTTAAAAAAGCTCCTCCTGCACCAGAATCGGCATATCCATACTACTATTGATTAAACATATCTATGTGTAGTTTACCCATAAGTTCATTGCTATTATGATACAATTTTTGGCGCTCTTTCGAACCATTATTAACAGATTTAGCTATATTTGCTTTATCTAAAATCCATCCTGCACATTCTAAATGAGTTGCACAAGCATCTGTACCATAATTTAATAAAGATTCAATATAAGCTCTATAGTGATAATTTCCATCAGATGGTGTTATATTTTTGCCATTTAATTGAACATTACATTGTTTTATTAAAGAATGTAAAATGTTATTAACTAGCTTGGTGGTATTATTATTTTTCCTTCAGCATTTTTATCATTATTTCATTGCGTTCCATCTTTCTTTAAGAACTGTACTTTTAATTTCAAATATGTAGAAGACAAATCTCTATATGTATCGCCATGACCCAGTGAAACAAATTCAATAGTTGAAGGGTTGTCTAAAGAAGCAATAGGATGGTAGGAAACTTCTTCAGATCGTATAATGCTAGACTGAGTGGGTTGGGTTTTAAAAATATCCAACTCAGATTTCATACACTCAATCATAATTAATCAAAAATATCTTTTTGTTTCTTTTTGTTATTATCTTTGCGTTGTTTTGACGTAAAATAGTTTAAATTTTGAATGAATGGTCTTTTTATAGCTCTTCATTTACTTTTACCAGAACCATACATTCCATTCAGTTTTCGTACGGCACCACGTCGTACATTTTTAATCTGTTTACTACGATCTTACATAGCTTCTTTTACATTTGCACCAGATACACTGTCAGATAAAGCATTAATACCAGAGTTAATAACCCCTTTTTCAAAATATCAGCGCCTGAAGTAAATAATGGTTTCAAATATCTAAAAAGTCTCCCAAAAAAGCTTCTCAATCCACGACCTCTTTGAAAAGGTACGGTTGAATGTAATAAAGGGCCGGTATCATCAAGTCCTTTACCAGATGGAATTAAATAATACTTATAGTATACTCTTTCCATAATGAATAAAATAAAATAATATATAGTTTTGAAAACTCGCTTTTATTTATACTTTTTTAAAATCTAATACAATTTTTGTTGGAATTGAACTATTGGAAAAGTTTATTTTGTATCCATATTTATCACATAAAAGTAATGAAATGTTATTAAATGATTTCTCCACATTGCAATATTGAATATTACTGAATTATTTTACAGTATCAGTGAAAGAATTTTGTATATTAACAGATCTTAAACATCTTACATCTTTATCACCTATTTTTTGCGGTTCAATTATATCTGTGTATATAAAAAACATATCTGGTTTAATAATTGAAATTAATTGTACACTATCTATAAAAATTTTGAAAGCTTCTTTTACACGTGGTTTATATTTTTTAAATTCTGTATCTTTCGAAGATACTTGATTGAAACATGTTGTCAAAAGTCCTTCCAGAGTGTAAGCGTAATTTGCTCTTATTTTTATATCTATTTTAGGTCTAGTAACACATATTTTAGTGTAACTTATATTTTTATGCATCTCCTCAGCTTTTTCTGGTTGTATATAATTAACATCATCGTTTATAAAATTAAAAATTCTCCAAACGAACTGTCGTTCAACTTCTTTTCTTGTAAACCTATTAAGTGGGCGTATATTTTGAATTAGTGTTGGTAGTAGAAAAACTTTCCAGTCACATGTCATTTGTTTTTCTATGTATGGAATATATGATGTTCCAACTCCTATCATATCTTTCTGCATACCTTTAATAAATATTTGAGTACTTTTTTCCCATTCTTCACCATGCACATTTGGAACGAAATCATTAAAATACATTTCTGAAATACCGACTTTCCACCTTGAATCACACATGTATTTATTAATTTTATTTATAAAAGATAATAATAAATTTTCTAGATAATAGTTCATAGATGAATCACTAAGTAAAGTGACATAAAATTCATCATTTACTTGTATGTTGTCCATGAGCTTGCGGATTTATTCTTATGAATTGGAAAATTAAGTTGTGTTTGAGTATTACCTGTTATAGCTGACCTTAAAACACGTCTTGATGAATTATTCAACTCTTTAGTATTTATAGTTTTTTCTTTTTTCGTTGGTGGGCTTGGGCTATCTAAAGGAACAGTTATAATGTCTCCTGTATCAGTTTCAAAAATTTGTACATTTTGATTTCTAATTGATTTTCTTTTTCTAATACGTTCTTCAACTGAAGCGGCTGACAATGCTTTTGTTAAAACATTTTCTTGAATTTCATCATCAAATACTTCGTCATCAGCTTCTTTTTCATATACTTCTTCTTCAGGTACAACTTGTGTTCCAACATTTTTATATTGAGGAAAATGCGACTGAGATTCCGCATCTATATAAATTGGTTTTGTACGAGTTTCAGTACCTTTTGTTTCCGTAATTTTTACTCTTTCCTCTTTATTTCTAGGAAGTTCTTGTTTTTTGTTTCTTATTTTAAATAGATTTTGTCTGTATAAGTACCATTTTTGAGCGTCCATAAGATATTTATTTATCAATATTTTTTTTATCATTTTATCCAACTCATTGAGTTCAACGTAATCTTCTTGATTTTGCTTCATTATCTTATAAATCTCGGGTTTTAGAATTATCATTTTGTTAAATGTTGTATTATTAATTTTATAAAATTTCCGATTATCCCTGATAGTACTGCACCAAGACGTGTAGGTAAAAATCCACCACGTTGAATAATAATTTTTCTTTTGCTATTTATAGATTTTTTACTGCAAATGAGTGATCTTAATTCTTTTTTATACTTTCGTAATTGTGTTGTTGCTTTTTTATTCAGATTACAATTACGTCTTAAAATATTTAATGTTATTTCACAAATTGTTTTAATTACTTCAGGGTCACAGTGTTTTATAATTAGTTTCTGCAATTTTAGTTTAGAGGTTTTTCATAGCTGCAATATATGACGATTGGTCTTCAAACATTTCATATTCTTCCCCAAATTCTTTTAATTGATCTCTCGTACAATAACACAAACCTTTTCCAAATATATCACTTCTTAATCGAAATATGTCATTAACGTCTTGAGTAAGATCTATTAATATAAAGCCGTATGGGACAAATATAGCCAAATAATTCTATTAATATGTGGTTGTATATTTTCTTTTTTATATTGCATTAAATTATGAATAAAAGTGGTTTTACCACAGCATGATGGCCCCGCAATCATCATAGTAAATGGGTGAAACAGCATATTTGTATTAGTTAAAAACTAACACTGGTAACCTATATTTATAGGAAAAGCTCTTTTTCCGAAGTGAATATAAATGTAAATTTAGTAATTCTAATGAACATTCTTCCGTAAACCTTCAACATGGATAATCAAATTTTCGTAGTTGATCTACAATTTTTAAAAGGAAATGAAAAACAATATTTGCTAAAAGAACTGGCTATACTAAAAAAAGAAGTTTAATTCCTACTGTATATCACTTCAAACCACCATACCCTGCAGAAGAACTTAGTCCAGAGGGAAATTATAATTTCAATTTGTGGACAAAAAGTATAAATAAAAAACAAAATTTTTACTCAATAAATCTAAATCTAAAGAAAAAGGTTTTTTTTATATAAAATATTGCGATACATGCGTGATATTCATTATTGAATTATCATTATAAAATGGGTGATGAATATATTATACATATGAAAATATGATTTTATAATAGAGGTACTTATATTTAATTTACAGCATATTGTAAACAGATTGATGACATCATCAGGAATCTAGACTTTTTAGAAATAAAAAGAAAAATATTGATATTGGTTTGGCACTTTTTAGTAATTATGGTATAGATATAGCATTTTTTTTAACAGTTAGATGATTTAAATAGATCATTTAACGATTAGACAACAAGCGTACGAAGAGGTTTAAAAAATGTCATTCATTCAAAAAGACAAAAAATACAAACATTGTCTTACAAAAAATATGTAAGATAATATCAGAAGAATTCATAAAAAACGATATGTACGCTGTCTGTTTCCCAGCAACCTTAATATGTTTTGAACTTTTAAAGGACATTGGAGTAAAAATTTGTATGGGAAAACTTACAAATGGTGGTTCTACAGGGGTGCTACATTTCTGGATAAATTTTGATGATGTCATTTACGATTCTTCTCAGGATATTATAAATAATGTCATATGCAATGAATATGAAAATGAATTCATGATAAAAAATGAAAAATTCGAATATTATGAAGATGAAAAAATGAAACCTTCCAGTTTTGATGAAATGTTTATGATTAGGGAATATATTTATTTAAAATTAAATAATAATGTAGATAGATATTTTAATATCGCTGCCACTAAGTTAAGAAATATTAGAAATAATATAAAAACAAAAAAGATGTTAAAATAAAAAAAATGGTTGATCATTTTACTGTGTTATTTTATTTATTGTGTTTTCTTTTTAAAATGAATTCAACAAGTCGGTTCATCTTAACTTCCATTACCATATTGGTCATACAGAAATAAAACAAAAAAGTGAATTACAAATTGAATATTAGTGAAATAAAAGAACAAAAGTTTTACTGATAAGACATATACAAATTACCATATATGGATATGTAGAGAAGAATAGAAGAATATTAGTGAAAGAAAAACCACTATAGTATCCGCATGTAATCTTGTGTTTAGACGTAATTTCATTCAACCAAACACAATAGGCCTTATTCCAAAAAACGGGTATAGATATGCCGATAATCAATCAAAGGAAGCAATAGAGTGGATCATATATGAAGAATGCTCTTATGCTCTTAACTACATCCAGCCAATGGTGTAGTAGTTAAGAGCACCACCTCTCACTCGTAATGGAGTGAGGGGTTTCAGGTTCGATCCCCGGCTGGGTAAATAAAAAATATATATAATACTATACTCTTTTAACATATTATCTTATAATTTATAATCTAATATTTCATACCTAAAAATAGAAAATAATAATTAATAACAAAAATAATATAAATAAATACCTATAATCATTGTTCCAGAAATAATCTACATCTAATAAATAATACTTAATACAAAAATACCTATTCCATCATGTGCACTTGTCAAACTGACATCAATGACATATGACATTACTAGTATAACCCAACAAACTTCTGTACGTCAAGAGATAGGGATATGTAATCGCACCAAGACATCTTGCGGCGTCGTCTTTCTACAAGACGTGAGATTATGGAAATCATGTGGATAGCTACAGCAGACCAGTCATCTTGCTTAGCGAACAAAATATGACTCAAGAAACTGAAACAGAGCCTCGGATATTACAAAATGAAAATACGGTAACGACCATTGGCACGAAAACAAGGACAAGAATTAGAAATTGGAATGTACGCACTCTGAAAGAAACATCAAGGTTAGCCCAAGCAGAAAGAGAAAGACAGAAATACAAAGTTAAAATTCTGGGCTTGAGTGAGATAAGATGGTCTGGCACAGGAGAAATAACTACATCTGAAGGAAGTAAGATGATATACAGTGGAACGGAGAGCGGAAGTGAAAGTGGTGTAGGAATAATAATAGATAAAACATTGAAAAATAGCCTAATAAGCTGGACCCCGGCCTCCAACAGAATTATACAAGCAAGATTCCACTCTGCAATACGAACAATTTCTATAATTCAATGTTATGCTCCCACAGAAGCGGCATCCGAAGAGATGAAAGACGAATTCTACTCCCAGCTCTCCGCAATCTTAGAAAGAATTCCCAAAACCGACATCCTACTAATAATGGGAGACTTCAATGCAAAAGCTGGTTCAAATCCGGATAGCGATTACAAGAGGATCATGGGACATCATGGAATTGGTAGTATAAATACGGTGAACGACTAGTAGGAGTCTGTCTGGAACACAACCTGGCAATCAGAGGAACACTCTTCCCACACAAAAACATTCACAAATATACATGGGAATCTCCAGATGGCCGTACTAAAAACCAGATAGATCATATATGCATTAGCACAAAATGGAAATCATCCCTACTAGATGTAAGAACGTGGAGAGGAGCAGATATTCATAGTGATCATAAGCTGCTAACAGGAGACATAAGAATAAAACTCAAAGCCACTCAGAATAACACAATCAAAAGAAAGCACCAAATCAATACTGTAAAACTAAAATGCAATAATACAAAAAGAGAATTTGTAACAAAGCTGCAGAATCAGCAAATTAATACGGACAATTTACAGTCAATCTTACTTCAAGTTGGTGAAGAAGTCTTAGGTAAAACAATACCTAATAAGAAAGAGTGGATATCCGATGACACCTGGACCCTAATTCAGCAAAGAAGGAAACTTAGAGAAAAACTATTACTAACCCAATCGGATGAAGTCAAAAACCAATATAACCTGAAAGCGAAAGAAGTAAAGAAAAGTGCCAGAAGAGACAAAAGGAAATTCTTCAACAATATTGCAGCTGATGCACAAAGAGCAGCAAACCAAAATAATGTGCGATCCCTCTACAACAAAGTAAGAATTCTCACAAAACAGAATTTAATGAAAAAACGTCGAATTAGAAATAAGAATGGACAAATGCTCACTTCAACCCAAGAGCAAATCCAGAGATGGAAAGAACATTTCGAAGAAATAAACAACGAAATGGAGATAGTAATGAAAGCGATGAAGAAGAAAGTTCCCCTACTGCAGACACAAGAAGCCGAATTACTGTAAATGCCCCATCAAACAGAGAAATTATAGCTGCACTTTCAAGGCTGAAAAGCAACAAAGCACCGGGTATAGATGGAATACCTTCAAAACTTCTCCAAGCAAACACAGGATATATAGCTGAAGTTCTTCAGCCTATCTTGGAAGAAATTTGAAACAATGAAGCCATACCGGAAAGCTGGAAAACAGGAATCATAATAAAACTTCCAAAAAAGGGAAATCTCCAAGAATGCAAAAATTGGCGTGGTATTACAGTCCTTAACACACTAAATAAATTACTGGCTCTCATGATATACTCCAGAATTGAGGACACCCTTCGTGAGCAACAAGCAGGTTTTAGAAAGCAGCGCAGCTGTACAGATCACTCAAATACTCTGCGTCTGATAATCGAACAATCAGCAGAATGGAAATCACCACTCTACATAAAATTCGTGGACTTTGAAAGAGCATTCGGTAAAATAAAACACAGGGCCATCTGGAAGGCTCTCAGAAGAAGGAATATACCACCTAAAATCAGAAATATCATCCAAAATATGTACACCAACGCCGAGTCCAGGGTTCTCCACAATGGAAGCTCTATGCTCCCCCAGGGGATAAAACAGGATAAAAAAAATATATATGAAGAACAAAAAAGAAATATTATCATCAGACATGCTGCTAAAGAGCGAGAATCTTTTATTTCGGGGGTAAAAGTTGATGGATATTGCACCGAAACCAAACAAATTTTTGAATTTCATGGGTGTTATTACCATGGACACCCCATATGTTTACGACATAATCGAGATACACCACTACATGATGACCCAAACGATACGTTAAACAGACAATATGAAAGAACCGTAGAAAAAAGTGAAAGATTAAGAAAATTAGGGTATGTAGTATTTTTATTTCATTTTTTAAAAAATATTTTGCGAATTTGACCTTTCATTACAGATATGAAGTAATTGAAATGTGGAGCTGTGATTTTAAAAGATTGTTGAATGAAGAAGAACTCTCATATTTAAAGAACCATCCTTTAGTACACAATGTCCGGCTAAATCCTGGAGGCGCATTTTACGGTGGTCGTACGGGTATTCTCTTCAAATATTATAATATTAAGGAGGGAGAAAAAATCAAATACACAGACATATGTTCTTTGTACCCATATGTATGCAAATATGGTAAATTTCCAATTGGTCACCCAAAAATATTTGTGGGGAACACTCAATGTATTAAGTTAAATTTACAAAACATAAATGGGCTAATAAAATGTAAAATCATTTCCATCAGATTCTTGAATCACCAGAAAACTTGTTTCACCCTTTATTACCGTTAAAGCAAAACAACAAATTAATGTTTTCTGTGTGCCGTACTTGTGGGGAGAACAAAACTTAGAACGAGTTTTGCACGCATACAGATGAAGAACGAGCATTAGTTGGAACATGGGTGATAGATGAAGTTGTTAAAGCTCTCGAGAAAAATTATAAAATATTAGAAATTTACGAGATCTGGGAATATGAAGTTTTGATGTATAACAAATCCAATGAAATAATGGGGTTTTTCTCACAAATGATGGACAAATTTTTAAAAATAAAGGCAGAGGCTACAGGATGGCCTTCTAAATGTATAACTGAAGAAGATAAAAACAAATATATAAAGGGATTCCTAGAACATGAAGGTATTAAATTAGAATTTTCTAAAATTGTCAATAACCCTGGTTTAAGATCCTTCGCAAAGTTAATGTTGAATTCATTTTGGGGAAAATTTGGACAAAGAGAGAATCAACAAAAAACAAAAATTATAAATAAACCAAGTGAATTATACGAAATGTTAACAAATTCATCTTTAGAAGTTTGTTCTATTCTACCAAATAATGAAAATAATATCGTTGTCAGTTGGCAGTATAAGGAAGAAGCGAGTGCACCCTTATCTACAGTAAATGTATATATTGCTGCTTACTCTACAGCCCAAGCAAGATTAGTATTATACAACTATTTAGAAAAATTAGAGAATAGAGTATTATACTATGACACTAATATATATCGATAGGAATGGGGAATATAATCCTTCAACTGGAGAGTTTATAGGAGATATCACTGATGAACTAGAGTGTTATGGAGCTGGAAGTTATATAACACAATTTGTAAGCGGTGGGCCAAAAAATTATGCTTACAAAATTCACTCTACTAAAGATATTTTGTAAAAAGAAAAACAATAAAAACTTAAAAAATTAAAATAATTTCAAAAAAAGTATATTTAACAGGATGCATGCTCTTTATTAAAAAAAAAAAAAAAAAATGCATACAGAAATATGCTGTACATTGATAATTTTTTTTTTGTTCATAATATCTATTACATATAAGAAACCATACATAAAATATGTTATTCAAATTTCTATTTCTCCATTCTAAGATAAAAAATTTAAAAATATGATGTACAAACATTGATAAAATTTTGTCCAAATTTATACATAAAATATGTTATTCAAATTTCTATTTCTTCATTCTAA
The DNA here is from genome assembly GCA_947095535.1 of Poecilobothrus nobilitatus. NCBI lineage: Eukaryota > Metazoa > Arthropoda > Insecta > Diptera > Dolichopodidae > Poecilobothrus > Poecilobothrus nobilitatus. The sequence goes on from OX352772.1 coordinate 234,372,236, forward strand.
GATAAAAAAATTTAAAAATATGGCGTTCATTGATAAATTTTGCCCTCAAATTTTTTAGTCTATAAGAATAAACAAATTTTAAAATTGAGTTAGTTTATTCTTAACTTTTGATTTGACTTGAATTTATTTATTCAAATAAAATAAATGCTTAAAGAAATTGCTCTCATACCATGGCTATATACATTTTAATTGTTACTAGTGATGCGAACTTTTCATCATATTTTATAAAATTCTATTTTTAATAATTAAAATTGAAATGATAATATTTTAAAATGTATATAGCCATGGCATGAGAGCAATCTCTTTTGACTTGAATTTTATTTAAATAAATAAAAAAAAAATTAAGTATCTATTTCACTTTGTTTAAAAAATTTGTATTTTTAGTTTTTAAAAAGTGTCACAAACTAAAACAAAATAAATAAAAAATATATTTAATAAAAAGTGCTTCTACAAAAAAAAAAAAAAAAAGTATATTTCATCATTCAACAATTAATCAACAGTCAACCCATTCAACACATTTTACATCAGTCAGCACTTTCAACATATTTAACATATTCAACATATTCAACAACAATCAAAGCAAGTAACTGTAATTAATTTTTATTATTTTTAAACTTAAATTAATTTTTACTTAATTAAATTAGAATTGAGAACTCTTCCAAGAAAGAAGATTTTTTATAATGCATTAAATGACACTAATTCAATTTTATTTAAGTCTACAAAAACGTTTAAAAATTTAGTGCAAATAATTTTAAATAATATCTAATAATATAATGTATAGAAATTAAATTAAAAATCCAATTAGAGATAAAAAAATTTAATGACTTTTAATATTATATTAATCAGAAAGTAAGTTTATCAGTTAGATCTAAACCTAAAAATTTGTATTCATATGCTAATCTATTTTTTCATTACTAACTATCTCTTGCAATGAGTATTAACCTACTTTATATATTAGGTGTATTATTTTAAATTTATTTTATTAATTTTAAAAGTTATTTAATTTTAAATTTAATTAATGCAAAAAAAATTTGTAAAGATTTAATAATAATCAAACAAAATAGTTTTTTTAAACGTAAAATTGATGATACATGTACCACATAAATTAATCTTAAGATACATTAAAAAATTTTTGTCTCCAACTGCGAAATTGTACAACTAATCCGGTTTTATTTTAATAGATTAAAAAATTTATTTTACTACTATAGTTTTAATCTCAAACTACAGTTACATACTATTTTACTAATTGCCTTGGTTTGAGATTAATTTTTAAAATAATTATATTTAACATTTAAAACTACCAAACATAAGTCCTAGCATTCATCATTATTTTAAGATATAACAAATCAGAAAATGTTAAAAAAATATTTATTCAGTTTCAAATTTTTCGAACTACATATATACATACAAGGATTTCGATGTTTGTTTTGATAAGAAGAAAAGAAAAGCACCACATGAATTCGAAAAATTTTTGTTTCCAACTGCGATATTGTACAACTAATTCAGATTTTCTTTTAATAGATTAAAAAATTTATTTTATTACTATAGTTTTAATCTCAAACTATAGTTACATACTATTTTACTAATTGCCTTGGTATGAGATTAATTTTTAAAATAATCATACTTAACATTTAAAACTATCAAACATAAGTCCTAGCTTTCATCATTATTTTAAGATATAACATATCAGGAAATGTTAAAAATATTCATTCAGTTTCAAATTTTTCGAACTATATACATACAAGGATTTCGATGTTTGTTTTGATAAGAGAACAAAAGCACCACATGAATTCGAACAGATTTTAATAGATTTTCCTATATTGTAAATTGTTAAATTAAACTATCTATATTATTAGGGACAGTAATAGAAACCAATAGAGTTAAAAAAGCATACATTTGAAGAAATGCTTATTTTAATTTGAAACGAACCCAATTAAATTTAAAAAAAAAAAATTCCAATCCCAGTATTAAGTTTAAAATCATAGTGGGCTATGATTGTATAAAAAAAAATTAGGTTTACATGGAATATTCTTCAAAAGAATTAGTTTTCAATTTGGTCTGAACCTAAATATATTAAAAGAGTGTTAGGGGCTAGGACCTAGAACCGGAAAAAAATTCGAAAAATAAACTCATATCATATTGATCGAAGCACCTAGAACCTGAAAAAATCTGAAAAAGAAACTCATGTCATATTGAATGAGTGACAGGGGTTAGGATCTAAAACCTAAAAAAGAAAAATCTGAGAAAAGAAACAATCTGAATAAGAAAAAGGTTAGAATTTTTTTTATTTTTTTATTTTTAAGTATATTATTTATTATTTATTACCAATATAATCAGCAGCCGCCACCTCAATCTCTTCATTCCAGTCTTCGTTTTGATTGAAGGTAAATTGTTAAAATTGTGTATTTTTTTTTTGTATATGTAATTTAACATTAAATGCTGAATAACTTCGATAGAAAAATTTTTGAACATTGAAAATTACAGTCCAAATGAATTAAATTTTATTTAATTACCAAGATTTTTGAATAGATTATTTTGTATTGTAAGTTTCTAATTAGATATAAGCAATATTTTATAATGTAAGAAATAATTTTAGAATTGTAATAAATAAGGTTTTACTGTTTTTTCCTTATCTAAAAATATTACAATATGTTCATGTAAAAAATCTTTTCTATCGTTTTTTTTTTCTTTTATCTAAAATATGTATATATATTACAATATAATAATATAAAAATCTATTTTATCAAATTACCTTCAACATCAAAAAACGTAGCCAAGGGTAAACTGTTCATCTTAACTCTTTTAATTCTTGCTCCTGAACATGAGGGGTAAACTGGTAAACTGTTCACCTTAACTCTTTAATTCTTGCTCCTGAACATGAGGGTAAACTGTTCATCTTAGCTCTTTCAATTCTTGCTCCTGAACATGAAGTAAACTGTTCATCTTAACTCTTTAATTCTTGCTCCCTGAACATGAGGTTAAACTGTTCAACTTCTTTAACTATTTACATTTCTAATATTATGAATCTTACCTCCTGAACATGAGGTTAAACTGTTCAACTTTCTTTAACTATTTACAACTCTAATTTCGCTTGGATTAATTTGGATTAACCCAGAGACTCCCACGGGTTAAATTTCATTTCAACCAATTTTGTTTTATTGCATTGTTAAAGTAAAATTTTATTTTGAAACCAGTTTTACGGAACTATATTTTCGTACATTCTCCATTGTTTTACTAAAGACCGCGTTATTCATTAGCTTAAATAAGTTTTTCTCAAACTCATTATTAGCACTTGTTCTCAATTTTGTGTTTAAATCAATGTAGGATTTTAAGCAAGGCGATTGGTTAAACTGGAAATTCTATGTATTTTATTGACCTTTAGTCCATTCTTGAAAGCTTATTTTAAATTACAATAATGAAAAACATATTTCGTTTTTTATTATAAAGAGTAGCCATAAGTTTCTTTTCTTTAGATCCAGGTGCACAACAATGTTCTGGACAGAATGGTAGATCTTTATGTAAAATCATGAATTTCGTTCGGATACTCTATATCAACTTCTAAAATGTATCCAACAGATGAATCATTTACTATATCTTCAACATTAAAATTTTCCTTCCGTTTTGAAACCGTTATGAGGTAGAGGTTGCAACATTGCCCATCCATATTGATTATTTATATCATAATACATTAAATATGATGGTGGTTGTGATGGAACATAATTTAAGCAATATTTATTGTTGGCTTTTTTTTTTAGAACAATGAATAAGACACCACTTATACCTCGCTCTATAAACATAATCATATCAATATCTGCTACTAATTGTAAAGTAATATTAACATGTTTTAACATGGCATCCCATATGAAAAATGTATCGCTTTAACGTTTTTATTAACATGATTATAAAAATTTTAATATTCTTGCTCCTGAACATGAGGGTAAACTGTTCACCTTAACTCTTTAATTCTTGCTCCTGAACATGAAGTAAACTGTTCATCTGAACTCTTTAATTCTTGCTTCTGAACATGAGGGTAAACTGTTCATCTTAACTCTTCTATTTTTTAATTTTACACTGAAGGCAGAATTACTTCGCTAAAAACATTTAGTGCATTGGAAATTACAACCCCATTCGTCTTTCATCATACCTAATACTTTTTTCCTGGGAATATTATATGGGTTTTTAGATTCATATTGTTTTAATGCTATATATCAAATTTTTCCGAGACTTATTAACTTTTCTTTAAATCATTTTGTCTGCTTCGTTTTTTTTTTTTTTGTATATGTAATTTTACACTAAATGTTGAATAAATTCGGTAAAAAACATTTTGAACATTGAAAATTACAATCAAAATTTAATTTCTCAAATTTCATTCTGTTGTTCTTATCTGAAGTTTAACTACGTTTTGATTGAAGGTAAATTGTTAAAATTGTGTATATTTTTTTTGTATATGTAATTTAACACTAAATGCTGAATAACTTCGATAGAAAGATTTTTGAACATTGAAAATTACAATCCAAATGAATTAAATTTTTTGTTTATTTAATTACTAAGATTCTGAATAGAGTATTTTGTATTTGTATTAAATTTCTAATTAGATATAAGCAATATTTTTATGAATGCTGGTTCTGCGGTACAGGAATATTAATTGTTAACTGTGAAATTTACTTGATCTTAACTCTTAATTTCTTGCTCCTGAACATGAGGGTAAACTCGTCATCTTTTATGATTACAATGATGTTGCTGATGATGATTGGAATGCTGGTTCTGGGGTACAGAAATATTACTTGTTTATTATTTATAATCTTTTTCTTGCAATTCTTCTAGTTCTTTTAGTATTTTTATGTGTTGAACTATCCATCTTTTACCTTTTAAAATGTAAGCAGCGGTTGCAAATATGTATGATTACATTACAACTTTTTATTTTAATTTTTGATGGTTATAGGCCTATTGGGTAAGTTAGTCATTTAAAATAAGTAGCTAACGCGTTTATGTGTGATACCTCTTAGGTAACGTGGAAAATCATACAAAATGTTGTAAATAAATATAAGTACCTCTTTTATAAAATCATATTTTCATATGTATAATATATTCATCACCCACTTTATAATGATACTTCAATAATGAATAACACACATGTATCGCAATATAAAAAAAAAAAAGCTTTTTTCTTTACACTAAATTACTACTAAAAAAGTTTTTCTCTACATTAAATTACTACTAAAGAAAAAAGCTTTATTTTTTTTTATATAAGCAATTTAACACACTAGAGCCAACCAAATTCATAGCTCAGTGGTTAGAGCGTCCACTTCTTCATTAAAAAAAATCTCAAGTTCAATCCTTTCTGTGGCAAATTATAACTTTTTTTAATTCTTGCTGTTACGTCATCAACATACACTTTGTCCAACATCACTATCTATCTCTCTTTCTTTCTCATGTGACTTTAAATCAATTTCCTATGCAAAGTTACATTAGAGTAAAAGAGATAGCGATGTCTGGCCAAAGTGACCCCATACCTACTAGTGACAATAATTATTAATTCTCTTCTTTTAAAAAAAAAGGTACATCTAAAAACGCATCACATTTTTTCAATGGTTTGATCATTATGTAGACAGAAAAACAGGTTTGCACTTTCTCTTTATGAATTTTAAAGATGCGTTATACCTTTTAAAATTGTTGTATCTTGTACGTTTAAACTTTTTTGTCTTTTTCTTTTTACATTTATCAACCATTTTTTCTTTCTACTTTCATATGCGCCTATTACTTAAACCAAGTATACATCAATAAGTAAACATGTACCAAGTTAGATATTTTTTTTGATTTCCTGTTTTTGTTTTTCATTCATATTTTTTTTTCAACATTCTTACATAACAATTAATTAATGGTTTTTCATTCCTCTTCTTTAAATACTTCTCATAAAAAACGAAAGAAACAAAAAACAAGAAATAAATGCAAACATATCAAAAATGAAAGCAAAAATATAAAGCAATTTTTTCTTACTATTTCCATGTTTACCTATTACTTAAAACAAGTATACAATCTTTATAAACAACTAGCCGCCTGTCTGAGCTATTTTTATGACATTAACCTACTTCCTATCTGACCTAATTACGGTTTGACCTACTTCCTGGTGACCTTGACCTACTGACCTGTCTGGCCCAAGTGCCTACCTATCTACTTTTGAAGAAGAATTTAAATGTTTACTTTATAAATTTAAATTTATAAAATTATTAATTAGTGAATTTTTTTGCCGTAAACTAAATTTTACTGTCTAAAACTAAAGAAATCGAATACTTTTTTGTTTATTTTTTAATTTTATCTTATTTTTTATTCAAATGTTTTAAAATAAAATAATTTGTAGTTAGAATATTCTAAATTAACAAGAAAAACAAAATCATTGTATAGCTATACGGTTTACAAAATTACGAGTAACCAAAGTTTAAAAAAGGTTATTCGTCCGGAAACCGATGCCACCACCCTACCATAATACTTGTAATAGTTAAGAGCGCTAACAATTTAAAATAAAAAATCATGCAATTACGAAAATCATATGAATTATATTTATTTAAAAATTGTTAATGTAAGGAAAAAGTACTAACCGTTTTTATTATAAAAATTATTATAAGAGTAACTATAATTATTAATATAATTCACACATTCAAACATTAATGCATTCAACAATGATATTATTCCATTTATATGTACTATTCAAATTAGTTTCTATTCTTTATGTTAAATAAATTCTTTATTTACATTTTACACATTCATATTATTTTCATAAGTAATATAAATACATTTAAGTGTACATTTACGAGTACATTTACGAGTGTACAAAATGATTTATTCCCATTTACAAAATGCTTATAATTTATAAATGACAATATTTTGAGTATTGAGTAAATTTGGGTACAATAAGATGTATATTGAGTAATTTTGGGTACAAAATGTTTTTAAGAAATTGACTAGAAAATTTTGTACAGGATAAATACTCTAATAGTTTTATCAATTTCCTAAAGACAAAATCATAGATAATAATATAGTAATAATAGATAACCTACTTCAATTTTAGATATCAGCGCCCTCATGGATGGAAGTGCTCCTAGTTTCAATAAACTACTACATCTAAAAGGCCAATAGATGTCGCTAAACAGTTTCATTTTAAAACCACTAGATGTCGCACATATTTATACACCTACATTTCTTTCCTATTTTATTTTTCGAATTTATAAATAAAAAAAACAAATTTTATTTCAATCATAAAAATGATGATTTTCACCTTCACAATATACTATATATTCAGCTGATTTATCTTCTCAGACTTCGAGCATTTTGTACAGTGCTTCTGTAAACATGTATCTTCAACCAAAACAGTACCCTTTACTTGTTTTACTACTTCTTTACATTTTTTTTGACAAATTTCATCTATCTCACCTTAAATTAAAAAAAAAGTTTATTTTTAAATTAAATAGAATTATTTTTTAAAGTTAAGAGAATTAATTATAGCGATAATTACCACAGTTCAACCTTGGAATTCCGATAAATCTATCTTTTTTTATTGTAAGGTACGAGGAAACTTAGGCCCTAAAATGGCAATGAGTTGATCTAACTTTTTCGCATTTCCAGTAACAAATGTAAGCACTCTTGCTATGATTTAAAATAAAATAAAATATAAAATTTTATCTCTTCAATTAAATCAAAACTTACCTTTTAATTTTTAAAGCATTTGATTTGAAATTTATTAATAAATGCAAAACAATACATTAAACTGCTGCAGTTAACCAATATTTGATTCAAAATGGATTCAAAACTGGCTAACATATGACTTTTGACAATATAAAAAATATCATATAGCGGTAATAAAAAAAAGGCGCTATTTTTAACATTAGGTGGAAGTACTTTGACTTTTCTAAAATTTTTGATAAAAAACCAATTTGTTCTAAGTCAACCACCCGTGGACAAAATGGGTTAAAAATATTTTTGTATTAAAATATAATTTTTAATACATATATTAATACATATATTAATTTGTGTTATGTAAATTTATATTTTTTTAATTAATTGTGGAAAAGAGATATGGTGTATTGTGTTAAATAGAACTGATTTAATTGACAAAAAAATTTCAAGAGATTGGCACGTCTGTAAAAACCATTTTACTTACGATATGATGCTGATAACAAAAAAAATTATTTAAAAATGCCGCGTTCTCATAAAAATTAGAATATTACGATAGTTCCATTAAATAATGTATCAAGTAATACTTAAATAACAGTAAAAATTATTAAACATTAAATTACCTTAAATAAAATAACAAACGTTTTTATATTTGTATTAAATTTTTAAATCTGTAATCAAAATAATAATTATAACAAAATTAAAAATTTATTAATAGAATATTAATACATATATTAACTACAAAATTATTATTAAAATGCAAATTGTCTATTTTTAGATGTTTTAAAGGGACAGTTACTGTCAGATACCTGTAATATCTTCGTTAGCTTCTTTGGTTTAGTCGGCTGTGTTAAAAGTGGAAAGTTTTTGCTGTTTTTTATGCATATAATTTTTTGTGTGTAAAATAAAAAAGAAAAATAGTTGTTTTGTAAATAAATTTAAATTTATGTTGGCCGTTTAGATTTATTTATTCTCGCAATCCTTTAATTAATTTCATAACCTGTTCCTTAGAACAATTGTCAGTTATATCACTGATTATTTAACTAAACTTTATATTTTATCAATTAAAATTATATTTATGTACATATTATAATCCGAAAATATTAATTTACTTTTTCTTTTTTTATAATATTATACATATTTGTAAACAAATATAAACAAAAACTAATGCTTAACCTAATTTTATATTTGTCTTTTATTCAACACTAGGTTTCCTAGTGTTGAATAAACCTAGGTTTTATCAAAAACCGAGGTTTCTGAAAAGCTGATTTTCGGTTTATAAAAGATTCCAAAACCCATTAAAACCGGTTTAAAACGGTTGTAATGGGTTTTTAATTTTTTTTTAGAGTAATACATTTTTTATAAATTTGTTTTTATTAGTTCAAAACACATAATATATTAAATCCAAATAAAACAAAAACTATGATTAAATGATTAACGCACAGTCTTCGTCTATCTTTCAAAGAATAAGGTTGTATTTTAAAGTATTAGTATTTTAAACTAACAGCACAGTAAGAGAAAAAGAGGTATTTTTGTGGTTTCAACAATAATTTCTTAAAAACATTTTTGTTTTTTTTTTTCCTTTTCCTTATATACTTATTTTTAAATAAATAAAATAAAAAAAAATTGTTTTAAAAAAAGAAAAATACATATATATTTTATAATGCCGGTGGACAATCCTGATCCACTGGGAAACAAGTTTGGCCTTCTAGCTTCTTTAAATGAAGCCTACAGGATTCAATACGCTTGACTAACAACAATAATTCTAAATTTATTACAATAAAATCAACACAAGAAACTAAACCTTTGTCATCTTTCAGTGTTTTTGAACTGAATAAGACAGTAGAATGCATAAGTTCTGAGGTTGAAAAAATGAATCTCCTACGTGATAGCAGTTTATTAATTTTAACAAAAACCTAAAAAATGCAGAAAAATTCATTAAAGTTAAAAATTTTGGTGGCGTCAGGTCTGTGGCCATAAATTATCAGCAAAATTTAATTAGCTGTAAAAACACAATTTTCGATAAAAATTTAATTAACACTTCAGAAAAGGAAATAATTGAAGAGCTTAAAGACCAAAGTGTAACTGAAGTTTATAAATTCAAGAAAAACTATGACGGTCAATCTCAGGTTTAATTTTGCTTAATTTTGCTCACTTTAGACCTACACAAAATTCCTCAAAAAATAAAAGTCACATGGTATCACATTGGGAGTTCGGGAATACTATCCGAATCCCATGCGATGTAATAATTTCCAATTACTAGGTCACACAGCAAAAACCTGCAAAGGCAACGCCTGCTGCGAAAATTGCAACCTACCACCTGACAGCCAGGATAAATGCATTCGCTCTATGTATTCAAACTGCTTTGAAGAGCATCCGGCTTGCTCAAGAAACTGTCCAAAATTTCTCCAGTAAAACGAAATCTTAAAAATTAAGACCCAAAATAAATGTACAATTATAGAAGCGCGAGAAATATGTAAACAACTAAACCCTTTAAACCTAAATTACAAATTAATAAACAATCGTTATTCTTCTTCTTTAATTACAAAAGATTCTCCCACTGTCAAACAAAAGCAATCAACACAAAATAATATTTCGCAGCCTATACCTGCACCTCAAAATAAAATTAAAACCACAAATTCAAATAACCATACAATCAACGATAATGCCAAAATATCGGCATCAGATGTTTCCACACAAAACAAAAATACAAAAGTAAAAAAAAATAATGTAAATGTCAACAATGAAACAAATACCATATGTTGACAAAAGACAAAAGTCTTTCGTCCACTACAAAAGATAGCCCATTAAACCAAAGTTCCTCTAGAAATTGTAATTCTATTTCTAATATATCTTCTCAAAATTACATACATATATATATATATTTTTTTTTTTCGTCTCTATATATAATTCCACTAAGGCTTTATTATATTTGTTATTTTCTCTCTTTTTTTCTTTTCTCTCTAAATATGAACTTAAAAATTTTACAATGGAATATAAATGGATTTCTAAACAATTTTAAAGACCTTCAAATTTTAATTAATAATTATCAGCCTGATATAATATCATTACAAGAAACATAATATTCCCTTAAACAAAAAAGTTTTCTTACCCAAAATGTACAAAGGGTCCTTCACAAATTCACCAAATAATACAATTTCTAAACATGATGTGGGTCTTCCTATAAAAAAATCAATCCCCACAAATTTTTGTTCAATTCTTCAAATACAATAATTGCTGAAATTCATTCAAATCCAACTTTGAAAATAGTTTCAGCGTTCCACCCTCCTAGCATTGAAATTACATCTTACCAAATTGAACAAATCATAAATTCTAACACTCCATACCTAATTACTTGGGACTTTAACGGCTGAAATCCGCTTTGAGGTTCAAAACCCACCAATCAAAGAGGGACAATAATCGAAAACTTTATACTACCCTCTGATTTATTAATTCTTAATAATGGTAATCCAACTCATTTTTCCACCCATAATTCTTTTACACATGTAGATCTCTCAATATGTTCTAGTTCTATAGCACCCAAATGTTTCTGGAAAGTATCTGACGATCTATATGGGAATGACCATTTTTCAATCTACATTAACATGGAAGCAAACAATCACACAAACCAATTTCCGAAATTTACTCCTAAATTTAAAATTCATATGGCTAATTGACGGAAGCATTTTTAGACGGAAGCTTAAAGCCAAATCAGCTAAATTTTGTTCTCTGACCTCCGAAATAAACCCTTCCACTCCTCTTCCCACTATTTGGAAAAGCATTTAAATACTTACAGGACACTACAAAAGCAATATAATCAGAATAATAGACAACAACAATAAAAAATTTACGAGTCCTATTGAAATTGGCAACCTTTTCGGAGAAATATGGTGTTCCGCCTCAGATGATAGGAATTTTTCAACTACTTTTGTAAATGAAAAATATAATTACTTAGCTGACGATTTTTCCAATCCTTAGCTTAAACGATAATGAGGTTGCTTTTAAACCTGTAAAAGGTACTATAGACTCACTTTTATATACCGATCACCTGATTACAAACGCTTTATCAGTCAAAAATCACATTTCCATCATATCAATTGATTTTGAAAAAGCATTTGATCGTATTGGCGTTCACATTATTTGCAATCAACTCAAAAAGATTGGGGCATGGGGAGTAAAATGATCAATATAGTGAACGCTTATTTGAAAAACCGGAAATTTAGAATTAAAATCAATAATTTTTATTCAAAAATATTTTCTTTAAGTAATGGAATACCTCAAGGTTCTCCATTGTCAGTAACTCTATTTTTAATTGCATTCAATAAACTTAGCGAAATTATTTCAGAACATAAAACAAATAATAAGCTTTAATTTCAATCAATAAATGCAAACATCTTCATGTCTGCAGAAATCTAAAATATAATGAATTTAATTTTCAAATACAAAATATACCAATTCAAAATACTTCAGATTTAAAAATTTTATGGTTAATCTTTGATAAAAAGTATAGCTGCAAAAGTCATATTGAATATGTAAAACCTCTTTATCACGGGTGGTTGACTTAGAACAAATTTGTTTTTTGTCAAAAATTTTAGAAAAGTCAAAGTACTTCCACCTAATGTCAAAAATATCGCCATTTTTTTTTTATTACCGCCATATAAAAATTTTTAAATTGCCAAAAGTCATATGTTAGCCAGTTTTGAATCCATTTTGAATCAAAATAAATATTGGTTTAACTGCAGCAGTGTAGTGAATTATTTTGGTTTAATATTTAATTAAATCAAATGGTTTAAAAATTAAAAGATAAATTTTGGTTTAATTGAAGAGATAAAATTTAAAAATAAGATTAAGCTTACATTTGTTACTGGAAATGGGAAAAAATTAGAGGAATTCATTGCCATTTTAGGGCCTAAATTTCCTCGTACCTTACAATTAAAGAATAAAGATTTATCGGAATTCCAAGGTTGGACTGTGGTAATTATCCCTATAATTAATTCTCTTAACTTTAAAAATTAGTTCTATTTAATTTAAAAATAAACTTTTTTTTAATTTATGGTGAGATAGATGAAATTTGTCAAAAAAAATGATAGAAGCAGTAAAACAGGTAAAGGGAACTGTTTTGGTTGAAGATACATGTTTACAGAAGAACTGTACAAAATGATCGAAGGCTGGGAAGGTAAATCAGCTGTAGCTGTTGTACTTTAGTATATTGTGAAGGTGAAAATATTGTCTGTTAATTTTTATGATTGAAATAAAATTTGTTGTTATAATAAATTTCCTTTTGTTTTATATAAATTCGAAAAATAAAATAGGAAAAAAACATAGGTATAGAAATATGGGCGACATCTAGTGATTTTAAAATGAAACTGTTTAACGACATCTATTGGCCTTTTAGATGTAGTAGTTTATTGAAACTAGGAGCACTTCCAGAGATGGCGGCGCTAGTATCTAAAAATTTTAAGTAGGCTATCTATTATTACTATACTATTATCTATTATTACTATATTATTATCTATGCATTTTATTATTAAGACTTAATATAGTAAAATTCTTTTCAAACAACAAAAATGAAGCACATGTAAATTCAAAAATTAACATTATAAAGGCGATAATGCTTTTGAAAATTGATATGGTTTATTTATTAGCTCTAATTAAATTCCTAAAACTTCTTTACAATCGTATACAAAACAATTTATTTACATTTAAAACAGCCTATCATTCCAGTCAGTCCATTTGACTAGAGATGTGTCGTTCATGAACGAGTCATTCGTATCAAAAAAAGATACGATTCACTAAAATAAAAATGACTCGTTCAAAAAGAATCAATCAAATTTATACCAAAAGCAAAAATAAAAAAAAATACAACAAGACTTTACTACTAACATAAAAAAAATACATTACTACGTGTATTTTAAAATTTTATTTGTGCATTAATACACAACTAGTATTCGCCCGCCCCTCGAAATTCGAGGTGTTTCAATTAGCAATTACAATATAGTATATACAGTATAGTTTCTTTATGATTTTATTTAAAATGTAAAAATACAATTTTCAATAATTAATGCCTTTATGAATTTAAAATTTCTTTACAAATGATATTTTTTGTAAAAACACGATTATTATTATCTTTTAGAAGTTGCCCTTGATTTATTAAGTATTGGAAACTCAATATATACCTATTATATATGTATATATTATAAGAAGCCTAAGATGGTAAATCATTGAGTAAAAGGGTTTTAAATGTCTATCAATACAGATTAAATATTATGATGATATTATGATATGTAAGAACTTTCGTTTAAAATATAACAAAATAAACAAAAAAAAAATAAAATAAAACAGAACTGAATCGAACTTGCAAAATCAAAAAGCTACTATTAACAACCGCACACTCTACCTCTGTACTAAACACTAAACTAAAATCGCAATGTTTATATTCAGTTATATTGTGAAATTCCTACTCCTACCATACAACCAATATTTTAAAATTTTTAATCGAAAAGAAAAATAAAACAAAAATTTAACGGAATCAAAGAGCGTCATTTTTAATATCTATAATATAGGTATAGATTATGTACTTTACATATGTACTTTACATGGGTTTTTTATAAAAATGGAAAATTATTAATGAAAATCAGAAAATTTTAATTTTGTAAGATGGCTATACTGAATATTTATCATTTAAAAAGAAAAAAATGAAAGTTGGTTGGTAAATCATTGAGTCAAAGGGTTTTAAATGTCTGTCATTTACAGATTAAATATTATGATATGTAAGAATTTATTTCGTATAAAATATTAGAAATAAAAAAAAAAATGGAATAGAATAGAATCGAACTTGCAAACTAAAGAGTTCTAAAGTTTAAGAAGCGGCCACTCTACCACTGCTCCAAACTTCCCACTGAAGTTTCGACGTTTATATTCAATTATATTGTGAAATTTCTATTTCCCACCATGCAAACTATATTTAAAAAAAAAAACAAAAAGCAAAAACAACAAAACAAAATTTAAAATTCAACGGAATAAAAGAGCGTCGTTTTTGAATATGTATATTATAGGTATAGATTATACATATTATATGATACATATGTATATACTTTACATGGGTTTTTTATAAAAATGGAAAATTATTAATGAAAATCAGAAAATTTTGGAAAAATATTAATTTTGTAAGATGGCTATACTGAATATTTATCATTTAAAAAGCAAAAAATTAAAGTTGGTTGATAAATCATTGAGTAAAAGGGTTTTAAATGTCTATCATTTACAGATTAAATATTATGATATGTAAGAATTTATTTCGTATAAAATATTAGAAATAAAAAAAAAAAAAAGAATAGAATAGAATAGAATCGAACTTGCAAACTAAAGACTTCTAAAGTTTAAGAAGCGGCCGCTCTACCACTGCACCAAACTCCCTACTGAAGTTTCGACGTTTATATTCAATTATATTGTGAAACTTCTATTTCCCACCATGCGAACTATATTTTAAAATTTTTTTATGTTTTTAGAAAAAAAACAAAAAGCAAAAACAACAAAACAAAATTTTAAATTCAACGGAATAAAAGAGCGTTGTTTTTGAATATGTATATTATAGGTAAAGATTATACATATTATATGATACATATGTATATACTGTACATGGGTTTTTTATAAAAATGGAAAATTATTAATGAAAATCAGAAAATTTTAGAAAAATATTAATTTTGTAAGATGGCTATACTGAATATTTATCATTTAAAAAGAAAAAAATGAAAGTTGGTTGGTAAATCATTGAGTAAAAGGGTTTTAAATGTCTGTCATTTACAGATTAAATATTATGATAATTATAGAGTATACACAATATTTAACATCTTAATATATATATGATGGAACTATATTATATTATACAATAATATAGTTCCATCATACCATGTTACAGACTTACAATACCAGTACGATAGTATCATGATTCATGATGCATGTATTCTAAAAAAAATATAAACAAAACAAAATACCCATATTTTTATTTTATTTGTTTAATATATATTATGCAGTATCCACACACTGCCATTCACACCCCACATGCATTTCATAATGTCAGTGAGCAGTATACTATATTATTACTCTACATACAAAAACAAACATGATATTCCGTTCTTTTTTTTTGTACATATTCTGTCTGATTCTTTTTGGTACCAGTTCTTTTTTGTATACATACGATTGTTTTTGTAAATAGTTCTTTTCTTATACATACGATTCTTTTTGGAAATAGCTCTTTTTCTATACATACATACGATTCTTTTTGGAAATAGTTCTTTTTGTATACATACGATTATTTTTAGAAATAGTTTTCTTTTTGTATACATCAGATTCTTTTTGGAAATAGTTTTCTTTTCATATACATATTATACATCAGATTCTTTTTACTAGGTACCAGTTCTTTTTAGTTTTTAGTGTACTGTATATTAATGTATGTACATGTATGGTATATATATATTTCAATATTTATATATGTACTACTTATATATGTATGTATATTACATAATACCATAAATAATACATACAAATATAAGTAGATTAAATATGTAATAAAATATGATTTACGAATTTATTATGTAATATGAACATAATATATTTTAAATTAGTTACTAAATATTAGTTATACTTTTTTAGCTATAAGTATTCTTTTTTTTTTTTAAAATAATGAAGAAAGTAATTTATTTTTTAAATTTATTATTTGTTACTGAATATGTATATTATTTTGTTATAGGTATAAGTACTCTTTCTTTTATATAAAGAACATATAGATAAATACTTTTTTATACCCTACACCTAAAGTATAAGGTATATTAACTTTCCTATGGTGTTTGCAACCACCAAAAGGAAGCGAGTTAGATATGGACATGTACATACATTCTGAATCAGGATCACCTCCAGAGTCGATTTAGCTATGTCCGTCCGTCCTTAGACCTCGTTGGGCCTAAGTTAGGCTATAGCGAGGTAAAACTGCTAATGATTCTTTTTGAACGAGTCATTCTGAACGAGTCATTAAAAATTAACGATTCGTATGATTTGATTCACTGAAAAGAATCATTTTGCTGAATCATTCACTGAAAAGAATCACGTTTATTTATGACATAGGTAATATGTATAGGCATGCATTTAATATTTTAGCTTGGTTTTGACCTGTGAAGACACGCTGCGTTCATTTTGGTGAATGCAAAAAAACTATTGGTTAAACTATTTTGTATGCAGCTTTTAGCTTTAGTAGTGAATGTTTTTAAATTGCTAGCATTTTGAACGTCCAGTAGTAATCTGTTATATATCCTCATAGCTGATGGTAAAAGACTATTTAGGTGTTTCTGCGTTCTACTAAATGGTAAGTTTAGCATTTGGTTTATACTTGTGTTTCTGCCCGTAACACCCGCTCTTATTGTGAGCTGCTGATTGTTTTTTAGCCTTTTCTAGAGCTGCTATGTTGTGTATTTTTCCCAGTTTCAGCTCTCGATACATAAGTGTTGAACTGTAAAGTCGATCATAGCCAAATAATATTTTAGTGGCTTTAATCACTATCCCATCGCATCGATTTAATAAAGTCTGAGCTCCCGAGGACCAGTTTATAATGTTGTATCTTATGTGTGACAACAAGTGTGCATTCAACAGTAGTTTGGTCGTTTTCCAGTTTAGTGACAGTCCCGATCTTCTGATTTTTGAGCAGATGTGCCTGATATGTTCCTCCTATTGCAGTTGACTATCCAGCATAACACCCAGGTGTTTTGTGTATGAAACTGGTTCAAGATGGATGTTGTTCATGCAAATGTTAAGTACAATAGCTGCTTTAGTTTTATTTTTGAAGATCATAATCTTTGTTTTCTCCTCGTTTATTGTTAGCTTGTTGCCGGAGGCCCACTGATTAAGCTCTTCATCCACTATTATTTTTAATTCCAGATTCGTACTTGCGTTAAACAAGAGACAAGTGTCATTTGCATATATATTATAGTACGCTTCGATGTTGGCGTTTAAGATATTTTGGATATACAGGAGATACAGCGTTGGGCCTAAGTTTGATCCCTGTGGCGCTCCACATTGCAGATAACAGGTTTCGCTAATTGTATTTCCATTTCTAGTTAGTACAGATCTATCTCACAGATAGCTTTTGACGATGTCTTTAGATCTTCCTCTTATTCCGAATTCATCAATTCTCTCCAGGAGAATAGCATGATTTACCGTATCGAAGGCTTTTTTCATGTCTATAAAAATTGCTGCTACATAGTTGCCTTTGTTCAGTTTTTCATTTACGTAGCCCAACATATCTGCTATTGCAGTCTCCGTACCACTCGAATTTTGAAACCCAAACTGATATTTATCGAAGCCACAAGTTTTAGTAATAAAATCCACTATTCTTTTGTTCAGAATCTTTTCGTAGACCTTGGCGAATATATGATAGTTGCTAGTTTCACTTAAGTTCCCTTTCTTCTAAATTGGTACAACTACAGTCAAGATCTCCGGAAAAATGCCAGTTTCAAACATACTATTTATTAGGATCGCCAAAACTGGAGTTATTATCGAACCAATGCATTTTAAGTCTTTAGCTGTAACGCCATCAGAACCAGGTGCCGCATCCGATTTCAAAGTATTAATTACTTTTAAAACCTCGCTGTTATCTGTTGGCATTATAAATATCGTTTGCGCATTAATGATGTTATTAATTGATGTTGATGTATTTGGTACTTTGTCCGAGAGTTCTCTGCCTACGCTATTGAAGTAGTTGTTTAAAACGTTGGCTATGTCTTTTTCATTATTATAGTTAACTCCATTTACACACAGGTGTTGTATGCTTTTTCTACTAGTATTATGTTTGTTGAGCAAATTTTTGTTAATAGCTTCCCATAATTTTCTGCCATCTGATTTTGCCTTCTGTATTTCATCATTAAACTTGACTTGCTTGGCCTTTCTGATTAGATTTCTAGTTTTGTTTTTTGCTGTCTTATACTCTCTCTCATACACATGATTATGTGGAAAAGTTTTATGCTTTTTGTATAGACGATCACGAACTTTCATAGATTTTAAGATATCCGAATTTATCCAGGAGTGCCCTCTAGTTTTGATAATTTTTTATTAAATCACCAATTGCTATTAAATCACCAATTGCATCTATTTTACATCGTGGAATTGTTACTTGTAATATTTCATTAAATTTGTTATAGTTAATAGTTTTGATTTTTATCGATCTCATCGGACTGCTAGGCGATTTCACGCGGTTATATTGATTTTTAGGATCTTGTGGTCTAAAACTGCCATCTCTTCCAAATTTAAATCAAATTTAACTTTAGAAGAGATGGCAATTTTTGGTTAAACTATTTATGGAAAATGTAACAACAAAGCTTATCTTAAATCTCTAAGTTCCGTTCTTCATTCAGCGTTTCGGATAGCTCTAGGCGCACAGAACCCTACAGAGCTTCTAAAAGAAACAACCATAGAAAAGATTAAACTAATTAATAAGTACTAAAAATAACAAAACTCCATAACATGCTTTAATTTAAAATATTTGTACCTAATAATTTTTGTAAATTTTTCAGCTGTACTTCTTAAAAGAAATAAATTTTTTTTTTTTAATTTAAACAAAAATCTAACACATTTAGTATATACATATAAGTGTACATACCTATGTACATATATACCAAAATAATCCAAAATAAAAATTTTTAAAATCATAATTTTGCGTTAAGTGAAGTAAAAAAAAATGTTTATATGTAAAAATATATGTGTACATATGTATATTATATTATAATTGAACTGTTAACTGAACAGAGAGAGAAAAGAAAAAGTATTTAATAATAATAAATAATAATAATTTAGTATGTATAATTTAAAATATTTATAGAAATAGAATACACGTTGTATATATTCGATTATAAATATATATTAATTATCAATAAATAGAAATATGTACAAAAAAAAAGATAAAAAAATAATGATAAAACAAAAAAATATTTTCTGTAACAAAATTAATAAAAAAAAAAAAGTGTGAACAATTATTGTACGATCCAAAGACCTAGATGTTAGTGCTCATAAAATTTAACATAATGTACTTTAATTAATTTAAGTATTGTTATGTATGTAAATAAAATAAAAATAAATAAATATGATTAACGCAACGAATTGGTACTTATAATTCGTCATTAAAGTCACGGGTGGTTGACTTAGAACAAATTTTTTTTTGTCAAACATTTTAGAAAAGTCAAAGTACTTCCACCTAATGTCAAAAATATCGCAATTTTTTTTTATTACCGTCATATAAAATTTTTTAAATTGTCAAAAGTCATATGTTAGCCAGTTTTGAATCCATTTTGAATCAAATATTGGTTTAACTGCAGCAGTTTAGTGTATTGTTTTGGTTTTATTAATAAATTTTAGATCAAATGCTTTAAAAATTAAAAGGTAAGTTTTGATTTAATTGAAGAGATAAAATTTTATATTTTATTTTATTTTATTTTAAATCATAGGAAGACGGCTTACATTTGTTATTGGAAATACGAAAAAATTAGAGGAACTCATTGCCATTTTAGGGTCTACCTCGTAGCTTACAATCAAAAAAGATAGATTTATCGGAATTCCAAGGTTGGACTGTGGTAATTATCCCTATAATTAATTCTCTTAACTTTGAAAAATAATTCTATTTAATTTAAAAATAAATTTTTTTTTAATTTAAAGTGAGATAGATGAAATTTGTCAAAAAAAATGTAAAGAAGAAAACGAGTAAAGCGAACAGTTTTGTTTGAAGATACATGTTTACAGAAGGACTGTACAAAATGCTCAAAGGCTGGGAAGATAAATCAGCTGAAGCTGTTTGTACTTTAATATATTGTGAAGGTGAAAATCATAATTGTTAATTTTTATGATTGAAATAAAATTTGTTATTACAATATAATTTTTTTTTTTATAAATTCGAAAAATAAAATAGGAAAGAAATATAGGTATAGAAATATAGGCGACATCTAGTGATTTTAAAATGAAATTGTTTAGCGACATCTATTAGCTCTTTAGATGTATTAGTTTATTGAAACTAAGAGCACTTCCAGCGATGGCGGCGCTAGTATCTAAAAATTTTAAGTAGGCTATCTATTATTACTATATATTATCTATGATTAAAGTAACAATTCAATTAACTTTTAATTTTTAAATACCTACACAAGTAGTTAAATTTTTTATATCATTTATCATATTAAAATTGAAATAAACAAAAATATTACATATGTATGTAGGTACTTAGTAATTAAAATAAAAAAGAAATATTAAACATAGACGTTTCAAATCAAAATTCAAATGATTTTTCAATACTCTTATGTCGTTTTCTTTTCTGAACATTTTTTTTCTGAAAAGAACGGAAAAAATGTGACCTGAAAAAAAAGTGCAACCCCGGGTCAAAACTTTTTTCAGAAAAGAAAACGACATTAGTAATTCATAGATTAATTGTTTTATAGGGCAGTGTATATTTTATGTCTGTCATCCTATAATTCCCGTAAAAATGGTCTGATCCTTATTTTTTTTTCTTAAATGATTTCTCTTCCTTGTCTGTTGGGTGTCCTTTTTTTTTAAATTTTATACTTTATCTTAACTTTTTTTAATTTTAATATTTCCGACTTTCCATACATTTATACAAAACTTTAATATTATGGTACTTTTCTAAAACGTCAAAAACACGACGTCGATCAAAAAATTTTCATAAACATTTTTGACGTCGTCGTCAAAAATTCTAAAACTATTTTGATCGGAAATATTTGCAAAAATCAACGCATCAAGCAATTATTTTACTGCTAGTGCAAATGTGAAATATTTTCACCTAATTGTGTTTGCTAATTGTTAGCGTCCTTAGTTAAAATAGCTGAAAGAGAATTAAGATAAAAATATTGTTTTTATGTTATTTAGTGAACATTTAAAAGTAATTTTTTTTTAAATTTTAGTACTGAGAATCAGGCATGAAGCAATGCCCAATTGAAATTATTAATTAAGCGTCAATCATTTCAAATTTCTAAAACAACAATGACAAACACAAATAATTGCTAAAATCAATGACGCTAAATCAAATACTATTATCATCAACGCAATTATTGTGTTGATATTTGTAGTATATATTTAAATAATAAACAATCACCCGAAACATCTAAATTTGCTTATAGTATTATACATTAGCTGGGATATTTTCTGTGACTGTATTGTATACTATAGTATGCTTTTAAATTAATTTTTTTTGAATGAATGTTCGTATTATGTAAATATGTATTTTGTAAGTATATATTTTTATAATTTTTTTTATTTGAACGGACTTTTTTTTTCTCTTTATTTTTTTGTTTTGTTTGTTCAACTAATGTAATTTTATTTTATACCTATTTATTATTTAAGTATACAGAGGGGGCGTTTTAGCTTTTAATTTTTAAAAACTTAAAACTTTAAAAACTTAACTTTATTCTTAATATATATTATTTTCTAGAATCTATTAAAATACTAAAAATCAATTGATTTGATGAAAATCAAAATCAAAAAATTTAAATTTAACACTATTGCTTATTAAATTTTAAGTAAATACATATTAAATTTTACACTGTGTTCTCAAGTGCGAAATTTTTTACATTCATCTATTTCAAATCAAAAATATTTTCGAAGCATATATCACATTTACATATTTTTTCAAGTATGTACCTATGGATATGTACCTCTATTACATGTATTACACGTATGCATATTACAGTATACATTGGCGAGTGTGTAAATTTAGATAAAGTGAAATTGGAAAAGTGGTCAAAAAATTTTGTTCCAGATGAGTACTCTATATAGTATAGTTTCTTTATGGTTGTACAAAATTTTTTATATTTTATTTGGATATTTGGAATTTGTTTACCTAATAATATTTACCTAAATTATTTACTTAATAATATTTACCTAAAATTATCTTGTAAATAATTGTAGGTAAATAGTAAGTAATAGAAAATAGGTATTTAAATTTTTTTAATATATAAAATAACAAATTTTTAAAAATAATTGTAGATAATGTAAGTAATACAAAATTTATTAAAATTTATTTCATACAAGCCCAAAAAATATGAAATAGATACTTGCCATATGCCTTTACTTGCCGAATTTAAAAAGAGAGGGGGCGTTTGGGGGCAGCAGCCCCCAACTTTAATAAATTTAAATTTTCATATTACGAGTTAATAATTTGAGGTTTTCAATATAAAATTGACAAATTTTTAATTTTTTGTATAAATTTTAATTTATAATTTTTCATTTAAAAATTTGAACTTAATTTATTTACGTTTTCAATATAAAGTTGTCAATAATTTTTTATATTATTTAAATTTAAATTATCTGGACTACCTAAATATTTTTTGTATAACCCTTTCCTTTTAAAACGACTTGCTGCAAAATTAAATGTCATTTCGAATATTTTTATTTTATTTAAATCGTATTTTTTTTTTAATTTTATATTCTTTATCTCTCAATTTATCAATTTTTAAAAAAATGCTTAACATCCAAAAATTCTCACAAAAATTTGTACACAAAAATGTGAACACATATGAAAACTTCTATAAAAAGTCGCTTTATATTTTCTTTTTTTCGCGATACACGCAGTTCCAAATTTTATTAATAATGAAAAAAAAAAAAACAACAACAAACATTTTTGTTTCGATTAGTAAGTCCAGTGGAAAAATAAAATTTTAGTTGAACCAAAGATTATATAAGTAGTAACTACTTTAATCTTTGGTTGCACAATTCTCTTTTTCTTAATACAAAATATCCTCACAATAAAATTATAGGAAAATTATAGGTTTATAGGAATGAGGGTGAGAAACGTAGTATAAAACTTTCTGCACGCAGAACCGTTCATGTTAGACTGAATCATATCATATGCATATCTGTCTGCTGCCATTTGTAAATTGTCGTTCATTTCATACGATAAGTATTACTAATTTTTTTCTTTGTATAGTAACTGAGTAGAAATTTATTGATTTAATGTGTATTATGTTCGAACTTAGATATATATTTGTGGGACTTTTTTTGAACTGGAGTAATCTTTAATTTGCTAAGGTAGAGTATTATATAAATATATAGCTCCGGATAAGGAACTCTTTTTTGCTTGTCTTTTTCTTGATAGAACATCGATAACGTAAAATATTTTTCTATTTCTATTTTATAAAAGCGATCTATTTTGAAAATAGTTAATAGACATTATGTTTCGTCAAGTTAATTTTCACTCTGTGAACAAAGATGACCTTGTTCAACACAATTATTTCGGGCAATTTCAATATTTTTGTTTCATTGAAGATACTTGTGCCGTTATAATTTTTTGGAATTAAAAATGATTTTTATCGCTTTTATCAGCATTTGTTGATAAATATCTACATCCGAATATGAGGACAATTTAATTACATAGTACAGGGCCCTTACCATGTAGTGCTAATTTCGCGAAACAATTTTTGCATTCGGTTGTTTCGTACCATGTAAAGCGAAAATAGCATAAGAACATGCGAAGATCGCATAAGTACATGCGAAAATCAATGTTGCTAGCTTTATTGTGTTTTTTCCTACCGTGTAATGTTACTTTCGCATATTTTTTGACAGATTTCATTCGATAGTAATTTTATTAACGATTAGCTTGTATTGTGTTGTATTTTTATTTTTGTTTAATTTTTTTTTTTCGTTTTGAAAATTTTTGGAAATTTCTTAAAATGTAAGTAAAGTAAATATATAATATAATGTAAAATATAATAAAGTATGTTATATAATATCTACATACTTATTATTATTTATTATGTATATTCAAATTTTTTTATTTTTAACTAGATGGAAACAAGTCGCCGTCGCTATGCTAAATCCGTCGCAATTCATAATTATGATAGCTTTTATGAACCAACATAAAATGTTGGCTCAGGGCTATCATAGAAGTGCAGATGGCTATGTCAAATCGGACAGATTGTGGACGGAATTAGCTTAACTTAAATACAGCAATTAGTGGTGTTACAAATTCTCAAAGATTTGGAGCTGGAAATCAAAGAGAAAATACTAATTCTGATGATATTGAAGAATTTTTTATTGAACATGCAGTAAACGAACTAGATTTTTCTGATCCAATTGTTTTATCAAATAACAACATAATGAATAGCGAAAACGAAGATGAAACAGCTAATAATACTGAAATGCAAGAAACTCAGCCTGAAGTTATAATACAAAGAGCCCAAACTATTAGAAATAGTCGCAAACAGGAGGAGTTAAAAAATAAAAATTCTTTAATATCTGACCAAGTTAAGCAACAAAAAAATTTCAACGATAAAATGACTGAATTACTTACAAAAAGTAATGAAACCGCAACTCAAACTGCAAGATATTTGAGAAAAATTTAAGAAGTCTAAACTAATGAAATAACTAATGAAGCCTAAACTAATGAAATAATTTTGACAAAAAAAGAAATTAAAATTCAAGAAGAAACCCTTAAAGAAAGTAAGAGGCAGTATAAAAATTGAAATGAAAAAAGCTTTTTTAGATTTGAAAAGAAGGAAAATTGAATTAAAGGAAAAAAAATATAATTTAGCAAATAATTAACTAACATGTAATTTGATATAAAGGATGGAATGTGCCTTTTAATTTTTGAAATTCATTAAGTTTTTATATTATTAATTTTAAGTTTGTTTTAGTTTTTTTCCAAGTACAAAAGTGATATTTATATGTAGATATTAGAAAATAAGTTATCTTTAGTACAAGATACAAAATTTTTAAAATATATTTTTAATACCTATAAGATATTCTTAATACCCAAGTACAAAAGAAGTTATAAGTAAAAGGTGTTCAAAATTGAGGTATCATTTTGATTTTGCCGCCATTTTTTTTCTACCTGGAATTTTTATACGACGTTTCTTTAGGTATATTTTAGTTAATATGGAACGTTACACGAAGGAACAACGTGTTTTTGTTATTACAACATTTTTTGAAAATGGTAAAAGTTTTCAAGATGTAATTAGGGAATTTCGAACAAAATTTGGTAGAGAAAATGCTCCAACAAATCGTGCCATCAAGCTGATGGTTGATAAATTTCTAGAAACTGGATCTGTTTTTGATAACAGAGGCAGCATTTATCAACGTAGTGGCCGTTCAACCGAGAATGTAGCAGCTGTGAGCAGAAGTGTTGAAGAAGATCCAAAAACTTCCATTCGTCATCGTTCGCAGCAATTAAACATCAAACCATCCACATTATTCAACATTTTGCATCGTGATCTCCATTTAAAGGCTTATAAGATCCAGCTGACGCAAGAATTAAAACCAACTGACCATGCATTACGTCGGCAATTCGTTTCTTGGGCAATCGAAAAACAAGAAGAAAATGAGAATTTTTTTAACAAAATAATCTTCACCGACGAAGCTGATTTCCAGCTCAATGGCTACGTCAATAAACAGAATTGCCGCATTTGGGGTGAAGAGAATCCAAGGGTTATCTTAGAGCAACCAGTACATCCACAAAAAGTTACGGTTTGGTGTGGTTTGTGAGGAATCATCGGACCATATTTTTTGAAAACGCAAATGGAGATGCGATTACGGTCAATGGAAATCGCTACAGGGAGATGATCCGAAACTTTTTGTGGCGGGAAATTGATGATTTGGACGTAGAGAATACGTGGTTTCAACAGGACGGTGCCATTTGCCACACAGAAAGAGAAACAATGGATCTTTTGAAGGAAAAGTTCGAAGATCGCATTATTTCTCGTAGAGGAGGAGTGATGTGGCCACCAAGATCGTGCGATTTGACACCGTTGGATTTTTTTTGTGGGGTTTTGTGAAATCGAAAGTGTACAGCAATAATCCCACAACAATTCAAGAGCTTAAAAACAACATTATCGAACAGATTTCAACCATTGAGAACAGTTTATTGAACAACGTGATTCAGAATTTTGGTAAAAGATTGGAAGCCTGCCGAAGTAGTAGAGGGGGCCACTTGGCCGACATAATTTTTCATTATTAACCGAAACCTATTTGTAATAAATTAAAATAAAAATATATTTAATATTTCAAAAAAAGTCTTTTTTTATTAAAATTAAAATGATACCTCAATTTTGAACACCCTTTACGTTGTGGTAATCATTTTTATATTAAAAAGTAGTTCATTGTGTTCAATATTATTTATCATGCCATTATGTTTTCGTTTTTTTCCAAGTACAAATGAAGTGATAGTATTTAGATATTAGAAAATAAGTTATCTTTATTACAGAGTAATATATAGGTAAAATCCTATAAGATGTTTTTTATACCCAAGTACAAAAGAAATTATAATTACATTGTGGTAATATTTTTTATATTAAAAAGAAAGTTCATTGTGTTCATTATTATTTATCATGCCATTACTATATAAAAAAATAAATAAAAATAAACAAAAATAGATTTAAGTTATATAAATATAAATAAATATGTTAATTATTTTGCGTTATAAAACTTTTATGTTATCACGACTTTTTTTAGCTTCAGTTAACAAAGGGGTTTCTTCTAAGGTTGTGTTGATACCAAAATGTCTATCTGTATTTTCATCCATCATCTTTTGGAGTTGAGGTTAAACGCAAAGGGGACATCAATTCATCTTTAATTTCGTTAAGCACAGAAATAAACGCTTCCTTACTCAATCTGAAGTTTTTGATGAACCTAAATTAAATATTTATTAATTTATTTTTATTATATCAAAAACAAATTTAAAACACTACTTACTTTTTGGTAGGCATTTCTAAAATATTAGATTTATTCCGAAGGATTTCCGCTCAATTGCACATTTACGGACATTTGTTTCTTCTTCACTTTCACTATCCGTAAAATATATTGCCACACAATCCATTTTAATAAAAATTTGTTTTTATTTACTATTTAGTTATATAAAATAAATAATACTATATATTAATAATAATTATGAAAATATTGTTTTTCAGTTTCACACTATTGTATACACTAAAGTTTAAACTTAAAGTTTTGTTTATATATGTTTCAAATTGTTTGTTTTAAGTTTTTAAGGATTTTTTTTTATAATTTATTATTTCACACTAAATTTTATTTTTATTTGCTTTTTAAATTTTATTTTTCATTTTTATTTATCTGACATTCAATTATTATTTAAAAATTAACTGTCAATTATTTCAAATATCTATACTTGAGGTAGCAGGTAAAAACCAAATTCGCAAGCTTACGCTAGCAATGTAGTTGATATAGGTTTACGTTACGAATTTGTTACGCGGTACGGATAAATTTAATTTTCGCATCTCAAATTCGCAATTAATACGAATACGCATAGTACGGTTCATCGGTTCCACCATTTAGCCGTACTATTTGAAACCGGACTAATCGAGGAACTAAATACATACAAAAAACGATAATTTGTTCCATACAATTTGTTTTTGCCTGTTTTTCAATAAAGAAAGCGAGAGTAATATATTCAAATGTACATATATTTATTAAAAATAACTAAACAAACAAAAACAATTCATTTTAAAATCGTTCATTCCTTTTTATCTTCCTATTTTAGCAAAAGAAGCACCTTCTTCATGAAGTTTAATAACATTAAGCTTTTGTTCTAAAGTGAGCCATTTGCGTTTTTTGGTGACAGAGTCACTTTCACACTTTCTTTTTTCGCTAATTTTTTTTCAAATGAGTAATTAAAATCTAATTATCCAAAAATTAACTTTACTCTAGAATTGCGAATCGAAAACTAATAGACAACAAAAAAAAACTATAATGTCATACGATTTTGGTCTATGTTTTCATAATAAAGGGAAAAATCCGAAAATTTGCTTATAAAAATAATTTTACATATTATGTAGGTACATATTATCTTTTTTAAGAATAATTTTCTCCAAGAAATTTTTTTTCTTTTGAACATTTCAAAAGAGTACTATAGTGAAACCGGACTAATCGAAGCCGTACTATGCGAGGTATTTCTGTATCTTATATGAGAAAGTGTAAGAGAATTGAAGAGCACTTTTGCAATATATAGTGCAATTAAGATTTGCTCTTCGGATGGTTCGGGTTAAGGTTACCATTTTTGACAATATCTGTTGTACAAGCATGTACCATTGTAGTTGTTAGTCAATGATGACTGCTAAGTGTTTTGCGCTGCTATCGTTTTCAAACTCAATATTTTTTAGCAGTACTCTATTGTCGAAGGTTTGCTTCTTTTTCTTGGTGAACACTATGTACAGATTTTGTTTTATCTTCATTGATCGTCAACTTCTTACCGTGTGCCTATATTTCAAGGTTGTCAAGATCTGTTTTAATACATTCTTCCAAATCAAACTTTCTAGTTCCCTTATAGAGCAAACAGGTACCATCAGCAAATATGTTGGAGCGACCAGATAAACCTGCTTGTGTGATGGTATGAATGTACAGCAAATACACGATCGGTACTAGTTTAACTTGTTAAGTAATATCATTATATAAAGATTAAACCTTTTTCGGACAGTTAATTGTTTTTAAGTTTGCTAGTGGGTCACATAGCTGTATCTTCGATTATATGCTAAGTGGAACATTGGTGTAAACACCAAAAGACTTCTATTGTTCTGCAGAATAAATTTAGTTTATTTATTCAAAAAGTGGGGGGAACGTCTATATACATTGTGTTTCAAGGGAAACTAAATTACTGTCTAGTGGGACAAGTGAAGTCTATACACGTGACGTAAAGGCACGTGTTGTCCCTAAAGATATTTTGCAGCTTATGGAACATGACGTTTAATCGCGTCACATTGAAATAATCAAAGACATTAAGAAATAGTAAGTAAAATTTTAATCAACAGCCTTTATTTCATATGAATTCATTTTTATTCTGAATTTTGTTTTTAATTTCTATTATCTATATAAAAAAAATCTCTAGTAACATAAAATATACAAAAGTGCACTTTTTGATATGCGAAACTTATTATAAATTATCAAATATAGGAACTTCATTGAAAACACGCCAAAATAAAACAAATATAATGGTAAATCTTTTCTATTGTAAGAAAAAATTAACTTAATTGTCAAAAATAAAAACTAAATAATAAAACAATTAACATAATTCACAAAGTTAAAATAATAAGTAATGCCTATAAGCAAGATTCGAGTTTTGAACGCGAAAGTGAAAGGACGTAGCTATAACACAAAAATTCAATTAAAAATAAAACATCACAAAAAATAACAGAAATTGCTTTTCTTTATTTTTTTCTGTTTTTATTTTTTTTTTTTCTTTTTTTTCTTATTATCTTAAAAATTTAATCAAAAAAAAAAAAGAAAATATTTAACACTTGCTATAGTAATAAGTAGTAAGTTTCCATATAATTGGACTCCTTTAATAAAGGATATCAATTATGGAAAATGATATTAATTTACCCACAAACGGATTGAAAACTGCTGTAAATCAAAAAGTAAACGAAGTATTGAATAAAAGCATTTCCAAGCCAAATACTAAAATGAAACAAAACAAGGAAGTTCGTGAATTAAAATTAATTATTGAAAAGTTGCAAAACGAAAATAATAAACTTATAAAACTTTTAAAGGCCAATAATGGTGGTGAAGGGCCAAGCTCAAGTGGAAATTGTTTTCTTCCTCAGATGGATGTGGCTGATGATGATTCCAAGATAAATGTTTCACTAAATTCATCTTCCAAAAGTGTCAACGAGCCTGATGCCAACGCATTAGAGTTAGGAATAGAAGAGTTGGCTAAAAGAACAAAAGAAAAAAAAAAAAAATTACAACACATATACCGACCTTTGAAAGTACTCCACGTGCTCAGCAAAAGCCAATTGAGAGTGTCCAGAACACAAAAAAACGTATGCCACCAATCAACTTTGGAAAAACGGATATAAAAATGCTGAAAGAATTACTTTCCAAAAGTCTAAAAATTAAAGATTTCCTGATTAAACAATCAGGGGAAAATAATAACGTTCTCTATACCTTCAACATTGAAGAATTCAAAAAAGCACGTGAACTTCTTGATAAATCTGGAATTAATTATTACACGTTTACTCCAAAAGAAGACAAGAAAACTACACTTGTACTCAAAGGCTTAAGCAACAGCTACTCATGTGAGGAGGTTTTGGCAATCCTGAAAGAATATGATAACGATGTCATCAAATTTGAGAAAGTAACAAGACTTACCACAAAAATTACATCTGCTAAAGGCATAATCCTACCTCATTTTATTGTGCAGGCATCACCACAGAGCTCAATAAATGATATATCCAGAATAAAATCCATCGACCATCAAATTATTAAATGGGAGCGAATCAACAAACCGAACATGATGCAATGCACACGTTGTCAGCGTTTTGGACACTCTGCATCGAACTGTAAAATGGACCCCAGATGTGTTAAATGTGGTGATAACCATCTACCAGGGCAATGTACCATTAAGCCTGAAGATCCCAGAGAAAAGCTGTTCTGTACTATGTGCAAAAATTACGGCCATCCATCATCATATAGAAACTGTCCAGTTTATCAGGAAAAAATAAAAAAGCAGCACGAAAGCAAGGAAATAGTAAAAAGACGTATAGCAACTAAGCACATGGCAACGAATTTTGTACAGCCCAACATATCATTTTCAAATGTAGTGAGTAGAAATAATAACATTAGTAGTAGTAATAGTAATACCAATAATAACATGAATAATATTAACACTGATATTTTATTAGAAATACGTAATAGTATTATAGATTTAAATAAAAAAATTAATAATATAGAAAAAAACAATAACACTAACACCAATAGAATTAATATATTATTCGATTGTATGAACATTGAATCCAATCAACAATATGTCTAATCCAACTAGCACATATAAAGTCATTTCAATAAATGTCAACTCTCTTATCTCATACAGCAAAAAATACGCACTTATGCACTTTATAGAGAACAACAATCCAGACATTATTTGTATATGAGAAACAAAGTTGAAACCATCTGATCATATGTCACTAGACAATTATGATTTTATTAGAAAAGATCGAAAAAATGCTATTGACGGTGGCGGTGTTGCCATAGCAATTAAAAAATATCTTAACTACCAAATTGTAAATAATTACATTTTCGATCAATTTACATGCATCGAAACTTGTATCATATCCCTGCAATTAAAGCAAAATAAAAAATTATATATAATTTCTATTTACGCACCAAATAGAAATTCACCTAATTTTTTGACAGAACTTGAAAAAATTTTTCAAACATTAAATTTATCCAATATTAACAATTTTTTTATATTAACGGGCGATTTTAATGCCAAACATACTTCTTGGTCGAACGTTGTTAACAACACTCGTGGTACCCAATTGTATAATTAGATCCAAAAAAATTACATACTGTATAAAATGAAACTACATTTGTCAGACGCACCCACACTACCACGTGCAAACTCATACATAGATTTAGCCATTACCGATGTGAGAATAGCTGTAAGTTTCTCTCAAACCTATAACAAGCTTACAACTCTGCCATATGATAGTGATCATAATGCTATTTGTATTCCGTTCTGTATTAATAATGAACAAGTTCTAAATAAAGAGTTACCATGTGAAGAAAAATTCGATTTCAATAATATTAATTGGAATAGATTTCGTACAAAATTAGATCGAAATTACTTAACTGAATATCTTAACACGGATAATAAAATTTTGGATAATTGCAACATATCGTTGCAAAATATAAATTTTCATCTCCTAAAATTAAATAAAATTATTCAACAAACCATGAACGAAATAATTCCTTAAAAACAAAATTAACAAATAACTTAAATAAATTTAACTCCCGAAAACTTAAACAACTTTTGAAAAAAAAAGCTCTTTGTTAAACGATATCCACAAAATTTACAAACAAAGACTCGATTTCTCTACTCAAGATATTCAACTACTTAAAAGTTTACTTAATAATATAAACACACTCATTAAACAACAAATTAAAATAGAAATAAGTAATTACTACAAAAACCGCCTTCAAAATATATCTCCACAAAGTAATATGTTTCCCCAAATCAATACAATATTTCGAAAAAATAAATATAACCAAATCATGAAGTTGCATATAGATTCAAACAATATTAATCTTTTAAATCAGAATAACATTAACGTTAACAATTTGGAAAAAACTAACACAAACAAATTTATTTTAAAAGATTCAAGTCAAATTTATAATCTTATGGGCTCTTATTTAGAACAAACTCACAAAATAAATATACCAACAAACAGTAGATTCCACACTAAAGTAGAAAATAAAGTTCAACAATTCAAAATTAATTTCGAACAATTAAGATCCAATAGTATAACTTTATCCACATTTTCGAATATAAATAAATCGTCAATGCAATACGGCGAAAATAGCAAATTCACAAACCTTGAAGAAATTAAGGCAAAGCTTAAAGCGTTAAAAAATAAAGTTTCATCAGGAAACGATAATATACCAAATGTGGTACTAAAAAATTTAAGTAATTTTATAATTTCGAAATATGTTATAATTTTTAATAATGCAATTAACAATTCGTATTTTCCAAATATACTGAAAACTGCGAAAACTATATTGCTAAAGAAACCAGGCAAAGATCCAACTGACCCAAATAATTATAGGCCTATAAGTTTAATGCCTAACATAAGCAAGGTTTATGAAACTATTATCAACGATAAAATTACAAAATTCGTCAACGAAAACAATCTAATTCCACAAAATCAATTTGGTTTTAGATATAAGCATAGTACCATACATACAATCAACAAACTTACATCTTTTATATGTTGGTTTATTAATAAAAAATTAGCTGTAGGTGCTTGTCTAATTGACTTAGAAAAAGCTTTTAATACTATTTGGCTAGATGGTTTGATTTATAAACTTATAAAATACAAAATTCCTCAATACTTGATCACCATAATTCATGGTATGTTATACGATAATTCCTTCGAAATTGTTAACAAGGCAAAAACGCCATATAAAAAATTTCATATCGAAAACGGGCTGCAACAGGGTATAGTCAACGCACCAATCCTGTTTTCGATCTATATCTCCGAGTTGTTATTTCTATTGGATAGAATAAAAGACAATAATTATACACTAGCCTTCGCGGATGATATAATAATTTACTCCGCGAATGACACCGTAAATAGCATTCAATCCAAAATACAAAAAATGTTCAATACCGTCTTGGACTATTGTAAAGTTTGGATATTAAAAATGAACTTCAATAAATGTGAAACCATATTATTTCGTGATACGGTTGACAAAACAAGTTCAGACATTAGAAGGAACTGGAAAAATTTTTTTATAAAATCTCCAAATTCAACTCTTTCTAACAGAAAAGTTGTCAAATATCTCGGAGTTCATTTACATCAAAATCTGAACTATATCGAGCATATAAAACACACAATTCTTAAAGGTAACAAAGCATTTATGGCTGCCAAAAACCTGTTCTACAATAAAAACATTAGCAACCGGGTCAAAATAATATGTTACCAAACATTAATAAGGCCAACACTTACATATGGTGTACCCATATGGTACAACATTAGTGGAAGCCTAATGGAAAAAATACGTAAGTTCGAAAGAAAGTGCATAAGAGTATGTATTAACAAACATAGAAATCCTGAATCCGACTACAAGCATTACTATTCCAATAAATACTTGTACAAGGAAGCAAAAATCATAAGAATCGATAATTTTATCATAAAATTAGTTCGAGATCATTATGATAGAGCACTAAAAACTCCTGAAAATGGTCTAATCTCACATATATTTTACCACAATGAGGAGTACATTAAAAAGACTTTGCTCACTGGCTTCATAGCCCCTGAGCATTTTATCTTTTTGGATAAAAATGGTTACATTCAAAACCAAAGCCATGTCCCTATATTATTTCACTATAATAGACGGGCCACATGTAAAAAAATTGAATACGACCCAGGCAATATTAATGGAGATAATTTAAAATATGACATGTCCATACCGGACAAAGACAAATGCATTAAAAAACGATATTGGTGGTTGGATGAGATTTTATAGCAAGCAAATGCTTACTAATTTAGGTTCTAAGTAGGTTAAGTAGGCTAAGTAGGTTAAGTTAAGTTAGGGCAATGTTATTTAAAACAGCCAGATATAATAATGATTTTTTAAGTTTTTTTGCATTTTGTACTTTAGATAAAATAAATTAAGTAATTTAAAATAGATAGATAGATATAAGTCAAATTAAATTTACATAAATTAACAAAAAAAAATTACTTTATTTTAAATGTTAATAATAATTGAAATGAAACCGTTTTGTAAACTTTTTTTTAGGTTAAGCCTGTATCAAGATATATACACAATAAAATAAAAGTTTAAAAAAAAAAAAAAAAAAAATGCCTATAAGCAAATCGATTTTAAATTTAGGAGAAAACTAATTTTTCAAATTATCGTGTCAGATTTGAAACCACGGTAAACAAAGTGGTGGATTCTATTCTATTTACATCAAGATATTTCTATCTATTTACAACAATATAAGATTACGAGTTTTCTGCGTCACACTTCATAAACAACTAACATAATTTAAATGCATTTAAGACGAAATATTACCTCATGGCGATAACAAAGCCACACGTGTAGCAACTTGTTTCGACAAAACAAAAATGATTTAAAAATACTAAAATGGGACAAATATTTTGTTTTGTATGCTTTTAGTGGGACACAACATATCAATTTACAATAAATCTTAATTAGAAATTAAACGCGATATGACGTTTTGGTTTTATTGAATGTTAAAAGAAATACGCCTTGTTATGTGTTGTCCCACTAGAAAACTAAGCATGACTTGATATCACGTCTCTTTCCGTGAAGGGTTTAATATGCTTTAATAATAATAATGATGTATTCAGAATTTCTTCTAACTACATTTCAAAATAAAAAGAACGTGTTATATAATTTTTATATGTAATAGATTTTCAACTTTATCAGTAAAAAAAAAAATTTGTCTGCTTTGTTCAGAAAAATTGTCACTTGTCTAGTAATTTTTAAAAGTAAACCTTAAAAACACCAATTTTTTTGAATACTTTGACAAAGCAAATGACGTGAATCCAATGAAGTAATTACCTTAAATCAAAAATTTTTGATTTTCTTCACTCAGTAACATTCTTTCATTCAAAGGTATACACTATCAGTTCAGACAAAGAATGACATTCATGAATGATAGTGTATACTCCACTTAACTGCGATTAGAACACAGCTTTTATATATTTAATGCATTATATGTCAGATTTATTGTCATTCAATAACCTAGATTTCTTTTCTTAACTTTTCATAATCAGTTAAATTAAATATCCAAAATTTTTAAATGCTTTCTTTACACATTAACAATCAAATTTTTGGTCAAACAGGTGGGGCGATAAGTTTTAAAAGCACAAACTTTTCAAGGAACAAGTTAAAAAAAAATGAAGGTAAAAATTTAACTGCTTCAAGATCTTCAATTTTATGGCAAATAAAGTCTAGTTATTTATCTGATAAAAGCCTTCAAAAAATATCGACATACAATGCTTTGAATATCGAATATAATGTTAAATTAAATCAAGTTAAACGTTTCAGTTCAAGGAAGTTCTTGTCTTTAAATTCTTTTAATGAAAATAAAATAGAAATTCCAGTTATTTCAGTAACAAATTTGGGATTTTCACAATTTCGCGGTTTTAAAACTGACAGATCTAAGGAAGCCGAACGAAAAAGAAATCCTAGCATATTTGCTAGAATACGACAAATCTTTAATGGAAATGAAGAACCTACGAAACGCAAGAATTTCGCTTCGCAAACTTTGACTGCTAATGCAGAAATGTTTAACAAATTTAAGGAATACAGTGAGCAGGCACCATTAAGTGAAAGACAAAAAATTCAAATTGCGTTTGCTGAAGGATTCATGGCTGCAAGTCAAAACGATAATTTGGTTGCATCTAAGTCTGGGAAGGCAATGAAGTATTTAAAAGTTTTTCAGCAGCTATTGATAATTGTGGTTTTTTTGGCTATTTTATTAAGTATGTTTAGCTCTACTACTGGAAGTGTGTTTCGCATTCAGCTAGGAAATCAGGTTGAAATTGATCCAGAAGACATCAGTGTTTCGTTCGATGATGTAAAAGGCTGTGAAGAAGCGAAGCAAGAATTAAAGGAAGTGGTGGAATTTTTGAAAAGTCCAGAAAAATTTTCTAACTTAGGTGGAAAATTGCCTAAAGGAGTCCTTTTGGTTGGCCCCCCTGGTATGTAGCTAATTAAAATTATTTTCAGCATTATATGTTATATTTTTTAACAAAATAGGTACAGGCAAAACTTTGCTTGCGAGAGCTGTTGCAGGAGAGGCGGGAGTGCCTTTTTTTCACGCAGCGGGTCCTGAATTTGATGAAGTTTTAGTTGGACAAGGAGCAAGAAGAGTTAGAGATTTATTTAAAGCTGCAAAAGAAAGGGCACCATGTGTTATATTTATTGATGAAATAGATTCTGTTGGCGGAAAACGAACTAACTCAGTATTGCATCCTTATGCTAATCAAACAATCAATCAATTATTGTCAGAAATGGATGGTTTTCATCAAAATGAAGGTGTAATTGTTTTAGGAGCAACGAATCGTAGAGATGATTTAGACCAAGCTTTATTGCGACCAGGACGATTCGATGTAGAAGTTGTTGTGCCCACACCAGACTATTCAGGAAGAAAAGAAATCCTAACATTATATCTTTCCAAAATTTTGCATGATGAAGTAGATATTGATATACTAGCTCGTGGAACAACAGGATTTACTGGAGCGGATATAGAAAATATGGTTAATCAAGCTGCTATAAGAGCAGCAATTGATGGTGCTGACACTGTGACCATGAAACATTTGGAAACAGCAAGAGATAAAGTACTTATGGGCCCAG
The DNA here is from genome assembly GCA_947095535.1 of Poecilobothrus nobilitatus. Classification (NCBI taxonomy): domain Eukaryota; kingdom Metazoa; phylum Arthropoda; class Insecta; order Diptera; family Dolichopodidae; genus Poecilobothrus; species Poecilobothrus nobilitatus. The sequence continues at coordinate 234,409,775 of OX352772.1, forward strand.
AACGTAAAGCCCGTCTTCCAGATGAAGAGGCCAATAAAATTACTGCATATCACGAAGGAGGCCATGCTATAGTTGCTTATTATACTAAAGGATCACATCCTTTACATAAAGTTACAATTATGCCAAGAGGACCTTCATTAGGCCACACAGCTTATATACCAGAAAAAGAGCAATATCATATTACTAAAGCCCAACTTTTAGCGTTAATGGATACAATGATGGGTGGTAGAGCGGCTGAAGAACTTATTTTTGGAACAGATAAAATTACTTCTGGTGCAAGTAGTGATCTGAAACAAGCAACATCTATTGCCACTCACATGGTAAAGGATTGGGGAATGTCTGAAAAATGTGGTTTACGAACTATTGAAAATCAAAAAGGATTAGTTGTTGGACAAATTTTAGGACCAAGTACTGTGGAAACGGTGGACGCTGAAATTAAACGGATTTTAAACGAAAGTTATGAAAGAGCGAAAGCTATATTAAAACAACATTCAAGAGAACACAAGGCCTTAGCTGAAGCTTTACTAAAATATGAAACATTGGATGCGGAAGATATTAAAGCAATAATGAACGGCGACGGGCCCACGCAACAACAAAAAAGTTAATTTTTTAGGCAAATTATTGTAGAGTACATTTTGATTATGAAAAAAATACAAAATACAATATTGTGTACTTTATATTATTCTTAATATATTATTTGTGTCAACACTAAGAATAAGTCCTTTAAGTATAATTTCTTAATTTGTACAAGGGTAAAAAAACTTCCAAAATTCATTGACTAAAAACCTAAAAAGAAATAATTGTGTTTGTGTAATACATACATATGTAGACGTATAAAACCTTAATTTAAACAGGTAAGAAATAAATCTTGTAATTATGTAATAAATTATAATTCGAATAGCACAAATGTACAATAACAAAAAATTAAACTATAGAACTATATCGTTATATTTGTAAAATGTAAAAACGAAAATTAAAAAAAAAATGTGCAACTAAAAATGGTTCGGGATAAGGTGAATTAAAAACGAAAATACAAGAATAATAGATTTGAATTTTTACAATACAAATTCAAAGGTATTAAAATGAATATTCGAAATTTTTTTTAAATAATGCATGTTATTTTAATTTGAATGAATGTAAAATTACAAAATAAAAATAAGATTCATATTCGGAATACAATACAAAATTTGTATTCTAAATTTCTATTTTTTTTTTTTCATTTCTGTATTAATTTCTGTTGGTGTTCTATGTATAAAAAAAAATTCCAAGTCATAACTTGTAAAAAAAATCTACTAACATTTAATCATCTTTATGCTGCCCATACACGGCGGACTAGGTTGTAAACTTGGTACGCGGACAGGTTTTAGAACCATACCACACACTTATCCAACCTATCATCCAACCGTTGTAATTATGTACTTATGCATAACCTACATTAATTTTTAGAAGGCTTCGACATTGAGAGAGGAAAGCTAAATAGTAGTCCTTTTTTTCAAAAAAAATACACGTAGTCTTATGGAAAAAAATAGTAGTCCTCCTAGAAATCTGGAAATAACACAAAAACTACAGATTTTTTTTAATTTCGTCCTAAGGGAGCATTAAAGTTCCATCTTTTTTACGTTTTTTAGTAAAAAAATTTAAAAATTTTAAATTTTCATTCATAAATATGCATTTTAAAAAATGTCTTCCAACTACTTTTCAACAAAAAAAAGCTTCTTAAAAACTTTTTAAAAGAGTATTAATTTGGTACATTACTGAGCAAAAAAATGTTGAAAACTAATTTTTATTGTAATATCGATTTGCGTTAATAAATAATGTTAATTTTTTTAGAATGCATATAAAATTAAGTGCAAAAAATAAACTATTTAATTATTTTTACAATAAGTTAATTTATGTTAACTTATTTAAAATTTTTATTACTATAATAAAATAAATTAATATTATAAGTTATTTGCCTTTTCCTTTGAGGTAGGGGGTATGGCGATTATTTTTAAAGTGGTATCGCCTGAAGACTAGGCCTTAAACTAAAATAATAAAAAAAAAATATTAATACACACAAATAATATATAAATAATTTTTTAACTAAATAATATGATATATTTAAAATAAAATTTAATAAAACAAAATAAAGTAATTAATTTACAACAAAACAATATTAAAAAAAGTAAAAAACAAAAAAAAAAATCACAAAAATCAATATTTTCGGACTGGATAGTAATAATAGATCTTGAGTGGGCAAAAATGAAAAATGACATGACGATTGTATCCCAACTATATATAGGTACCTTCATATCAAAAAGGTTAATTTAGTCAATAATAATATTTAATTTTTTGCGTTTTTCAATATTGTTCAATATTTTGAAATTGTTTTATTTCTGTATTACCTGTCAAATAGGTGACTTAGATCGTTATTAATTATTATTATAAATTTAAAATCACATTTAAAGTAATTATTTTCTATTAAAATATATAAAATAATATTATTTGGGCCTTTATATAATTTCCGGTATTTTAAATTTATTTTTTTAATAACATTTAAAACTAAATTAGAGAAATTTAAAATTATATTATCATCGTGTAAGTTTTTATCATTCGTTTCTATTAAATTTTCCAAGTAATTGGTGAATATACTTGGAACTGCATCTGGTATTAAACGCGGACTTTTATCATTATTTAATTTAAAACACGATACTGAAAAATGCAATTTACATATGGAACTATAACCTGTTGGTTGCCAGTCTGATCTTTGTACAAAGCTCTTTTAAGCTTCTCAAAGGCTCTTTATCCGGAAATTTAAAAGTAGCTACAGATATCGTGCTATTATTATAATTGGATTTACAACCAACAACCGAACGTTTTCCACCCACTTTATTTAAGGAAATTATTAAAAAAGGCAATATTAGGCACTAAATAATTGAAATAATTCATACAATAAAATCTTTCAAAAATAATAATTCAATTCAAAAATTTAAATCTACAAGAATATGGCTACATAAAATAAAATTTTACCTAATTTTTTTCTAATACTTTTTAAATAGTATCTGGTATTGCAATTTAAAATTTTATTCATAAAAAGATTATTCTATTTCATGTAAGTACATGAATATTCTATTTACAATAATTTTTTTTTTATAGACTGTATAGAAAAAAATGAAAATTGCTTAACAAGAATTTGGTACTTCTTTTTTTCTTTTCTTTAAAATATTGCTGAAAAATATGATTTGAAAGTTAATTTTTTTATTGACATAAAGAAAAAACTTCAAACTTTATTTTTATATAAATTTTATAATTTTTTAATATAATTAAAAATATAAAAACTTAGTTTGAACTAGAATATATTTACCAAATTTGCAGTACAATCTATTAGAAAGCTTTTAAATTATTAGGCTATGTTCACTAATTTATTATAATTTTGTACTCTCATAATTTTTTGAGAGTATTAAATGGCGACGATATGAAATGCTAGAGAAAAACTGAAAATTTTATTTTGTTGAAAATATGTTAAAAATTTCGAGTTGAAAGCTGAAATTTTGGTATGTTAAAGAAAAATTTCCAAATTTTATTTTAATATACAATTTGGCATGTTTGGGTAAATATTTCATATCGAAAACTCTGAAAGAAAATTGTTAAAAATCGGCATTTTTCTTAAACAAAAACAAAAACAGAAAAGAAGAAAAAAATCTTTATGAAATGTCAGTTTTGGAAGCTTTTTCTCACAATACATTTACAATTTGCACAAACACATTTAAGTATTTCGATGTCCAGGCCTTCTAAAAATTAATGTAGGTTATGCTTATGCATAACCTACAATAATGTTTTCACAGGCCCTGACATAGAGAGAGAGCTTTGAAATAGTGGTAAAGCTTTCTTAAAAATTTACACGTATTCTTATGGAAATAGTAAAAAATGAAATAGTGGTAAAGCATAAACCTTAATAACTCAAAAAATAATCATTTTTTCAAATTTCTTCCAAAGGCCACCATAAAATTTCATCTTTAACACATCTTTTCATGTATTCAAATTTAAAATGTATAAATGTTTTAATTAAAAAATTATGTTTTAAAAAAAATACCTCCATTTATTTTCCCACTATTAAAGCTCCTTAACCAAACTTGAATGAGAGTGGTTTTTGAAGTTTTTGATACAGTATAGGCAATAAAAAAATTTGCAAAACCAATTTTATCAAGAATTTTGGTTTAGAAATTAAGTTAGAAAATTTTAATTAAAAAATAAAAATTAAGATTATTAATAAAATAAACTAAATATAGGTACATAAAAAATAAATATTTAAATAAGTTATATATTAAAATTATTCCCATTTCCACACCACCTATGAGGTAGGGAATATGGAGCGTTTTTTTTTACGTGCTATCCCCAGTAGGCCTTTCCAACGACACCATTCGCTTTGTATTGTAGACCTTGTTCTACATAAATTTCGTCAATTAAAATGGCTACAAATTTTACTCGTTCCGTTAAGGATTGAGAAGCTACTGTTAAATAATTATTATCATTTTCTAAATGTTTATAATCAGGGGTTACATGCAGTTGAGAAGATAGTCTTTGAAGATGGCGACTGCTTGGAAGAGAAAGAAATTGAGAAATAATTTTATAAGTAGCTCTGGAATGTGCAAAAGTTAAAAATGACATTACCATGGTATCAAAACTATATTTCGCTGATTTTAGATTTATCAGTTCAATTTGATTAAAAATAAAATTTAATTTATCCCGTTTTATAGAATCATCCTCGAAATTTATATAATCATATAACAAGATCAAAGCGTTTTGTAAAATTATTAATGGTTCATCAGAAACGGATGATTTGGTATTATCAAAAAACGATATCAATTGTTTTAGCTGAGACCAAAATACAAGTTTCATATTTTTGGGTAAAATGTGTTCAAAATTTTTGGCTGGTTCTTTTTTAGAGCCTGTGAAGCAGGTAACAAGAAGATTATTATTAATTACAATTCTAAATTAAAAGCACAACCGAAATATTCATCTTCTTGCAATACGCATAAAACAATACTTTCTCTATTTTTATGTAGAAACAAGCCATTTAAATTTATATTTTTATCAAAATTTGAAACTGAATTATTAAAGTTTAAAATAAAATTACTATCCCGGGAATTTGACGTTCCTGTGCTTTTTGTATTATCAGATAAATATTCTAAATTATTGGGGAAAATACTTGGAACAGAGTTTGGCAATAAACGTTGCCTTTTATTAGTATAAGAAAAACACGACTCTTTAAGTGATAAGCGCATACGCAACTATACGCCGTAGGTTGCCAATTTTCTTTTGATATAGCGCTTATCCATAATGTTCTTAATGGTTAATTTTTTGGAAATTTAAAAGTTGGAACGTTATTCGCGTGAGAATTATAATTGGATTTACATCCAGAAAGCGCACATTTTCGAACCATTATAATTAAAAAGAGTAATAAAATAAATAAAAACTAAAGCTTTAACTTTTAAATGAAAACGGAAATTTTATTTTATTTAAAATAATTTGAAAATTTACTTATATGAAAATTAGAACCTCCTTTCGTTTTTTATTCAAAATTGCACTGAAAAATGCGATTTGAAATTTAATTTTTTTACAAGAGTAAAGAAGAAACTCCAAGCTTCATTTTTATATATATTTCATATTTTCTTAATGAAATTTAATATACAAAAACTCCACCTGAACAGACAGAACATTAAAAAAAAATTTACATACCAATTTTCTATCATTTTAATATAAAAGCTTTTAAATTTTAAGGTTATGTGCACAGAATTTATAAAAAAAATTTACTCATTTTTTTGACAGTAGCAAGATGGATGCAATAAGAAATTTAAAAAAATTGGAGTTTTACAAATTTGCTTAAAAAAGGGTTTAAATTTTTGAGTTCAAAGTTAAAAATCTACTTGTTGTATTGGGCAAATAATAAGCTATCTGAAATAAAAAAAATTGGAACATTTCGATGCATATTTAAAAAAAAAACTTTATATGAAATTCTGCCCATTTTGCTCTTTTTCCTAAAAAAAGAAGAAAAAAAAAAAATAAAAGAAAAAATTTTAAGAAATGTCGTTTTTTGTAATTTTCTCTCAAAATACATAGAAATTTTGCACTAATACATTCAAAGGTTTCGATGTCATAGCCTTCCATTATTGTTGGCTCTGGCTTATGACATTTAAGTTTACAACTTGCTCATACGCGATACAACTATGTACATATGTATACATATGTCAGATTCTAAGAAGGTACATATTTATGTATGTATTTTAAAGTTCAAATTGGAATAGTGTTTTACTCTTTTTCAGAATATATAGTTTAATAAAAACACTTCTGACTTCTTTGACTTAAAGGTATTTATTAATTTTAATTATTCTAATTACACATTTGCATCCTTTTATTATTAGTTTTCTCTTAACATTTATTCAATTAGCTCTTAATATTTATTTAACTGTTAATATTTAATTGACTCTTAATATTTAATTGGATATACTCTTAGTGAGTAATTATAGTTAGAAATGAGTATTTTGATATAAGTATTTTTGTTATATAACACTTCCCATCCCAAAAGTTTTGCGGTCCCCGCAAAAGAATTACAATTTTTCTGTAAATTTGTTAATTCAATTTTATTCGCGTCATCATTAATACTTATATCTTGTACTTTACAAAATTTTGTTTCTTTAAATTCTTTGTTTTTATATTGAATGAATTAAAAAAAATATTAACAATCTAAACGAACCAAAAATTAAATAAACTTAGTAGGATTCGCATAGTATTCATAGAATGCGATTAATTTTATTTCCTTAAAATACAGATAATTCATTTATTTTCTTAATTAATTATAATTTTATTTTTCCTTTCGTTAAATATAAAAATATGAAAATTTCATTAGTTTGTAGTAATAGTTTTATTTACAAATTTTTTCTTTTTCAAAAAGATTTGCGTTACTATTAGCATATAAGAGCAATTTAATATTGGAAAATTATTTAGAGTTATTAAATAAAATCAATACTAACTTAATTTAAATAATAAAAATTCAATTTCAATTAAAAAGATACGCGGTCTATTCAAACAGAAAATAATATCAACATTATTTTATATAGAAAATAATATACCTACATTTTATTTATCCTTTTTTTTTTTTTTTTTACAAATATTTTGTTTTTGTGTGTTTTTTTTTTCTATTTTAATTGTGAGAAAATTTCTCTTTTAGGTAATTAGGTTAATATAAACTTGGTACATATTTATATTTACGTTTTAATTGATTAGTGCAATAACGTATTTTCCTTTCATTACTAGTATCTATAACGTGATTGTCGTCAGTTATAATTTTTTTTTGTATTTGGGTTTACTTTTTGCGATTTCTCTGTTCCTAACTATGTTTTTGTGTAGCTTGGTGATTTTTATCTCTGTTACGGTTTAGCTTTTCTATTCTACTTATATTTTGTTCTTTGTATTTGTTTGCGAGTGCTTTAATAGAATGTTGGTTAAAGTTTTTTTCCAAGAAATCAATTGGTCTGAATTTTGTGGTCGAATGTATAGTGTTGTTGTAAATTGTGACTATTTTATGAAGTTTTTCTTCTAGGTCTAGATCGTCATCTGTATTATTAACTATCATTATTCTTAGGTGTTCGTTTAGAGTGGCGTGTAGCCTTTCAATGTCGGAGTTGCTGGTTTTATTATGGGCCGTTGTTGTGTGGGTGTTTATTTGGTTTTCTTTTAGAAATAGTGTAACTGTATTATGTAGTATGCATCTATCGTTATCATAGACTAGTTTTTTCATTTTTCCAAGGAGTCTAATTTTCTCTTTTACTGCGTTTAAGATTGATACCCAGGTTCTATCGTTCAGCCGATGCAACGTGGCGTATTTTGTAAATTTGTCGATTGTTGTGAGGTACATGACATTTTTTTGTGGAAACCATTTGTCCATGTGAAAAATTTCGTTAAATTTCATTGCAGTTTCGCTAACGCGGAAGGAAATTTTTATAGGATGATGGTCAAACTTGGCTAAGAGACAAGTTTCGCAATTATTGATAACTTTTGTAATTAAATGTACCATATTGGGAAAAAAAATTTTAATTTTTAATTCGGCAAATATATCATTTATGCCCCGATGATTTTTTTGTTTGTGTTCTTCTTTAATTATTGTTATAATTTCATTTTTGTCTACGACATCCCTTAATTTAATATTTGATTTTAAAAGCTTAAGCTTTTTATTATTTGAAAAGTGTTTTATATAAACGTTCTGAACGTTAACGAATAAGTCATTTTCTTCGCAGAAAATGCACATCAGTCCTTTGTTTAACAGGATTTTTTTAATAGTTCTAAGAAATTAGTGTTTTTTGTTACTGTAATATAATTTTGGCACTTTTTGTGAATAATTTTAGTTATAAACTTTTCTTTATTTCCGTAAGTTAAGTGGATTTGATTCTTGTATATATTTACGCATTTGTCCGTTATTCTAATATGATTTGTACCGTCACTTATGGCGCTATGTGCACTACTAATTGTAGACCTGCCTTCGACGTCGACGCTACTGATTTCAGCATCTTCAAGATTCACGTCGTTATTTAATATTTCGAAGTAATTTTCGTTTCCTATCATTATTATTAGGAAGTCTACTTAACGCATCCGCTATTTTGTTTTCTTTTCCTTTCAAATATATTATTTCGAAATCATATTCGTTTAGGAAAATTTTCCATCTCTGGAGCTTCATATTGGGTTCTTTAATACCGTTTAGCCATACCAGAGGTTTGTGATCCGTATAGATGTTAAATTTACGACCGTACAAGTATGTGCGGAAATATTTTACTGCCCACACGATGGCTAAGAGCTCCTTTTCGATGACTGAATTGTTTTTTTGGTGGTTATTAAGCGTACAGCGTAACACACCGGGTGTCCGTTTTGGCTTAAAATTGTGTAGTTCGACGCGTCTGTTGTCAAGGTAAAAGTTTTAGAGAAATCGGGTCTTTTCAAGACCGGTTCACTTGTCAGAAGCAGTTTCAATTTTTTAAAAGCGTCAATGTATTCTTCGTCGTTTACGTTGACTTTCGATTTACCTTTAAGAAACTTGATCATCGGGTATGCTACCTAAGAATAGTGTCTGACGAATTTTCGGTAATAGCCGGTAATTCCCAAGAATTGTTTTATTTCTTTAGCTGTAGTTGGTAGTTTTAAAGACTTAATAGTGGCTAGTTTACTTTCGCCTGGTTTTATTCCCTCTCTACTTATGATATGGCCCAAATATTTGGTAGATTCGTGTGCGGACTGGTACTTATTTACGTTTATTTTCAAATTCGATTCTCTTAGTTTTTTAAAAATTTTTGTTAGTGATTCTAAGTGTTCACTAAAACTGGTTGAAAACATTAGCACGTCGTCTAGATATATTACACAGATTTTGTTAATGAAGGTTTTCAATAAGTTATTTAAAAGTCTTTGAAAGGTTGCCGGGGCGTTCTTTAGACCGAACGGCATCCTTGTGAACTCGTAGTGTCGTAATGGTTGTTAAGTAGTTACATTTTCCTAGCTTGTCGAAGAGTTCTTCTGTATTGGGCATTGGGAATTTATCAGTTATAGTTTGTTCATTCAATTTCCTATAATCGATGACGATTCGCCAATTTTGCTGTCCCCTAAAATCTGTTTTTTTTGGTACAACCCATAAAGGGGAGTTGTACGGACTATTACTTGGTACAATAATTTTTTGTTCTAACGTGTCTTTTATCTGTCTGTTGACCTCTTCGCGATGAATGACCGGATATCTATATAATTTACTATATATTGGGATATTGTCTTTAGTAATAATTCTATGTTTTACTTCACTGGTGAAAGTTAAGTTATCGCCATCCTTATAAAACAGATCTTTGTAATGATTAAGAAGGTGTTTTAATTTAGAGGCGTCTTTTTCATTTTAATGTTCTGCTATATTTCGCGATTGATGTTCGGTTATGCTTATTTCGTTATGGAGGATTTGTGAGGTTTTTTCATCTCGAAGTTGTGAGTAGTTTTCCTCATGTATATCAAGATAAATGCGTATGTATGCATCGATATGCGTATGTATGCATCGTCGGTCAATATGCACCTATTTTTATAATCGATTATTGGATTAAGGTCTGTTAAAATATTGTTACCTATTATATCATCGAATGTTTTGTGTATTCCAAAAACGGAAACCGTATTCCAAAAAATTGATGAAGTAATTTTGTTTGTTGAATTCTTTGAATAAGGGAAATTTATATAAGGTATTAGAATTTATTTTTCTATTTAAGACTCTTAAAACTAGTTTACTTGATTGGACTTTCCATTTTGGTTGGACTTTCCAGATTCAGGAGTCGAATTTAGCATAATAAACCCAGGTATTTTGCAGATACCTGGGTTTATTATGCTAAATTCGGCTCCTGAATCTATAATAAACCTTAGTTTAATAATAGGAGTTTCAATTACTATATAGGGTAGTTGTTTTGACGGCTTGTACGAAAATTTTGTTGTGGGTGAGTTTGCTTAGTAGATATGTCCATGGGCTCATAATATTCAGCTAGGTGTCTACAGTTCGAATTCTGATTATTTCCGTAATAATTGTTAAATTCCCGTGAGTTTTGTCGAAAATTGTCATTAGTATGATTGATTTCTCTATGTTGTGTTAATCTCGTATGACCACTATTATTTTGACGGTTTCCGTAATTATTGTTACCATCATTAATTTGTCGTGAGTTTTGTCGAGAATTGTCATTAGTATGGTTGATTTCTCTATGTTGTGCTGATCTTGTATGACCGCTATTATTTGAATTTAAATTTAAATTTGAATTATTTGAATTTTGCCTAAAGTTTTTTCTAAGATTTGTATTATTGTTGGAATAATTATTTGAGTTAAAGTTCTTAAGAGTATTCTTTTGAGTTTGCCTGGGATGAGAATAGTGAGCACATCCGTTTTGTTCAATTATTTTGTACGCATCTTCAATATTATTAGGATTTCTACTAATAATTACACTTCTTACAATTGCAATTCTTGAAATTTTGCAATTCTTGCGTTACTTTCAGCGTGATTGTTATTACCTCCATAATCGAGTAAATAACTTGTGTTTAGTCTAGTCAGTCAATTCTTTGTAAAAATTTTGTATCGTAGTATCGCGACAACATAGTCTGATTTGGTTGATTAGTTGTTCGGTAGGTGTATTCTCTCCGTGATTTCTAATAGTAGATAGGTAGGCACTTGGACCAGACAGGTCAGTAGGTCAAGGTCACCCGGAAGTACGTCAAGGTCACCCAGAAGTAGGTCAAACCACCCGGAAGGCCAGACAGGAAGTATGTCAATGTCATTTTAAAAGTAGGTCAGACTGGCGGCGATCGTCAGTTGTTTATAAAGATTGTATACTTGGTTTAAGTAATAGGTATGCAGGAAAATAGTAGGAAAAAAAAAATGCTTTTTCATAATAATTATGCATTTCTTTAAAATTAAAAAAAAGTGCAAACTGGTTTTTTAAATCTTAGATAAAGAATCAATAAAATTAATGCAATTTTGAGATGCATTTTTTTTTCTTTTTTTCTTGTTTTTTCTTTTTTTTTTATGAAGTATTTAAAGAAGAGGAAATAAAAACCATTAATTAATTGCGAGTATCACCGTATAAGATTTTATTGTTATGTAAGAATGTTGACAAAAATATGAATAAAAAGAAAACAAACAGGAAATCAAAAATATCTAACATGTGGTTTAAGTAATAGGCGTGAATGGAAATAGTAAGAAAAATGCGTTTTTATAAAATGTAAAGAGAAAAAAAGTGTACCTATGCGAATTTTTAAAATTAAAAGAAAAAAGTGCAAAGCTGGTTTTTAAATCTGAATCAACCTTGACCAAATTGATATTTTGAGATGAATTTTTTTCTTTTCTGTTTTGTTCTGATGAAATATTTAAAGAAGAGTAAAGAAAAAATTATTAGTATTTTTAGATTTTATTGATATGTAAGAATGTAGAACAAAAAAAATGTATTCTTATGTTGTGTTAAAAAACAAAAATAAAACAAATTTATTTATATGTTTGAAATAATTTTTTATTTGAAAATATTTTACAATTTTATAGAAATCTGTGCTGTCTTAATCTAACATTTTTTTTTTTAAAAGATACATATATACATTATAACAATTTTTAACAGCACATCTGAAATTGTTGTTTAATAAGTGTATAGGACAATTTGATTTAAAGTTATCAATCTTTTGTAATGACGGCAAGTTTCTGCTTAAATCTTCTATTTTATCACTGTCAATGTACTTTTGAATGAATAGTTTTTTTTGTTCTCCTTTAACATAAATTTTTTCAGCTAACTCTAAATAGTGTTTTAATATACATTTTACATCTAAATATTCAACTAGACCGTTATTCCATTTAAGTCCATTTATTTTATTTTCGCAATACTGGTTATTATATTTCATATCCGGACTAAGTTCCTCTGAGGGGTACGGTGCTTTGAAGTGATAAACAGTTGGAATTAAACTTCCTTTTTCAAGTATGGCTAATTCTTTTAGGAAATATTGCTTTTCATTTCCTTGTAAAAATTGTAGGTCAACTATGAGAACTCGTTTAACCATGTCGACGGTTTGTGTAAGAATACTCATTAGAATAAATAAATTTACATTTATATTCACTTCGGCAAAAGAGCTTTTCATATAAATATAGGTTAACAGTGCTTTTTATAACTAATACAACTATGCTATTTCATCCATTTACAATGGTGGTAGCGGGGCCATCATGCTGTGGTAAAACCACTTTTATTCATAATTTAATAAAGTATAAAAAAGAAAATATACAACCACATATTAATAGAATTATTTGGTGTAATCAAGACAAAAATGCCGTTCCAAAATATTTAAAAGATGTGGAATATAGTAACACTATTCCGGATTTTAAGGACAATCAAGAACCTTTGTTAATTATTATCGATGATATGATGTTAAATTCCCATGATAAGTATGTATGTGATTTATTTACTAGAGGATCACACCATAGAAATTTATCTGTAATATTTGTAACACAAATGTTTTTCACCAGGGTAAATTTTCAAGAGGTATTTCGCTTAACTGTAAATATCTAGCACTTTTCAAAAATCCAAGAGATAAATCGCAGATATTACCTCTAGCTCGCCAAATATATCCCAATCAAATCAAAGCATTTGAAAAAATATATAATGAAGTGATGTCAGAACCATACGGGTATATATTAATAGATCTTACTCAAGACGTTAATGATATATTTCGATTAAGAAGTGATATATTTGGAAAAGGTTTGTGTTTTTGTACAAGAGATCAATTAGAACAATTTGGCAAAGAATATGAAACGTTTGAAGGTTAACCGTCATATATTGCACCTATTAAAAAGCTCTAAACCGAAATTTCAGAAAGTAATTATAAAACATTGTGCCCCTGAAGTAATCAAAACATTTATTGAAATTGCTTTAAATGTTTTAAAAGGTAATTGTAATCTAAGTAAAAAATCAACAACCTAATTACGAAAGAATAAAAAGGAATTGAGATCCCTCATTTGCCGCCAAAAATCTATAAATAGTAAAAGAAAAATCATTATTCAACGTGGTGGATTTTTACCTACATTTCTTGGTGCAGTACTATCAGGGATAATCGGAAATTTTATAAAATGAATAATACAACATTTAACAAAATGATTATACTAAAACCCGAGATTTATGAGAAAATGAAACAAAATGCAGACTTTGAATTAAATGAGTTGGATAAAAATATGAAAAAAATATTGTTAAATAAATATCTAACAGACACTCAAAAATGGTATTTATACAGACAAAATCTATTTAAAATAAGAAACAAAAATAGAGTACTTCCTAGAAATAAAGAGGAGAAAGTAAAAATTACGGAAACAAAAGGTACTCAAACTCGTGCAAAACCAATGTATATAGATGCGGAAGCTCAATCGCATTTTCCTGAATATAAAAACATTGGAATACAAGTTGTTCCTGAAGAAGAAGTATATGAAAAAGAACCTGATGACGAAGTATTTGATGATGAAATTCAAGAAAATGTTTTAACAAAAGCATTGTCAGCTGCTTCAGCTGGAGAACGTCTTAGAAAAAGGAAATCAATTAGAAATCAAAATGTACAAATTTTTGAAACTGATACAGGAGACATTATAACGGTACCTTTAAATAGTCCAAGCCCACCAACCAACAAAGAAAAAACTATAAATAGCAAAGAGTCGAATAATTCATCAAGACGAGTTTTAAGGTCAGCTATAGCAGGTAATACTCAAACAGAACTTAATTTTCCAATTCGTAAGAATAAATCCGCAAGCTCATGGACAACATACAAGTAAATGATGACTTTTATGTCACATTACTCAGTGACTCATCCACAAATTATTATTCGGAAAATACATTATCAGCTTTTACAAACAAGTTGAATAAACAAAATATATTGTATTCAAAATAGAAAGTTGGTATTTCCGAAATATATATAAATGATTTTATTTCAAATATATATGGAGAAAACACAGAAAAAAGAATTGCAATTCATATCGGAAGCATGGAAGGTAATTATAATAGTATTGGTTCAACATACATTCTATACAGATTTCAACAAGTTAATTGTGATTGGAAACCATTTGTTTTACCAACATTAATACAACTTTTATTCATAATTTAATAAAGTATAAAAAAGAAAATATACAACCACATATTAATAGAATTATTTGGTGTAATCCAGACAAAAATGCCGTTCCAAAATATTTAAAAGATGTGGAATATAGTAACACTATTCCGGATTTTAAGGACAATCAAGAACCTTTGTTAATTATTATCGATGATATGATGTTAAATTCCCATGATAAGTATGTATGTGATTTATTTACTAGAGGATCACACCATAGAAATTTATCTGTAATATTTGTAACACAAATGTTTTTCACCAGGGTAAATTTTCAAGAGGTATTTCGCTTAACTGTAAATATCTAGCACTTTTCAAAAATCCAAGAGATAAATCGCAGATATTACCTCTAGCTCGCCAAATATATCCCAACCAAATCAAAGCATTTGAAAAAGTATATAATGAAGTGAGGTCAGAACCATATGGGTATATATTAATAGATCTTACTCAAGACGTTAATGATATATTTCGATTAAGAAGTGATATATTTGGAAAAGGTTTGTGTTTTTGTACAAGAGATCAATTAGAACAATTTGGCAAAGAATATGAAACGTTTGAAGGTCAACCGTCATATATTGCACCTATTAAAAAGCTCTAAACCGAAATTTCAGAAAGTAATTATAAAACATTGTGCCCCTGAAGTAATCAAAACATTTTGTGAAATTGCTTTAAATGTTTTAAAAGGTAATTGTAATCTAAGTAAAAAATCAACAACCCAATTATGAAAGAATAAAAAGGAATTGAGATCCCTCATTTGCCGCCAAAAATCTATAAATAGTAAAAGAAAAATCATTATTCAACGTGGTGGATTTTTACCTACATTTCTTGGTGCAGTACTATCAGGGATAATCGGAAATTTTATAAAATGAATAATACAACATTTAACAAAATGATTATACTAAAACCCGAGATTTATGAGAAAATGAAACAAAATGCAGACTTTGAATTAAATGAGTTGGATAAAAATATGAAAAAAATATTGTTAAATAAATATCTAACAGACACTCAAAAATATTATAACAGACAATTAAATATTTATACAGACAAAATCTATTTAAAATAAGAAACAAAAATAGAGTACTTCCTAGAAATAAAGAGGAGAAAGTAAAAATTACGGAAACAAAAGGTACTCAAACTCGTGCAAAACCAATGTATATAGATGCGGAAGCTCAATCGCATTTTCCTGAATATAAAAACATTGGAATACAAGTTGTTCCTGAAGAAGAAGTATATGAAAAAGAACCTGATGACGAAGTATTTGATGATGAAATTCAAGAAAATGTTTTAACAAAAGCATTGTCAGCTGCTTCAGCTGGAGAACGTCTTAGAAAAAGGAAATCAATTAGAAATCAAAATGTACAAATTTTTGAAACTGATACAGGAGACATTATAACGGTACCTTTAAATAGTCCAAGCCCACCAACGAAGAAAGAAAAAACTATAAATAGCAAAGAGTCGAATAATTCATCAAGGGGAGTTTTAAGGTCAGCTATAGCAGGTAATACTCAAACAGAACTTAATTTTCCAATTCGTAAGAATAAATCCGCAAGCTCATGGACAACATACAAGTAAATGATGACTTTTATGTCACATTACTCAGTGACTCATCCACAAATTATTATTCGGAAAATATATTATCAGCTTTTACAAACAAGTTGAATAAACAAAATATATTGTATTCAAAATGGAAAGTTGGTATTTCCGAAATATATATAAATGATTTTATTCCAAATATATATGGAGAAAACACAGAAAAAAGAATTGCAATTCATATCGGAAGCATGGAAGGTAATTATAATAGTATTGGTTCAACATACATTCCATACAGATTTCAACAAGTTAATTGTGATTGGAAACCATTTGTTTTACCAACATTAATACAAAACAAGTAAATGTAACAGTAAGTAATGCAACCGACTTATTAATACCCTACACCTGAATAATTCGAATTAAATTTAAAATCCATAAGTTTTTTGTCAGCTGCTTGAACTTCTTCTCTTTTCTCTCTTATTCAACTAGAATTTCAGGAACGTAAAAGAGGCATCCTCTTGGGATATGCTTGACACTCTTGTAAAAAATTTCAAGTTTCTATCTTTATTAATTTTGAAAATATGCTTGTTAGTCCTTGGGAGGCGTGTGTCAGTTACCTGAATTGTCACTCCAATTCATCAAATCCATCTCAGGGACATAAAGACTTCTACTTTTGTTGGTTTTGAAGATGTGCTCGTTTCCTCTTGTGCTCTTTCGGATACGGTGTAAAAACCGAAAGAAACAATTTAAATTTATTTTTTAGATACAATATAATATATAATAATATGTACATACAAAATTATAAAAAAAAAAAAAAAATCAGATATGAATCCAATTTTTTTTCTTCCGTTCAAATTTTTACGATACGATAATATAATATGAGAAAATATCATTCTTTGGACTTATTCTATGGTAATATAGATATGTACTTATTAAAATTTTATTTTTCTTATAAATTATTATTGTTGGGATACATAATATACTATATAATATATTATGCACACACACAATTTTCGACAATTTTTTTTTTTTTAATATTCAAATGTAAATGAAAAAAGAAAAATTGAAAAAAGCAATTTATAATATTGAATCCTTCAATTGTTTTTTATGACATAAGTTTGTTTGTATCCAAAATAATTAGATATAGATCAATTTTTATTATTTGGACATTTGGATATTGAATATACGATACAGTACCGTAAAAAATAAAAATTTTTGTGAATATAGGCTATATATGCAAAGAAAAACATGGTAAGAAATAAAAATTTTTGACATTTTTTTTTTTAAACTTATTTTTTTTTTTTTTTACTTATTCAAAAGTAAATAGAAAAGAAAATTAAAAAAAGCAATTTCTAATATTGAATTCCTGACACAAGTTTGTGTATATCAAAAATAATTAGATGAAGACAGAAGTAAATAGCTACATCAGATAAAGACAGAAATAAATAGCTACATCAAAGTTTAGTCGGCTCAACAATACAGATAATAACAAAAATAAATATTTTTTTTTTACAATTCAATTTAGTTTCATGTAAGTCGGCTAATTTGTTGAACTGCAAAAGCAAATGAATTGCATTTATATACGTTTCTAGTAAAAAAAAATTGAGCCGCAATCGACAATGTATGTATGCATGTTTTCACCTGAAATATCGCGATAATATAAAGAAAAAGCATGGTTACATGTAAAATAAGAAAAGCTTTCTTTTGGCTGTTATTTCAATAAAATTGATTAAGCAGGTTTTTGCAAATCGGTACCGAAAGTTTTCTATGGAAAAAAATAAGCCTATTAAATATATAGATTTTTCATTAGCATAAAAATAAAAATATTTTTAAATTAAATTAATTTTTTATGGATTTAAGAATAAATAAATTAAGTTCCTTACTAAAAACTTTAAAAAAGAACCTAACTAGAACTTATTCTCAGACTTATATAGAGGAGAACGTAAAGAAATGAATGAAGTTTGGGTATTATGAAAAAAATATTAAAGAGATTTTCGGTTTGAAATAAATCTAAAACTAAAAGAAATAATTAGAGAAATAATATCGTATTTAAAATAAAAACAGCAGAAACAATTACGAATTTTAGCTATCAAAAATTATACCACAATTTGAAGGAAATATTAAAGATATATCAAATTTCCTAGGTTTAATTGATTTCTATTCAGAGACATTAAAAGATGCTGCTGAAAAAACTAAATTAATTAAATTTATATTAGCCACTAAAATTTCAGATAAAGTTAAGAATAGGGTAATAACAGAAGAAGAAATCAACACATAAGAAAAATTTAAGAAAATAATAATTACAAATTTTAAATCAAATAAAAATGCAGCGAAAGTGCAAACTGAATTGACAAATGCTACATAATGTAACAGAGGTATAAATGAACTTGCTACAAGAATAGAAACACTTATAGCTCAGTTAAATAAATACAAATATGGGAACAGGGAGATTCACATATAGGTATAATAATGCAACTCAATGACCAATTGGGTCTAAATACGTTTAAAAATGGTCTGAATGCAGAAGCTGAATGAATTTAATGGTCTGAATGAATTTAGCAGCTAAACCAAAGAACTTCAATGAGGCAATACAGCTAGCAGCTGAGATGGACAATGACGTTTGATCGAGCAAAGTCGTGCATTCCAGAACAAATAATTTTAGAGGTAAAAATAACTACCAAAATAACAGACGTAACAATAACTACAATAATAGAAATAATTTTAATAATAATAATAATTACAAAACAACGGAAATAGTAATTACAATAATATCAATAATAACTATAAAAATGATAATTATAGGTTTTCTAACAATAATCAGGGAAACTACAATGGCCCTAAGAAATCCGGGGCATGCCAACAACATGCAAAGGAATACTCAAAACCAATTCAACAGAATATAATAAGCAGCATAAACAATGATAAAAGCTGCACAATCATAATTAAAGTAAGAATAAAAAACAGATATGATTATCTGACACTATTGATAGACACAGGACGTATAAAAACAACATAATAAACCAACAAATATCAGAACACGAAGTGTGCAAAATAAAAGGCATCACAGATAAAAACATTTATGACAGGGTCTAATAAATTTAGAACTAAAAATTGAAGAATATTAAACATAAATTTGACGTAATAGATGAAGAAATACACATAACTACAAACAGTATTTTAAGCAGAGATTTTCTATTTGATAACAAATGCAAAATAGATTATGAAACATGTACACTAATTATATCAATCAAGATGAAGATATAGTATTACCAACGAGTAAAAATACTAGGACTCTACAAACATCATGGTACAACCTCGATCAGAAGCTATTATAAAAGTAGACATAAATATAAAAGAAGACAGCATAATTATAGGCAAAGAAATGATAAAAGGCGTTTTCATAGCAAATACAATTATTCCAGCAACAGGATTAAAACATGCAAACATTTAAAATACTAGGGATACACCAGTAACTATAAAAACAACTGAAATAGAAGTTGAATCTTTAAGATATTATGAAATATTATCTTTTAAGAATAAGAATACTTCAAAAGCAAGATTTGTAAAAGTAAAGAAAGAAATAAATATAGATAGCTTGGATACAAAAGCAAAAATAACTATTTTAGACATATGTGAACAATTTCAAAATATTATTCATTTCGAGAACGAAATGCTTACAAGAAACAATTTCTATGAGCAACGAGTTTCAACAATAGACAAGTCTCCAGTATATATTAAAAATTATAGAACACCAAATGTCTAACTGGAAGAAATTGAGAAGCAAGTATCAAAACTAAGAGAAGATGACATAATTGAAAATTCTACTAGTTCGTACAACTCACCATTATTAATTGTTCCAAAAAAAAATAAAAATGGAGATTAGTTGTTGATTTGAGAGCTTTAGGTAAGAAAATTGTAGATGACGAATTTCCATTAACCAGATTAGATGATATATTGGACAAGCTAGGGAAAGCTAAATGTTTTTCAACACTGGATATGATAAGTTCTTTTCACCAAATTCCGTTGAATACGAAACCAAGGCAAATGACAATATTTTCTACAAATAAAGGAATTTACCAATTTAAAAGATTACCATTTGGACTGAAAATATCAACCAGCGTATGTTATCTGTAGAACTTGTGTTAGCAACTTTATTATCTATTAGTTTTCAGCGTATGTTATCTGTAGCACTAAGCGGTTTACAATAAATTGCATTTCTATATGTTAAATCTAAGAGATCACAATGCTAATCTAGTGAAGGTATTGGAATTCTTACAAGGATAGAATTTAAAACTTAATCCGTTAAAATGTAATTTTTTAAAACCAGATGTTGTATATTTAGGGGACACCTTATAACTTCTGAAGGTATAAAAACAGATCCTAACGAATTTCAAACTATAAAAAATTACCAATAATGGAGGTAATAATCAACCAACCTTAACCAACTAACCAAACTTAATAGTTTTGGATGATTTAATGATGAACGTTTATAATACGAAAGTATGTGAGCTTTTAACAAAACATCACATCATCGAAACTTATCGGTTATACTTATAACACAAAATATTTTTCATTAAGGAAAAGTTTGCAGAGATGTATCGTTGAATAGAAAATATTTGGACTTTTTAAAAATCCACTAAATTTTACGTTTAGTAAGACAAATTATGCCAGAAAATATTAGAGAATTCCAAAAGGTATATAATGAGACAACATCAGAACCACATAGCTATATTATTTTAGATCTGACACAAGGTATAAACGATTTATTTCGATTTAGAACTAATATATTTGATGATAATAAAACAAAAAGTTGTGTGTGTTCTTGTACATTAGATCAACTAAAAAACAAAACATTATTCTAAAAAAATTAAACGTTTGATAACAAATCAACATATACTGCATACTTTAAAAAATTCTAAAACTAAATAAAGTAGGTAACACAATTTATAAACTTGAATGGCATTTCGGTATCCGATATATTTATTGCAAGCGATCAGAAATTTTTAAAATAATTTTATTAATTTAAGATTAAATGTAGGTACAAAAAAATTTTTTTTAAGTAGATTAAATATTAATTATTTATTTATTTATATTAATATTACATACATAAATGTAATGCAATATTATTAAACCATCGGCTACCAAGGCCATTATAGGTTTTTATACTATTATTAAATTATATACTGATATTATTTATTTTGTTTATATTATATACTATATATTTACATTATATTTGGTCGTAAGCGGAGTATGTATAAAGAAAAAACACTTACGACCTGTGCGGGGATCGAGCCCACACTCCTTCGGTTATTACGCCATACGCCTACCCACTAGGCTACCGAAGCCCCAAAATGTTTTTCGATATTTACATTTTTTTTTCTTGAAATTTCTTTACAATTTTACCTAATCGTAATAGGCATGTCTTAGGAAATTTGATTGAGCTCTGAGTAAGTAAGTCCGTCCATTTATCATCTTTATCTTTTCTCAATGAATTGAATTGGATCAGTGTTGACTCAGCATAATTTCTCAAAAATTTTATATGATATTGAATTTCACGTCTATATTTCCTATTAAAATTTTTTTTATTTTCAAGAAAAAATTTATTAAATACGACAATTGTTCTTGCAAACTCCATTGTATGTTTAAAACTAAAGAAAACTAATTAAGCCAGTAATTCAGAAATAAAATATGATAATACTAAGAATTAACTAAATCTTCTCTGGGTAGGAATGCTAAGGGGCGTAGAAATCTATTAGGTGTTAGGTAAGTTTATGAATGTATTACGTTTAGGTTCGATCGCAATTCTATGATCTTATCCAGAGAAGGCGTTTTGTTTTTTTTTTGTTATCTGTATCATATTTTTATTCAAAATTGTATAAAAGGTTAATTTTAAGATTAAAAAGTGTTATAAGACGGTAAGTTTAGCAACAGAAAAGATCAAAATGTTTTGGGCTGATAACATTTTATGTGGTTATAAATATTGTATTTGTGGCCGGAAATGGACTTCAATCAAGATAATTAATTGGAAAATATTTCATGATTGTTTGGAGATATATCTAACACCAGAACGGGGAGAAAAGGCATGTGTTTTAAAAATTAGAAATGGTGAGTCAATAAATAATAAATTATTTTTATCTCCATTGGATTGGCAACATATTAAAATATAAGTATATGGCGACGATATTTCCATTATTGGTACAATCAGACAATCATCAATCAAAAATCAAGTAACCAACAGTTTTAGAGGTGATTGTCCTTTTGCTGAAGAAGATGATTGGGAGTTGATTGAGAAAAATATTTCAAATGTATTATCAAAACATAAGAATAAAAGAATTTCAGAACATATTCAATCATTTTCCATGAAAACAAATGAATATGAAGAAAATCAAAATGAAATGAAAAAATCTATGATAAGGAAACGATTTGATGATGGAATTATATTTATATCATCAATAGAGAATACATATAATGAAAAAAATAATAAATCAAAAATTGGGGATATGTTAACTAATTTAAGAAAATTACTTGAAAGTGTAAAAGAGGAGTATTTAGATTATTGGAAGCTTTTTCAGATGGAAGAGATCGTTATTTACCACTTTTTATGTATGTTTGTTCTATTATAAGTCAAGTAAAGTTTGTACATAAAAAAGAAATTTCGAGAAAATAAAAAGTATACGTAATATATTTTTAGTTTCTAACAATCATTATTTCGTATACCTTTGATGAAGACAGATCATATTTTTCATAAAACTATGATATCATATATCATATTTATTTTCGGTTTGTTAATTATACAAACCAATTCATTCCCAATTCCTGATGTCAAGTTAGATGAATCAGCTTTTGGAAGCACTTATTTTAATATATTACTTCCAAATAATGAAACCGTTAAAATAAATTTATCAGTTCAGCTTTTAAAACATTCAATTTCTCATGAACTAAACAAAGTGTCATCAATTAGTACAACTATAACCACACCAATAACTACTTTCAAAGCAGATTATTTACGTGGAGATAAAGCTGATTTTGATCCTCAATATGTATCTATAGATGAAGCCATTGAAGCTTTTAGACAAAAACTGATATTAAAAGAACGTAATATAGGTGGAATAATAAATAGTGATTATGTGTTCTACAGACATTTTAAATTAGAATATGCTGCTGATAAAGAAATTCATGTCCGATATGCATATGATAGTAAAATCAAACAAAAATTTCTCAAAATTCAATGCTTCGAATACCGCGAAATTTTAGCAGATAGAATATCAGGTACTGGAGAGGTAGAATCAGTTCCACTTATGGATACAGCTTATAAATCTGAATACACAGTTCTAGATTTGCGATCAATAAAACAAAAGTCAACATATCAAATGGAAATTTCATAATTTTTACAAATAAAATAAAATAATATATTATGTAATTGGATATTAATAAAAATAAAAAAAAATTTTTTTTTTATAATACATCATTTTTATTTACCAATGAATTATGATTAGTAGAAAATCCTAACCACTTAACAAAAATTTTATCATCTTTAGTTTTAAGCATTTTTTCAATCAAGTATACATGTTTTTGATTAGCTTTTAATAGTTCATATTCATAGAAGCCTCCTTGTATTGGTTGGCCTTGATAATCTTCTAATAAATATGTTACAGGGTTGGTAATCTGAACTTTCTTGATTTTAAATATTTCAGTTGTCCAATTGTGTGTATAAACTTTTTCAAAAATATGTTTATATTTGCTTATTCGAACTGGATCATCAACTTTAAATTTAGCAAAAGGAGATGTTTTTATATGATTGTATACAGTTTTGAGTAAATCATTAGCATTATGTTTATTAACATCTGGGGGATTTTTCTTAATTGTTCGATGTTTAGTATTGTTTGACTAGTTCATCAATTATATTAATCCATTTGTAATTTCCGTTAAAACAAAATTCTTTCCACATCTTTTCTTTTACAGTTCTATTAAAACGTTCTACAATAGATGCTTTTAATATGCTATATGTTGAATAATGATTTATATGATATTTATCCATTAATTTTTGAAATATTTTATTAAAAAATTCTTTTCCATCGTCAGTTTGTAAATTTTGAGGTTGTCTTTTAGAATTTACAAAAATATTTTGCATTGCTTCTGTAACGTTCTCTGAAGTTTTTGTTTTTATGGGGATTACCCTTGCATACTTAGAAAAGATATCAATGACAGTTAATAAAAATTTAAAACCTTTGTTCTCTTTAGCATATAAATCCATTTCTACTAAATCAGTTTGCCAAAGATCATCAAATCCTTTTATTATAACTCTACGTCGTTTAAAATTTCTCCGTGCAGGCTTATGAAGCTCTTCAACAACCTCTCTTTTACTCATTTTTAAATAAAATAAAATAAAATAAAATGTATCTAATTAATTATTATTTAACTAATTAGAAAATCTTTGATTGAAAATGATTTCCCGATGATTACTATGTAGAATCTGAGAAATAATAATATCACTATTTTGAATTCTTTGATTAAATCTATAGCGATCCAGTGCTATAACTTCCCAATATTTTTGCCTAGCTAACTTATATGCTGTATTCCATTTGTATAATATATGTATTTGAGGCTTTAACATAAATTTGCCTCTCTTTTTTACTTTTATTTCATCATCATAATCATCTTCCTCATGGCTATCCTCAGATGAAATATCATTTTCCTTTTCTTCACTCTCATCAGGTGAATCTGAAGCATCAAGCCAATCAAATAAATCTACAACTTCATCCTTACTCATCTTGAAAATAACTAATTAAAATTCACTCATTTATAAATAGAATAACTAAAACAAACAATAAATGTTCAAATTGTAAAATTTATATTATTTATTTTATATAATAGTTTACAAGTATTGTTACTTTTATTATAACCTATTTTCTATTTTTTTATATAATTCCACTAGTTTGGTGCAGTGTAACATACATTGTTCTGCTGAATGGCATGGGCAAGTATCTGGAAAACTTTCAATATTATTTGATGTATAGGGGCATATATCCCAATGATATCCATACTCCTTCGTTTCAATTTGTAGAGAATTTTTAAATAATTTTAAGAATTTGAAATGATCTTTTAACTGTTCATAATGTTCCTCCAATAAAATATCTTCATATTTATTTAAAAAAATATTTAAAGAATATCCTATTTGATGTATATTCATTTTGAAAACTCAATGAAAACTAATCCCAATTACTTTTTAAGTATTAAATTATTAATTATATCTAATGCCGACTGAGCTTTGGCTTCAGCTTTTTCTAATCTTTCATTAATAAATCTAATTGGTTTTTTAATTTGAAATTCAATAAAATCATTCATTTCTAAAAATTTTTCATTTAACATTGTAGAAAATTGGTGATGAACTATATCTAACTATCTTGTACTTGTTCTTCTAATATTTTTAAATTTTCTTCGGTTAATTTAAGTTCGCTAGTCAAATTAATAAACATTTCTGCTATGTAGTTTTTTATTAGTTCTTTGTGAAAGAAAATTTAGTTATTCACAAATCTTAGTGTCAACTGGATCTTGAACATTTGATAAAATTTTATTAACCAGTAGTATGTATATGCCGTTTCAGCGCCAGAAGCAGCTTTTTTAAAGCTTTTATTATGCCGTTTCAGCGCCAGGAGGAGCTTTTATTCAACAGTTCTCCTAAATGTATGCAATAAAATTGTGATAAGTAAAAAGTTTTATGCTTTTGAGTATTTTAAATTAAGCTTAGCGGTTAGAATATCAGTTATGTTTAAATTTCAAATTGAAACAGTAATAAGCTTAAGATATTGTGCTTACTGTTCTTAATTAAATATGAAACATTTTTAAAGTTTGGGTTGGTTTAAATACAAAGTTAAGCTTGATTTAATATTTGCATAAAAATTGAAAAAAAAGTTTTATAAATTAAAAAAAACAAGTAAATGTAACAGTAAGTCGATGCAACCGACTTATTAATACCCTACACCTGAATAATTCGAATTAAATTAAAAATCCATAAGTGTTTTTGGAAGCTGCTTGAACTTCTTCCCTTTTCTGTCTTATTCAACTCGAATTTGAAGAACCTAAAAGAGGCATCCGCTTGGGATATGCTTGACACCCTTGTATAAAATTTTAAGTTTCTATCTTAATTATTTTCGAAGATTGGTAGTCCTTGGGAGGTTTGTGTCAGCTACCCGAATTGCCACTCCAATTCATCGAATCCATCTCAGGAACATAAAGAAAACTTGCCAGAACACCATTCTATTAAATTTAAAGGTTCTACTTTTGTTGGTTTTGGAGATATGCTCGTTGCTCTTGTGCTCGTCCGGAAGTTTCCAAAATACGAACCCATGGTTCAAATTCTTTCAAATGTCAGTTTCCAATTTTACAGAAAAGGAAACATAACAGAAAACCTTTGTACTAAAAATAAAAGTTCTATCTTTGTTGGTTTTGGAGATAATCTCATTTGCTCTAGTGCTCGTTCGGAAGCTTCCAAAACCCAAACCCATGGACCAAATCCTCTTAAATTTCAGAGACATAAATCGAACGGGAAGAAACATCATTGTACAAAATTTGAAGGTTCTGTCTTTGTTGCTTTTGGAGATAATCTCGTTTGCTCCGGAATCATTCGGAAGCTTCCAGAATCCGAACCCATGGACGGATTTTGTCCAGATTCGAACTTAGCCTTTCTTTCGTAATTCGTAATCTACTATATAAATTTCATCAAGATAGCATCATTATTTTTTGAGTTATCGTGCGTACGGACGGACGGACGGACGGACATCGCTAAATCGACTCCGGCGGTGATCCTGATTCAGAATATATATACATGTCTATACCTAACTCGCTTCCTTTTGGTGGTTACAAACACCATACCAAAGTTAATATACCCTATACTTTAGGTGTAGGGTATAATAAACAACCACGTCCTGGATATACAAAGACAGAATGTGAACGTCAACTTGTTTAGTAAATCCATGATTATATTTCTAAAGACTCTAGTTATAATATAAAATCTGGAGAATTGGCATCGTATACTGGAGATTTAATTACAATTTGTGTTAGTAATCCAAAAGTGGAAATAAAGTTACGTGGAGAAGGTGATTTTACAATAGACGTTTTCCTTAAGGAATGTTTTACGTAAATTTTACACAAATTTCAAGATTTTAAAAAGCATAAAAATAGAATTGTTGAACTATACAAATCATATTTAGAAACATTATACTTGATACCAGTTATTAAATCTGATATTATATTTGTGTATACTAATATTATTGAACCACATACCGTTGGAGATAATACTGTAAGATGTTTAAGAACAATGACGATTAAAAATGTATGCATATAAAAATAATTCAATAGAATTTAAAAATATTCATTATTTTCCTGTTGAAAAGAGAAGCTTTGACAATATTTCTATTTTATTATGTGATAAGTATGGTAGTCAAATAAATTTCTCTACGAGTAGCATTCCAACAAAAATTGTATTACATTTTTAAAAAGTATAAATAAAAGTAATTTTGTAACATTATATATTATTTTATTTAAACATTATACTACAAATATTATTTAGTTCAATCAGGAAAAGGTCTTGAGGATATTGGCCCCTTGTTGCATTCAGTTGTACATTACCAAAGGAGATGCGGATTAGGGAGCTTTTTCGGTGGTCTTTTTAGATATTTAAAACCAATATTTACGTCTGGAGCTAATATATTAAAAAAAGGGGTTATTAATTCTGGTATTAATGCTTTATCTGATATTGCCACAGGTTTCAAATGTAAAAGAAGTAGTTCAAGATCGAAGTAAAGAGATAATGAAAAATGTAAAACGAGGTGCAGTTCGGAAACTTAATGAAATGTATGGACAAGGCAAAAGAAAAAGAAAGCCTATAAGAAGACCTCTCATTAATTATTTAAATTATTTTACGTCGAAGCGACGCAAAGTTAATAACAAAAAGAAACAAAAAGATATTTTTGAATAATTATGATTGAATGTATGAAATCAGAGCTTGATATTTTTAAATCACCGCCTATTCAGTCAAGTATTTTACGATCTGAAGAAGTCTCCTATTACCCTATTGCTTCGTTAGATAATCCATCAATCATAGAATTTGTTTCCCTACGTCATGGAGATACATATAGAGACTTATCTTCTACATATTTAAAATTAAAAGTACATATTTTAAAAAAAGATGGAACTCAATGGAATAAAGATAAAGATAAAAAAAGTGATGGAGTAGCTACACAACAACCAAGTGTAGTTAATAATATTTTACATTCATTAATAAAACAATGTAACATTCAACTAAATGGAAAGAATATATCTCCGTCAGATGGCAATTATCATTACAGAGCTTATATTGAATCATTGTTAAATTATGGTACGGATGCAGCTACAACGCATTTAGAATGTGGTGGATGGATGCTAGATAAGCCAAATATAGGAAAATCAGATAATAGTGGTTCAAAAGAACGTCAAAAATTATATCAAAATAGCAATGTAGTAGGACTTATAGGTAAACTACATTTAGATATGTTTAACCAACCTACACTTCTCATAAACAATGTCGATGTTCGAGTTATCCTAATATTAGAAAAACCAGATTTTTACCTCTTTGCAGATGATACTGATGAATCTCAACTGAAAATTTTAGAAGCCACTTTATTTATGAGGCATGTAACAATTAATCCTAGTGTTCTATTAGCTCATAATGCTATATTGGAAAAAACTAATGCCAAATACAATTACAAACGGGTAGAAGTAAAAAGTTTTACCATTTCACAGAACAGTTCATCAATATCACTTGATAATGTTTTTATTGGACAGTTGCCAAACACAACAATTTTTTCTATGACGGAAAATGTAGGTTACTCTGGAAAAAGATCAAAAAACCCATACAATTTTAAACATTTTGATATTTCACAATTTGTGTTAAACGTAAATGGTGTTCAAATACCTAATTCAGCAATTAAAACCAGTTTTTCAGATGACAATAATTGCTGTACAAGAGCATGCAGTACACTTTTTTCAGGAACTGGAATTTACCATAATGATAAAGGTCATCAGATAACAAAGTCTATGTTTAGTAATAGGTTTTTTATACTAGCTTTTGATTTAAATCCAGATGCATCAGGAAATGAAGTGTGTAAAGGTTTATTAAACCAGAGTACAGTTAGAATTGAGGCAAGGCTATCAAAACCACTTACATCTACACTGAGTGCTAATGTTTATGGAGAATTTGATGCAAGTTTACAAATTGATAAAAATCGAAATATATTCACAAACAAATTTTTAAGTTCGGTCCATGTTGTGCAGTCGCCGTGTCTTTGTATATTATTACGAGCTCTACCTATTATTTTGTCTTTAATTAACCCGGTGGCAGCTGGTCTGAGCGAATCGTCAAGTAAATCTAAAAGTGGAATTATAGATTCAATCCGTTCAATAAAGTTTGCAAGGGAATTCGTGTCGCCATTGAATGGTGATATGCAGTTAATACTGCTAATAACTAATTTATATTTCTCTATAGTACTAAGATTTTCCATTTTTCTCTTTTAGCCGAAATGAAATTTTAAAACTATTCTTTTTCTTTATTTTTGTAAAATGTAGTTTTATACTTTATTATAGTATTTAAAAAACAAAGATATTTTTGGTATTCTTATAATTTTAGAGCAAAGGTTTCTAGAAAGTCTTATTTAATCAGTGATTACTATAAAAAAAATTATATCTACTTTATATGACTATTTTGTTTTTGTTTTCTTAATTTAAAAAAATTTTCCTTTTTTTTTTTCTTACATTTTTAACTTTTCAATAATTTTTAAGGAAATTAAAAATTTCTTATGAGAAAATTTTTTCATAGTTTTTTTTTGATTAGTATAGCAAAATATTTCCTTTTTTTAAATTTAAATTAATAATTAATATAATGTGTACATTAAAATGTTTTTTTTTTTTTTTGCATTTTATTTTAATTATGATTGAACTAACTAAATTTTATAAGTAAAAAAATAATATAAATGTTGTGATATATTTGTTTTGTTATTTATTTTATTCAAAACTGTTTTCTTTTCTGCTTGAACAAGCAATATAAATTTCCTTGGTTTTTTATAAGTTTGGCAAACCCCTTTTTGTTTAGTTCTTACTTATATTATTAATTTTAATTATTTTATAACTAGGTACATAAAAAGATTTAATCAAAATAATTCATTTTTCCTTACTTAATATTTAGTGAAACTATATTCAAATTGAACTTAATTTTAGATGGGGAAGTTTATGAAAAAGCGTTAAACGTTTATCAAGAAATTTTTTTTTACTTTATTTTGACTAATTTATTAAATCAAGTTAACAGAAAATATGCACTTTTATTTATGTATTAATAGAAATTCTAAAAAAATTTTGTTTTTTTATTATTATTGGTTTGTTTTTTCTTATTATCTTTTCATCACAAAACTCACAAAAGTATTTTTAATAATTTTTTTTTTTTTTTTTTTTATTTTTTGGTTTTTTTTTTTCAAAAAAAATGCATGTACAAAATGCAAAAATGCATATTCTAAAATAATTAAACAACATTTAAATAATACCTCTTCTTGAGTTTATATTTCTTTCCTTTTCTTTACTTCTTTCTTATTATTTGAACATAACAGCATCTGGTTCTTCAGTTGTTGTTGTGTTTGTCTCTTTTCCTCAATTACAGCTTCCCTGCTCTTTTTTTTCTTTCCTCGTGTTTTGTTTTATATAATGACCCAAAATATTTAATCGTTTTATTTGTTCTTGGTGTTATTTTATTTAATTATAGGGTCTTTGTTCTTTTATTCACTTCGCAAAACTGTTTGTTAAAAAGTTTAAAAATCAATTCGCTTATTTAACTATTAATTTATTTATTTAGGTTTGTTTTGTAAATTAAGTTTTAATTTATTAATTTATGTTAAGTTTGGATTATTGATTGTTAAGATTGGATTGGATTATTAATTTATTGTTAAGTTTGCCTTGTAACTTGTAATAAAAAATGGCTGTACACCGGATATGAGTCTTGTAGAACAATTGTATTTTTTATTTTTTTTATTTTAATTATTAGGTATTATATTTTTTTTTTAATAACACTTTTCCTAATTAAATAATAAATTTTTAATAATTCTTTTTCCATTTATTAATTATATCTAGGTATTATTTTTCACTATTCCTTTTTTTTTGTTATTTGACTTAATTAAATTGTTTTTGTTCTTTTGTTTTTTTTTTTTTAAACCTCGTCGCCAGTTTAATAAAAACACTTCTGCCTTCTTCGACTTAAAGGTATTTATTAATTTTAATTACTCTAATTACACATTTGCATTCTTATTATTATTAGTTTTCTCTTAACATTTATTCAATTAGCTCTTAATATTTAATTAACTGTTAATATTTAATTGACTCTTAATATTTAATTGACTCTTAATATTTAATTCTTAATATTTAATTGGATATACTCTTAGTGAGTAATTATAGTTAGAAATGAGTATTTTGATATAAGTATTTTTGTTATATAACTATATAAAAAGAAGGAATTTTTTAGTGTAGTGTCACCAAATTTTCAAAAAACACTACTTTTAAATTTATCTAATTGAAAAAATTCAAACAAAATGATAATACAAACAAAAAACCAAGTGAGCAAATGACAAAAAAATACAAATTAGACGAAACTTGGTGCAATAATTTATAATTATGGATTTGTTTTCATTATACATATGTATATAGTATGTACATATGTATATGTACCACAGTCTACAGCTGACAATAGTTTTTAGCGCATGACATGAAGAGAGCGTAAGCGTTATAGGAGGCTAACTTTTAAAGATTTATATAGGAAGCTTTTTAAAATCCTTATAACTCAAAAAAAAACTATATTTGTTTGACTTTCGTTTAAAAGTGGGCATAAAATTCAATCTGTCGCTCGTCTGTTGATAAATCAATATTTAAAAAATAATTTAATTTAAAAAGTCTTTTACAAAAAAAAAGCCTCCATTTTCTTTACCACTAAAAGTTTCTTGAAAGAACTTTTAAAGAGGCAGTTAATATGAAGTCCATATGAGTACCTATAGACAACAAAAAAGTCGACAAAAATTTTAATAACAATTTTGATTTTGAAAATTTAACGAAGAAAAATTAACTGAAAATATTAGTAATTTTCTATATGTATTATATGTACAAATATATTTTAAACCTTTTCAGTATTATAATTTATGAGTCCACCTTTTCTTTTTTTAATAAGTTAAAACATCAATTTATTTTCAAATTTATTTTTTTTAAATTTATGTTTTACAAATTTACTTGTTTTATAAATTTATTTTTCACAAATGAGCTAACTTTACTCAAAAATATTTTTCTTAAAACAAATACCACAAAGAAAAAGCAATCTAAAGGTTTAATAAGTAATATGTTAAGCTCGCGTTATCAGCAAAATCGATAAACAAATATTTTATTAATGACCTAATTTTTTGTTCATTTAAGTGCATTGCGTAAATAATTGAATTTATTTTTAAATTGCAAGCAGCAAAATCGGCAAACAAATATTAAAGTAAATTAAATAAAATTAATGAAAGGGATTGTAGAAATGTTGAGAAACAATTATCAAGTGCATTGAACAGAAATAGTTGAGAAATGCTTTCTAAGTGTGTTGAACAATAAAGTAACTATATACATAGAGAACTCAGATAGAAGAAAAAATCGTAGTCAATTTCATTGATTTGAAATCATCCCAAGATCGTATTTGGGGATATTTCGTAAAAAGATGACCGTATTTTTGGTATACCATCAAATAACATAAGAAAAACATAACAAAAAAATATTTTTTCATTCATTCAGTTCTAATTCATTTTCTTCGAACTGATTTTTTTTTCTCTAAAAATTGATTTTATATTGTTACATACATACATACAAACATATTTATCTATGCAACACAAACAAATGTTTTTATAATTTTAAAATGGAATTTTATAGATCTCATAAAGAATAACTCTACACAACACATAGACAATATTTGAAGGTCAACAAAATTTTATTATAATATTGCAAGTGTGATGTAAATTGTAACGGAGATCTATTTGTTTTTATTTTTTTCTTTTTTGTTTAGAAGAATATTTCTTCTAAAAATTTAAAAATATTTTTGGATGGAATATTGAAATTTCTAAAATATTGGTATTAACCCAAATTGGACCCACAAAAGTATAGTTAAGATCAAATTTGCTGAATGTATAATTACATATGTATATTAAAGCTGGTTTTCATTAGACCGATATATCCATGAAAATGTTAGAGCATAGGCAGAACATACAAAAGTGATATATGTTTGAAAGAGATTAAGCTAAAAAAATAACCATGAAACATTTGAAAATATCCAAGAAAGTAACCATAAATATCCACGAATTACATATGTATGCAAAAATTGTATATCTTACAAAAAAATTTCTACTCGGTACCATGGCATTTAAATTTTGAAGTGTCAAAAAAATAAACAAATATCCAAATTTTATTTTTTAGTGAGAAACTATATTATCGGTATAAAAATATTATTAATAAACTATGTATATTATTTTTAACAACTTTATAAATAAAAAACTTTAAATTTTTAACTAAATATGAATATAAACTTTAATAAATTAGGTTATGTACAATTTTAACTGTCAAAGTGTTGTTGCAATATTTTTTAATAATATAATTTTTTTTCCTCCCTCTTTCCCTCTGGTAGTGCACTATATTTTTCTCTTTCTAAAGTTGCGACAACGTCCACGAAATTTCTCATGACAACCAGCCTTTATGACTAATAGATAGATATGTAATTCTTTCTAGATAGCTGAATTCTTAAAAGTATTTTTTGATATTGAATAAGGTAGTTACATATAGTTAGTCATATTAAAAAACAGAATTTAAAAATTTTAAAAATTAAGAAGGTATTTATTAAAAGAAAAAACATTCTGCACGAAGGGGTTAAACTACTTACCATATCTTTACAAAATAAAAATTAATTAAGAAGATACAACATACAACTACATGAACAACAAAAAAGTTATTTTAATGCACGATATTTATATTATAACAACGCTTTTACATTTACAAGCCGGAACATTCAACGAAAACTTTGAAAAAAAGGCTATTTCTGTACAAAATAAATTGAGTGCTCCGATCCGGCTTCTAAGGTATTTAGGCGTTGTTATAAAATATTTTAAAATTTTTTATGAATATTTTTTGTTGTAACTGATGTATGGATATACATACGTATCTATAGAGATATTCCTCTCGTAACACTTTTAAATTTTATTTTTAGAATATAAAATATAGAATACAGATATTCGTCTTGTAACACTTTTAGAAATTGTTAAAAAAATTTGAGAAGTTTATTCGATATTGGTATTATAATACGGGCAATTACTTGTGATCAAACTTTAGCCAAAGTTTTTTCGTTGCTAGAAATAACATCTGATAAACTTAAATTTTGTAATATTATAATAATAAAACATTTTTTGCTTATTCGATTTTCCCCATCTTATTAAATCTCTTAGAAATACATTAATTGATTCCGATTTAAAAACCTCAGATGGTATTAAAAGCTTTAAAGTTCTCATAAAATTATGGGAAGTTCAAATAAATTGAAAAATTAAGATGTGTACCAAATTAACTAGATAACATAATCCGCATACTTTAAAAAAAAAGAGATTTAAATTAGCAACACAAAATATTTAGTAGAACAGTGAGTGCCGCTATTAGAACAATAATTGAAATGTCTGGTTTTAAAAATATTACTAAAGAAGTTGCAAAAATTCTTGCAACTTTATGTAATTTTGTACATAGTGTTTGATAAACTTTTTGATTGTCTCAACAGTGGATCATTATATTCTGATAATAAATATCGATCTGGTATTAAACTAAATAGCTTGTAGTTTGAATTTTTAAAAATATTGTAAGATTGACTAAAAAGAAAAAATATATTTTTAGAGGGAATGAAAATAACTTTAAATTTATATTAATATACATATACACATTTTTTCATATTTTATACTTTTACTTGGAGAGTATTTCCAATTGTATACTTTATAATTCTTGTACCTATAGTTGGGTTATGAAAAAACGTAAAATTGATTGATAAAAAATCGAGATAGAATCGAGGTTTTTTCTTTTTTTAAGAAGTCGAAAAAGTTTTATAAAGAAATATATACAAATGTACATACATACATCAATTGACATACAAACAAAACAAAAAACAAAAACTAAAATACGATCAAGTTGATATTACGAAATTAAAAAAAACTGTCTTCTTCCGTCTTCTCGGAGTGGTTATATTTGTAGAGCTATTTCTATTTTTAGAGGTTTGCTTTTTATTCGCTTACATTTAAATGTTAAGAATACTAGAATAATTACAATAAGACTTATAACAAATATTAAATTTATTGTAATAACTGTATAATCTGAGAATTTTGAATTAAATTTAACATAATTAATCATTTCCCTATTTTTGATAGTTTCTGAATTTATTTTTTCTAGTGTTTTCTAGTGTTTTCTAGTTCTAGTTCTATATTATTAATTAATTTTGTAATTAATTAACTTGAAGAATTGGTATTATTATACTATTGGTGAAATTTTCTAATTCATTTTTAAATTCAAGTTCATTAATTTTTATTTTAGAATTTTTAAATTTTACAATGTTATTATTTGCAACATTACCGCATGTTGCACACAATTTTGCATAATTTCTGTAATCGGTAGATTTTTAGTGATAATTAAATCGTTATGAATCTCTTCTATTGAAGGTACATTATTAATTTTAAATTTGCAGGTGTTAGTTGTTTCAAGTAATTTTTTAATACAATTTGTTACGATGGATCTTTAAATTTTTCTTTGCTAGAATTTTCTTATTGTTTTCAAAAATTTGGTTTTTGTTAAATATTATTTTTTGGATTGGGTAGTTTAGTTCTTCTTTATTTTCATTTGGAAAATGGATAGCTAGACAGTTAAAATAATCTTCTTTCGTAAAATTTGGAATGCTAATAACAAAGATGAAGGAATTTTCTCGGATTAATACATCAGTTTTGAGGAACGGAAAAATAAAAGCAGAAATATTAAATCTATTGATTTCATAAATTTGTAATATTAATTTTGGTTTTTCAACCATAAGTATAACTTTGTTAGTCTTTGTGGTAATGTTAAAAATGTATTCCTTTAGGTAAATTTGTTGATTTGTAACACGTTCTGCGATTTCTTCTATGTTCTTTATTACCTTGTTATTAATGACAACTTGTTTATTAATTTGTTCGGTCATTTGTAACATGTTGTCCTCTAGATTTTTCAGGTGTGTGCAAATTTTTTCTGCATCGTCAGCGTTCATATTTCCGGTTAGTAATTTTAGATCTGAGCCTGCATTAATTAAACTCCTTTTTTTTTCGATGTATTTTTCTGATATAAAAGTATGTTTAAATTATGTTTTGCCGACAGTAATTCGCGGTCTAGTACTTTCAGCCTTGTCTTCCTCATCCATTGTACCACATATCCATTTAAAAAATGAGTCGCCAACATTGACTAATGCTCTTTTATGTCTATAAGATATCAATGTTTTAAAATTATGTTCAGTTTTTGACATTTGTTCATTCAAGGACTTTAAAATAATTTCATCTTCCGTCAATTTATATGAAGTGTTTATATAATTATCAATCATGTTGATTGTTTATATTTTCAATTTCTTCTAAATCAACTATATGAAGAAGTTTGACATATTTTTCAACTATTGAAATATTTTCTTGTTGAATTATGGTATAACCAGATTCCGTCCTAACTTTTCTAAAATAAAAATTGCCGCAGTTTTGATGAAGAGGGTGATCAATATTACAAGTTCTAGAATTATTTTGGTAACCATGGTGACCATTGACTGTTGGATTACCTGTAATAAATTTATAATTTCTTTTAATTCTAGTTGGATGTATATTTCGATTATTACTATCTAAAATTTTTTTCCCTCTAATTTGCTTTTAATTTTAGTATATTTGAGTTGTGTTTTATATCGTTGTGAATTGAACAACAACAATTTCATCTTTATCTTATGCTTTAAATTCTTTTCTTCTACTATTAAGTTTATGTATTTTTCTAATCTTTTTTTTATGAATTAAATTAATTTAAATTAAATTTCTTCTATATTTGTAATTTTACCATTAAGTATATCTATTGGCCTAGTCATAATGGTAGAGTAAATTGTACAATTATATTTACCGCCAGGAATATTTTATGTACAAGATTTAATTTCAGTTTTTCAGCTTCGAAAATTCGAATGTTCGTTTACAGTACCGTGAGCTCTTTTAACGTCAGAATTTCCTATATGAGAGCTTGGTGAAGTGAAATGTACTTCTATACCTTTTTCTCTTTAATATTGAGGTTACTGAGTTCATTATCAAACACGAGTTTATTTGGTTTTCCTAGTATTGCGAAGCGATTTCTTAAAAGATCTATAATGGTTAAAGCGTTCCTTTCGGATAATTATTGGACCATTAGATATTTTGAAAATTTATCAAAAGTGGTTAGAAATGTTAGCTTGCAACAATAGAAAACGTCGCCTCAGATATCATTTGGGCGACGGATAATGGATAATTCTGGGTTTCACTTATCTCGAATTTATACTTTACCGATAATAATAAATTATATAAGTACATATATACATATAATCTTAAATTTTTGGATAAAAGTATAATTTCCTAATTTCGTCAAAGTTTTCAATAATCCCTCTATGTTCAGTCTTCAACCTAAAAAAAATTAAAATACTTATAAAGAATCATTATCTTTTGGTTACTACAATTTATATTTGTCTGAAATTATTCAGCAACATCAGCAACTGAACGGGGTCGCCATCAGTGGATCTGGCATCTATTTTGGACATCAACAACTGCAATTAATTAAAATTTTAGAATTTATTAAATTTGAAATAAATTATGTATAAATTATACTTACGTTGTATATTTCTATTTGTAAATATTCTGATTTGTCAAAAATATTTTTATATCAAAATTAATTTTTATTGATTGTCAGTACTACCAACATTTGATTTTAACTAAACATTTCAATTTCAATATCAATTTCAATTACTATTAATTTTATATACTTGCTTATGTAATAAACATGGTACTTAGGTTATGTAGTAATTATGGAATATTATAATATGAAGGTTAATGAACTCGAGTTAAACGTTAATCGTTAAACCGTTTAACTTGAGTTTATAAAAACCCAAACTTTAAAAGAAATTGTAACATTCGTTCACAAAAAATCGAAAATAAAAGAAACAGTGCGTTTATGTTAAAATAAAAAAGTGGGCTTTAATGTTTACAAACTTTAATAACAGTGCGTTTCATATAAGATTAAATTGAACGTTATTTTATTAGAAAGTTTACTGTGCGTAAACATATATATATATATTTTTGTAGCGCACAAAACATTTGGCACAAAATAAAGCCATTAAAAATCTATATAGATATAAAATAAGAACGTCAATTCGGGAAATTCACAGTAAACTCAATATTTTACCTTGACACCTTTTGGTAAAAAGTAAATTGGCAACACATGTATATTTAATTACTACAAATAGAATTAACTCAAGAGTTATACCGATTGTAAATAATGAAGTCCACGCTCACAACACCAGAAATTCTACTCAGTTAAGAATCATATCGTCAAAAGTCAGATTCAACAATCATGAAACTATATACAATACAGCTTATAAAAACTTAAAAATATAACGAACAACAGTGTCAACTTCGAAAAGAATACTACCATTAATAAAATTAATACTACCATTAATAAAATATAAATTATTCGATTATGATTTTAATAGTTATCTAAATTTTTTCCATTTTATCTTTTCTGTTTTATTGTTTTGAATGAATTATTTTATTGTGAATTGTTATTATTATTTACACACTTATATAGTTATTAGATTTATTGTATAGCTAGTTTTTTAAATCTGCTTTATTTTTTTTTTGTTTTGGATTACATTTGTGATTACTAGTTTATAATAATTGTTTTTGAATTATATTTTGCCTATTTTTGTAAATTGTATACTTGTTGAAACTTAAAATTTTTGAATGTAGAAGCACTCTATACGAGCATTAGTGCTCTCTGAGTTTAAATAAAAGAAATAAATAAAATAAATAAATAAATATTAAACATTAAGACAGTGACAATATTAAAATATTCAATATCAATTCACATCAGTGAAATAATACTCAGTGTTAACAAAAAAAATAACAATCAATGATAAAACTATCTTTTTTACGCACATTACGAGATCGGTAATAACGGTTAGCGGGAATCGGTACGGTAATCGGTCTACTGGTACAGCCAACAGGAGAATAAAAACTGTAAGTTCATTCATTTTATATATTTATATTTAAATATTTTCGAATAAGGAGCACTAAATCATAATCATATATATTTAAAAAAAAAAAAAAAAAACAATTTTTTAGACCATATTTTTATACATAATTAAAAACATACAATTAAAACTTAATTTAACACAGTAAATTTGAGAATCAGTTTGAGATCAATAGGGTGCCACAACAGTTTGAGTTAAAGTAAAAGTAAATTTGAGATTGGGTAACAAACTTACTTTCGTACTATTGAAGAATAAATATTTAGAAAAGGTACTGTATGCTTAATCCAAAATCCAAAAAAACTACTAAAATGGAAAAGTTGCTTAAGGTTCAATTATCTCAAAAGGGGATGATCGAAGCGCTTGTGGCTAGTTTCAATAGAGGAAAATCCATCACGAGAACAGAGAAATATTATAAAACATTACTAGAAGAGTTAGAAGAAGCGTGGGGTGACTTCAAGACGAAACACAAAGAGTTACTAAATGCCGTACAAGATGAGCAGAAAATGGAATTCAACGGAAAGGAGTACGTAACAGAAGACCATTATGGAGTCGTACAGAAGCTGGTTCTAACTGCTTACGAGGATATTTGAAACAGAATGAATGCCCAGACTGAAGATGTATCTAATTCGAGTTTGTTGGACACCACACAACAACAAAAGGAGCGACGTCACAACTACATAAAATTACTCAAGATATCGTTGGAAAAATTTGCTGGAGAATACGAAAAGTGGCCTTCGTTTCACGATCTTTTCACTTCGTTAATTCACGCGAATGAAAGTCTGTCCCCAGCTCAGAAGCTGCAGTATTTAAAATTACATTTATCAGGTGAGCCAGAGAACTTAATACGCCATGTTTTGGTAACAGATTTCAATTACCAAGCAGCGTGGGACATTCTAAATGATCGGTATAAGAATAAAAGGATGTTGATCAACACAACTGAGAAGATTATTGTCGCAGCCCGTGCTCCAATAAGAGCGGCCACACGATATTCGTAAATTGCTAGATACTACCAACGAATGCATGTTAGCATTGAAAAATTTAGGTATCGATGTTGCTGTATGGGAGCCTATAATCGTATTCCTGACAGTGCAAAAATTACCCTCCCAGACGCATCAGTTATGGGAACAAGCGATGAGTGAGGATAAAGAACTACCATCTTGGGCTGAATTAGAAAAATTAATGGAGAATTTTTAATCAATTAATTCAGGGCCTTAGAAGCGGTGTTGGAAAAAAATAAATCATCTGTAAACAACAAATTTCGGACCACCACCAGCCATCATGTGTCAGCTCAAGAAATTGCAATTTGTCCAATATGCGCAGGTGGTCATCTGCTAAGGAAATGCAATCAATTTTTGGGATTTATACCAAAGAAACGTGTGTAAGTCATTCGGAACAAGGGGCTATGTTGGAACTGCCTGTCACATGGACATATGTCGAAAAGATGCCCCAGCAATCGCCATTGCCAAAAATTGCATCATACATTGTTGCATCTCAACTCGAATGTGACAACATCCAAGGTTCCAATACAGACGAGAAACCCAAATCTGAACAATAATTCTACTAATTCTCCAACTATCAGATCTAATAACTGTGTACTCAACCCGGAAAGCCCAGAATATCAAAGGATTACAGATACAGAATGTGTCGCATCAAACAACCTTGGATCGTACGTTGCCAAAACAAATCCTTGCAACCAAATATTACTGGCTACAGCACTCGTGAAAATAGTTGGACCGTCTGGTGAAGCTTCTTTTCTAACAGAAAAAATGGCACAAAGCTTATAAATGAACAAACAATCTGTCAGTGTGACCGTTCAAGGCATATATATTAGCGGAGATATATTAATGGCACCACCTGAACCACTCTTAACAAACATAAATAGAACAAAACTAGATCGGTGGCAGTATAGGCAACGTTTAGTAAAGCAATT
This sequence comes from Poecilobothrus nobilitatus, assembly GCA_947095535.1. Taxonomy (NCBI): domain Eukaryota; kingdom Metazoa; phylum Arthropoda; class Insecta; order Diptera; family Dolichopodidae; genus Poecilobothrus; species Poecilobothrus nobilitatus. The sequence continues at coordinate 234,451,249 of OX352772.1, forward strand.
CTGGAAGCAGTGGCAAAAGGAATGTATATCTCGTGTGCAACAGCGTTCTAAATGGTTAGTTAAACAAGATAATATCTCAAAATATGATTTAGTGCTAGTATACCATGAAAACCTACCCGCTACTCGTTGGCTGTTTGGACGTGCTCTCGAAACGCATCCCTGACGGTCTCTGGTACGCGTCTCTGGTTCTGACGGTCTGGTACGCGTCGTTACCGTTAAAACGAAAACCGCGTTAATTAAACGAACGACAAATTTTGTTATTTTCATTTTATATTCCAACATGGACATGATGCGCTGATATGATATTCGAACTAGTGGTTGTTACAATTCTAGGTTGTAATTTAGTCATCCAGAGTAACATAACCTAAAAGAATGTAAATCAAGTCTATTAGTCCAATTATACATTACTATGTGAAAATGGGAACGATACAATAAATCTTATTCATCTTTGGCTTTCATCTGTCATAAAATGCCAAGGGGGGCCGAATGTTCAGTCTTCAACCTAAAAATTAAAATACTTACAAAGAATCATTATCTTTTGGTTACTGCATGGTATACTAGCACTAAATACTTATCTGAAATTATTCAGCAACATCAGCAACTGAACGGGGTCGCCATCGGTGGATCTGGCATCTGTTTTGGACATCAACAACTGCAATTAATTAAAATTTTAGAACTTATTAAATTTGAAATAAATTATGTATAAATTATACTTATATTGTATATTTCTATTTGTAAATATTCTGATTTGTCAAAAATATTTTTATGTCAAAATTAATTTTTATTGATGGTCAGTACTACCATAATTTGATTTTAACTAAACATTTCAATTTCAATATCAATTTCAATTACTATTAACTTTATATACTTGCTTATGTAATAATCTATGGTACTATGTATAGTTTTTTTTTCTCTTATATACTTGAATATTATAATTTTATCAAACATTTCCTTAAACCAAGCATCCGTTATGTTGTTCATTTAGTGAACTATCACAATTAACTGAAAAAGTTATCATTTACAAGGATTAGTATGTTAGTATTTTAGTATAGTATGTTAGGAAATGATGATACTTAGATATTTAATTGGTCATTACCACTGTTAGTAACTACTAATTAATGTTAGTAGTGATGTTAATGGTAATAAGAAACAAGAAAAAAACGAAGAAACTAACATGCAAGTTAGATTAAAATGTCAGACTAATCATGCAGACTAAGAGAATTAACCATGCTCGCTTGAGTTCAGACCTTGAGTTAGTCTCTCTTAACATACGCGAAATAGGGTCAAATTTGCCATAGTCTGTAGAATAGTGTGATACATTAAAAAGCTCGACCGATCTTAAATTATTCAGATTTTCTCAGACAGATTTTTCGGTGGAGTTGATATCACCGCGAACTATCTGCTGAACGAATGTAATATCCGCCACTAGACGGCGTGATTGGAGGGAGTTAAAATTAATTAAAGAAAGTCTAGCTTCATATGGAGGAAGACGTATAGGATCAGCCCAAGCAAAGTTGCAAAAACGAAACGAAGAAATCTTTTTTTGGACCGATTCAATAGTGCAATATCTATATCACGATATGGATACCATACTTGGCTCGAGTATTCTAGTATAGGTCTTATATAAGTAGTAAAAAGTTGCTTAGTGATATAGGGATTAGAAAACTCTTGACCAACGCATAATAAATCCAAGAGTTGAGTTAGCTTTATTTATTATGGAGTTGTAGAGACTTAAAATTTAACCTACTATCAATGATCAGTCCCAAATCAGAAGTACGATCTGTTCTTTTAATAAGTTCATTGTTGAGGACGTAATCATAATTGATTGTTGAGTTAGCTCGTAACCTTGAAAACCTCTTAATTAGGTATTTGCTAACATTTAGTTTGAGATTGTTGTTTCTGCATCATGAACTAAATTTGTTGAGATCATATTGCAACAATTCACAATCATGAGTGGAAGTTACAGTTTTGCAGAATTTGGTATCATCAGCGAAACTAAAAAGACGTGAGTGGGATAAACAAAGCGGACTGTCACAGGTCGACACTACGAAAAATAAAGGACCTAGATAGCTGCCTTGTGGCACTCTTGAATTTGTAACGTAAGTTGCAAAAATGGTGGATCTAAAAAGGACCTGGTATGACCTATATGACAAGTAAGACGATAACCATTTAAAGGTATGACTTGAAAATCCTACTGCTTTATGCTTTTCAAGAATAATTTTATAGGTAATTAGATCAAAGGCCTTACTGATATCTGTGAATAACACATCAACTTGTTTTTTAGTTTCCATTGTATTCAAAAGATCAAACGAATTCAGTCATATTAGTAACTGTGGATCTAACCTTTTGGAAACCATGTTGTTCTGGTGGAATAAATGGTTGACAATAATCAACAAAATACGAGCAAATTATTTTTTCAAATAATTTGGGAATAGTTGACAGTTTATCAATGGGTCTATAATTGCTCACATCGCAACGAGCCCCTTTCTTATGTATCGGGCTGATAAATGAAAGTTTTCAGGGCTCGGGGTAGAAGCCACATTGAATTGACAAATTGAATATTTTGCAAATAGGACCTACCAAATTTTGGGCACAAAATTTTAATATTATTGGTGGAACTCCGTCGGGGCCGTACGTGAAGTCATCTTTTAGAGCTAAAAGGTGAGGCATTAAAATATCTTCAGTTATTACAATGGTCTTAATGTCAAAATTTGAAAGAGATGTAACTAGGTTATCTAAATATGACTGATTTGGCTCAAAACCCTGTTCTGGTAAGTACTAAAGAAGAATGTGGCAAAAACGTTGGAGACAGTCTGCGTGTTATCTGATGTTGTTTCTTTGTAACGCAAAGCCGATGGGTAACCATCAGTCTTACATTTACTATTAACAAAATCATAAAAACGTCGCGGATTGGAATAAAATTGCGATTTATTTCTGTCAATATAATTTTTATATAAAGTATCAGATAGAATTTTGAATCTATTATAGATATCAAGAAAGGTGTTATAATGGGCAATGAAATTAGTTTCCATATATTTTTTCCATGAAGAATTTCGTTTGTTCCTCAGAGAACGCAATTCTTTAGATGACCATGGCGATGAGTTATTAGAGTATTCATGAGATTTAGGAATTGCTAAGCGCAAACATGTTGTTAGCATCTCATAAAACAGTTTAAGGCTGATGTTCAGATTTGATGAAGAAAAAATTGATTCCACATTGAGTGAGCCTATAAGTGAGTTTAAATATGTGAAATCAGTTTTGGCAAAATCTAACTTTAGATAATTCTCAGAAATAGAGGATTAACATTGGAGGAGTTAACATTAAGAAATATATCTATCGGAGGATGATAGTCTTCTATATTAGTGAAAGTTAATTCAATGGGGGATGCCCAACAGTTGTCATTATCTGAAGAAAAGACAAGATATAATTGTCTGCCTAAGTTGTTTGTGACAGAACTAATTTGTTGTAGATCAAGGCTATTTAAGCAATCAATAAAAATTGATTCAAAGTTCTATGAAATATTATCGGCAATCAAGAAATTATTTGTATCAGACCAAAACCACTTAACGTTTGGAAGATTGAAATCACCTAGAACTAGAAGACTATCAAAAGTAGCAAGTTTACAGTAAATATTACAGTAATATATACCTCATTATTGAAATTAGAGTTGAGCCATGTTTCAGACAAGGCTTGAATATCGTGCGATAGAGTCATAGATTTTAAAAACGCAGAATCCGTTTTAGTACGTAGATCTCTAACGTTTTGGTAAAAAATCGAGAGGTTCTGTGGTTTTTTGGATTGCGAAGAAATTTCAAATTTTTTCGCAGTTCAAATTCTTTTATTAGTATTCCAGCAGGCCAGCTATTATGATTTAAAATAAAGTTAAGTGAGTTATCTGGAATAGCTACTTTGAAAGAAGAGCAGCGTTTAGCTGCTATCTTAGAAATTGAAACACCATTACGAATACAGTAAACATTAATAATGTTTGTTAGGTGGTGATATATATCACAAGGTTCTGTACTCGGATGCAGGTGTGAGATAAATATAAATTTATTATGGGGGACTTTGAAGTTTGAAGGGAAGACGATTACCTTCAAGTAGAGTAACAACATTGTTATTATTATTATTAATATTATTAATATTGTTATTATTACTATTATTATTAATATTATTATTATTAGTATTATTATTATTATCATTATTATTATTATTAATTCTATTACGATTATTATTATTATTATTACTGCTATTAGTACTGTTACTTCTGTTATTTTTACTATTATCATTAATATTATTGTCATTATTATTATTATGTTTATTACTATTTTTAATTACAAAGTTACTATTTTTATTATTACTATTATGGTTAATATTTTTCCTATTATAATTATTACTACAATTATTCTTAGTTTTACCATTATTACTTCTACTATAATTATTACTATTCCTATTATTATTATTACCGTTAATATTATTATTATTACTACTAATATTATCATTACTGTTACTATGATCAATATTATTAATACTAGCGCTACTAACATTATCATTTTTATTATTATTGTTACTATTATTATCACTACTAAGATTATTATTATAATTATTATTGTTATTATTATTATTATGAATACTATCACTAATATTTCTATTATAATCACTATTATTATTTATTTCAATATTACTACTATTATTCACAACAGTATTGTTCGGAGATATATCAACTGGTTCGTCCGTAAGATGTATATTTTCGGACTGAACCGGAAGGAGAGATTTTAGTTGAATTAAATTTCCACGAAGGTTGAAGGTTTGTTCAACCTCAGAACTGGGCCGTGTGATTGTTTCCAACCTATTAGAAGAGAAGCCTATTAGAACACTCGCATCACTAACGATAGAGTCATTGCAGTTAGGAACTTGTAAGTTATTCAAATTTTTCAATTTATCGAAATCTTCCGTTAAGGATTCGAAAGCTAATGCTAGACTTTCAAAAGCTGATTTTAGGGTATTAAATTTTTGATCCATTTTCAACATGGACAGCTGCAGAGCTGCCGGAGAAGTTTTGCGGCAGGTTTCACAATACCAGGCTAAACCTGGCGAATTTTTTACCCTATCCGCCAATGGTGCTGTGAGTCCCATAGATTTAGGATGGAATAACCCTTCACAGCTACCAGCGCATGCACTTGTAGACTCAGCATTTACTTCGCGACATGTGATCTTATTACACTTAGGCATTGTATGATATGTGAAGAGAAAAAAAATATAAATAATAATAACAAAAATCCGAACAATTTTATTTGTAATATAATGAAATAAAATGAAAAATGAGAAAAAAAAAAAAAAAATTGACAACCCCGCACAGAAACTAATGTTGTCAACGTTTAATACTAAAAATGTGTGGTCCTTGTGTGGTGTGGCTTTAGAAAAAAAAAAATTTTAACTAAATTACAATAAGAGTAATATAATCAAAAATAAACCGTTTGATTGAGAATAATTATTTAAAATATTAAGAAAAAGAAATTATACTTATCATATGTAAAATGTATGTATGTATTTTAAAAAATTCTATTTAAATTAAAAACAATTTACTAAACTAAATAAAAATTTAATTTAAAACCAAAATTTCTTTTTTACAAATAAAAAATTTTAAAATTTAAAAATAAAGGAAATATGTAAAAGTATTAACACCATAAACAACCACTTTTATCAAACGCCAGAGACGAACTGAATGGTTAATATGAAGGCTAATGAACTCGAGTTAAACGTTAATCGTTAAACCGTTTAACTTGAGTTTATAAAAACTCAAATTTTAAAAGAAATTGTTAGTTCACATTCGTTCACAAAAAATCGAAAATAAGAGAAACAGTGCGTTTATGTTAAAATAAAAACAAGTAAGTGTAACAGTAAGTCGATGCAACCGACTTAATAATACCCTACACCTGAATAATTCGAATTAAATTAAAAATCCATAAGTTTTTTTGGCAACTGCTTGAACTTCTTCCCTTTTCTGTCTTATTCAACTCGAATTTCAGGAACGTAAAAGAAGCATCGCCTCGGGATATGCTTGAAACCTCTGTAAACAATTTTAAGTTTCTATCTTTATTAATTTCGAAGATTGTTAGTTCTTGGGAGGTGTGTGTCAGGTACCCGAATAGCCACTCCAATTCATCGAATCCATCTCAGGAACATAAAGAAAACATGCCAGAACACCATTGTACTAAATTTAAAGGTTCTACTTTTGTTGGTTTTGGTGATATGCTCGTTGCTCTTGTGCTCGCCTGGAAGTTTCCAAAATACGAACCCATGGTTCAAATTCTTTCAAATGTCAGTTTTCAATTTTACAGAAAAGGAAATATAACAGAACACCTTTGTACTAAAAATAAAACTTCTATCTTTGTTGGTTGTGGAAATATACTCTAGTATTGTTAGTATTTCTATTATATATAGCCCTAATGTTATTTGAATTATTATTACTCGAAATTCCAGTTTGCACGAGTTCATAATATGCTTCTTCTAAAGTAACAACATTTTTAATTCTTAAATAAACATTATCAGCTCGTGGTAATTTATTTAGAAATTTTTCTAATAAACTTTCTTCATTGTTTGCCGTACTAAATTCTAATGAAGGATTAGGATCTAGCTTACATTTAAAGTTAAGCTTATCTAAAATTTTTGATAAATCGTTATAATATTGACTTAGATCGAAATATTTGATTGCATCTGCTTGCTCCTTCAGCTTCAAATAAGACTCCTGCACTCGAAATAATTTTATTTGTTGGCTTTTTATTTGGTTCCAAGTTGCCGTTTCTAACCTTTCCCTAAAAATTACGTCTTTATAAGAACTTAGTACATATTCCAATTTTTTTTATCATTATCGATAAGATTAAGTAACTTCCACAACGTCCATTGGTTCTGGACTCGGTCGACTATTTGATTGGTTATTGTTGTAATAATTATTATTATTAATTGATTAATTGATTATTACGGAAAGAGTTATTACTAACAGTAACAGTACTAACATATTTTAAATCTGTGATTGAAATTATTGCTGTTACCATTATTCCTTGTATTATTAAATTTGTTATTAGAATTAAAATTTTGATTATGGTTACCAGTATAACTAAATCGGCGATTATTATTATTGTTACCAGTATTATAACTAGCATTATTATTATTAGAAAAAGGAGTATTATTTCTGAAGGAAGTTACAGAAAATCTGTTTGAATTATTTTGAGAATTATTAAAATTTCTTTGATTGTTTCTATTCTGAAATTTTTTTCGAGGAGGTTTATTTTTAAAGGTGTTACTAATTAGGTCATTATAATTTTTGGTTGCGATAAAAAAACACAAATTTATTTAATAAATCTAAAGCTTCATCCATGGTAGCTGGAGTTTTACATCCTATCAAATTTTTTGCTAAAGGTGGGAGATTTTCTACCATTCTTTGATTATCTTGAATTTAGCTTAATGTACCTCGATTATTTAAAACATAAGCATTATTTAATTTACAGAGTAAACTACTAATTTCATTATAAAAATTTTGAATTGTAGTATTACATCGACAAAATTTTGTTTCGTCAATTATTTCGGGAATTGGAGTACGTTCTCCATGGTTTCTGATCAAAGTTTGCTTAAGTTCAGGCCAACTTGATATCGGCCCATATTTACAAAATTGTTCCCTAGCTTTACCTACAACTTTATCTTTTTTATAGCCTAAAATAATTTCTTTGTAGAGTGGCTTTGTAGAATACTCTACATTGTGGGTTCAATGAAATTTACGCGAGACAAAAATCCATTGAAGGAAAATTTATCTTCACTAAACGGTGTGATAAAACTTATACTTTTAGAAAGGAAATCTATAACTTGAAAAGTTTGAGGACTCATTATTTAAATGAATTTTAAATTTTATTAAAATAAAAATAAAAAAAATCGGTGCACAACGTAAGGTTTAATTAAATACGTCTTATAGAATAAATTTTTTATTAAACCAACAAATTAAATTTTACCAACAAATTATTAGAAATTATAAAAAAATTTTTTTATTGCTCTCTCTAACGAAACTACCAAAAGGAAAATTTTTAGAAATTTATTTTAAGATAAAAACAGAAAGATATGATTGAATTAATTAAATTATTTGTTTTATTATTACACTATTTTTTTTTTTTAATTATTTTTAGAAATTATAAAGAAAAATTAATAACTATGTCACAAAAAATAAATTTTCTTTGTTACCTTTTAAAGTTTTAAAGTTGATTGGTTGAAATCACGACGACTAATGGTGAATCTCTGGTAAATCTCTGGATCTTGCAAGTTCTTTAATAAAGTGTCTTGTTGTCAATTCTGCACGAACTTCCTCAGTTAAATCACAATTAAACTTAATAAATGCACCTTACTTATTTATTCTTTTTTATTTTTTTTTATTTTAATGTTTATTAATAGATAAAACCAGTTTTTGCAGAATTTTAAATTTCAATTATTACAATTAATCAATTATTAAATTTTTATATTTGTTCATAGTTCTTCTTTTTGTAATAATTTTTTCCAAATTATTATTGTTTTTTTTTTTTCAAAAAATTTTTTAGTTTTTAATGTAGTCTCTCTTTTTACTTTTCTTCTTTGTAAAGAGATCCTACCGACTGTGCCAAATAATTTTAATACCTTCTCTTAATAATTTAGTTATATTTTAATACCCTTTCAGTATTATAATTTATGAGTCCACCTTTTTTTTATAAGTTAAAACACAAATTTATTTTCACAAATTTATTTTTCTAAAATTTATGTTTAATAATTTTATCTGTTTTTATAAATTTATTTTTCACAAATTAATAAAACAAATAAATATAATTGGTTTATTTTTAAATTATTAAAAATAAACCAGTTAATTATCTATTTAAACTTCTGGTTTTAACGATTCGAGTGTGTAATGAATCAGACGTATTTTATTGTACGGTTAAAATACCTAAAATACGAATAATTAATTGAATTAAAATTAACTAAGTCAGCGTTTTTCTATTTAAAAAAAAAAAAATTGAACACAAATGGCTGCGTGTCATAAGTGCAAAACAAAAATAAAGGGAAAAACTGGATTAGAATGTGCTGGAGTTTGTAAAAAAAACATATCATGAAGCATTTAAATGTTCGGGGGTGGATAGTTCTACCATAAATATACTGTACACAAATGCTTCAATACATTTTAACTGTGAAGATGGTATCCAATATATCCAGAATGTGGACTTAATTGTACAAAATATGGAAAGGGCGATGGTAAAAAACAATGAATATTTGAAATAATATAGATTTTTAGATTTCGAAGCAGCTATAGAAAAAAATGAAAATGAGGTGAAAAGTTTACTTACGGCAATAGAGTCAAGTTATAGAAAGCGACTTGAAGAAATCAGTTAAATGCAAAGAAAAGAATTGGAAAAATGGCACAAATTACTGAGGTATTTAAATCACAAAGTGATAAATTGAATGAAACTTTTTTAAAGGCAGCGGAAAAAAAGGATGAGATATGCAACAAATTAATTATAGAAAAAAAATCAAATATAGGTCAAAACATATCATTTACTGACATCATAAAAAATACTCCAAGTGTTTCAAATATAAATATGAAAAAACAACTACCACTAGTTGTTAAGCCGAAAAGTAAACAAAAAAAGATTTAAATACTAAGGTTGACCCAAAAAAATTAAAAATAAAAAATATAGAAAATAGAAGGAATGGAGTAATAGTTGTGATTGAAACCGAAACTAAACAAGAGAGGGAAAAAATTAAAGTTGAGTTAGAGGAAAATTTGAAAGATCAGATTAAAATACCGAAAGAGATTAAGCCAAGATTTGAAATAGTGAAGAAATCAATAATGATCCAACTAGTGTTATAAATCAAAATAAGAACTCTAAAATATGTAATACAAAGCACATTACCATACTTACTTATATTCCTAAATTTTGGTCAAAAACAAATTGAATTTTAATGAATGATAAAATTAGTAATAATAATAAAAATGAAAGCATTATTGATAAAAATTATAATAAGGATAATAATGTTAAGAATAATAGTAATAAAAACATTAACTGTAGGAATGAATCTTGTAATAAGAGAGATGAAATTAATAATAGTAATAATAATGATAATAATTATAATCGTAATGTTAAAAATAGTGGTAATAACAATGTTAGTAAAAATAAAATAGATGAAATTAATGATAGTAAAAAAATAGTTGAAAATAATGATTGTAAAGAAAACGTTAGCAATAGAGACAATTCGAATGTAACAAAGGTGCCCAAATATTACAACTGGAACAAAGGAGAAACACTATATCCGCAAAACGAAGAAGTGGAAAATGTTTCATATAATAGCAGTTCAGAGGTTGTAAATAAATGTTTTTTTAAATCCAATGGTTCCTCCAATAGTTAAACTTACTAAAAGAGCGGTTGAAAATGGTGACAGTATATATATATTATCAAGATTGCGAGATTATAGGATATATAATAATGTAAGATTATATTTATCATTTTTCCATGACCAAGAAGATATTTGTTATGAAGGTATAACGAAAACGAATATCAAAGTATTAATAAATCAGGAAGGATTATCAACGAATTATTAGCAACTGAGTGAATTATACACCAATATCATAAAAGTATAAGACTCTCCAGTAAAGAGGTACAAAAAGACCTAGCAGCACCTACAATAAATACAGAGAACATCTTCAAAAAATTAGGGATTCCTGGCAAAATAATTTGATTGGTAGGCCGTAATGACAGTTCATGCTAAAAATAATATACAAATAGGTAATTTAAAAAATTTGTATCTAAATATATGCAGCTTAAGAAATAAGATATTTGAATTAGAAACAGTAATTAATGAATATAAAATAATTGATATAGTAAAGCTTACAGAAGTATGGATATACAGCAATGAAATCATGACTTATAATATTCCAAACTATAAGGCAGTTTTCAATTGCAGAGATGAAAAAAGAGGAGGGGGGACGGTCATCTTTATAAAAGATAATATAAGCTTTACTGAAGTATTAAAAGATGAGAATTATAATTTTAATGTAATCGAAATTCTAAATTCTCAACCTAACCTAAGAATTGGTGCATTTTACAAGCCCCCGCCGGAAAATAGCAACATATTTATAGATTATTTGGAAAATAAACTAAGAAATAAAGGCAACTACATATTTTTGCTGATAGCAATTTAAATCTGTTCGATAACTCTAATGTAATAATTATGTATAAAGTTATGATAGCCACATCTCGTTATAGTATAGTAAACACAACACAAAGTACCGGAAACACAGTTCTCTCCAATACCTTAATTGATCATATTATAACAAACTTTACCGATAAATATAATGTTACTTTTTCAATAGGAAATAATAATCTATCTGATCACCAATTTGCAAGTATTACTAAAAGCAGTTAGTATTATGAAAACTCCAATCAAAAAACATACTATAAGTAAAACTGATTATAATCAGATAAGGATAAGGATATAAGGATAAATTGTAAATAATAAAATAGAAAATACAAATATTTTTGAAATTGATACGTTAATTAAGATAATACAGGAAGCAAAAGTTTTATGTACAACTTCAGTGTCAGTGAGGACTAGAAATAATTTTTGGATAACGCCGTTGATATATGAAAAATTAAAAATTAGGAAAACACTATATGATAACTATAAAAAAGATCCAGAGAACACTGATAAAAGGGTAAAATATAAAAAATTCAAGAAAAAGGTGGAAAAATTAATAAAGGAAGCAAAAAAAACATATCAATAGAAGTATTGAAAATACCGGAAGTAACTCTAGAAAACTGTGGAAAGTATTAAATAATTCTATAAGGAATTCTAACGACGATATTTCTGAACATATTACTAGTATGGTAAAAATAAACGGAGAAAAGACAAAGGATGAAAATGAAACGGCAAATACGTTAAATGCATATTTTAATGAAGTAAGATATAATCCATCATTAAACGAATAAAAAAAAATAATGTAGATAATAATTCTGTTCAACATAAAAGAAATAACCAAACGTTAGTTTTATTCCCAGTTACGGAAACAGAGATTTATAAAATGATTATGAAGTTAAACAGAAATTCAGCTCCAGGACTAGATAAAATAACAGTAAAGGATTTACAAGAATTAGCTGACATCATCAAACAACCTATAGCAAAATTGATCAATAAATGCTTTATGGAAGGAACATTCCCAGATTCATTAAAAATAGCATATATAGTTCCGATTCATAAAAAGGGTTCCAAAAATGAATGTGGAAATTATAGACCAATTTCCATATTGAATTCAATTTCCAAAAATTTTTGAAAAAGCAATTAATATAAGGATAAAAAAGTTTATTTCAAAAACAGTTGGTTTTGATCCAAATCAATATGGTTTCCTAGAAAATAGTGGTACAGAATCCGCAATTACAGCTACGTTGGAACAAATTTATGATACACTTGATGAAAAGTATTTTGTGGGTGCAGTATTTATCGATCTTACAAAAGCCTTCGATGTAGTAAATCATAGTAGACTAGTTAATTTCCTAGACAAGCTGGGTATAAGAGGTAATCGAACTCAGTGTGTTAAAGTGAACGAAGTTTTAAGTGGTGAACTTACTATAAAAACTGGTGTACCACAAGGTTCTATTCTAAGACCTTTATTATACATATCTCTTATATATTATGAATATACCAAAGAGTAATATTATTTCAAACTATAATGTATATGCAGATGATAAAATATCATAGCAAAAGCTAAATCGGTAAAAGAACTAGAAAACATACTAAATCAGGATCTTAATACAATATGCAATTGGCTTGATTGTAATGAACTCTGCATAAACACTAAAAAACCAATTATTTATTATTTAAAACTAAAAAAAAATTATATGAAAATATTATTCTTAAGATAAGATACAACAATTGAAAGATTAGATAATGTAAAATATCTTGATGATAATTTGAAATGGGACAATCATATAAAAAACATGAAGAAAAAAGTGATGCCTATTATATTGGCTATAAAAAGATCTGGCGGCATTCCCGAATATGCAGCTAAGCTTATCTATAATGGGCACATTCTTTCAAGAATAAGGTATGTAGTTGGAAATATGTAGTTGGAGGAGCCATTGCTCAAATTTTCATATTAACCAAATTGGTATTTTAATGAACAAAACGCTTAAAATTCTTTTCAAATTTAATTCCAGAACTAATACTAATTATCTTTACTACTTACGTACTAATTATATTTTATGTATATATATAACTATTAATGAATTGGGTATAAACCAATTGTAGTTGGAGCCATTGTTCAAATTTTTATATTAACCAAATTGGTATTTTAAATAAAAAAAAATAAAATGAATGAAAGGGAATGTAGAAATGTTGAGAAACATTTATCAAGTGCATTGAGCAGAAATAGCTTAGAAATGCTTTCTAAGTGTGTTGAACATAAAAATTAGCAATTTTAAAATAAATTAGGATATTATTATGTAAAATAAAATTTTAAGAAATTTTTCAAAATCTTACTATTTTCAAGACATATTTTAGTTCTTATATTACTATATATCAGGATGATCAAGATGATATATGTTGTGATAGTATGACAAAAACTAACATAATAGTACTTATCAATCAGGAAGGACTTCGGACAAATTATGAAGACTTACGTAAATTATATGATAAATATCACGAAAATATAGGAATAACAGCCAAAGATGTAACAAAAGACCTAACAACATACAGAAGCCATATATACAACAAATACAGAGAGCATCATCAGAAAATAAGGGATTCGTGGCAAAACTATTTAATAGCAAAATTATGGAACACAAAAGAACAAAATATAAGTAAATTAAAAATTTTATACGTATACATATGTATTATCAGAAACAAATTTTATGAACTGGAATCGACTATACAGGAAATTAATAATATTGATATAGTGATATTAAATGAAGTTTGGATTTACGATAATGAAAAGACTTACTTTAATTTACCAAATTATAAAGTTATTTTTAACTGTAAAAATAAAAACCGAGGTGGTGGTTCTGCTATATATATAAAAAAAGAACTTAATTTTAACATAATTGTTCAAGAGGAATTACACAATCTAATCATCATTGAGTTAATTAACACAACACTTAAACTTGAAATAGGTACACTCTACAAAGCGCCAAATATTAACAACAACCTATTTATAGAACAAATGGAAAGACAAATAGACCAGATAACAAATCTAACAATTTTTGCAGATATAAACAAAGTACATAGACATGTTGACAAGTTCAGGATATAATATTATAAATGAAACTGATGGAACAAGATAAACTGCGAATACAAATACTTTAATTGATCATATTATCACTAATTGCAATAATAATATAAATATATCATATAAATTAAAAAATACCGACCTCTCAGATCATAAAATGACCATTGCGTATATGAAATTAGTTAAACTAAGTAAAAAGCCAATGCAAAAAATAACTAAAGTGAAAATAGATTATAACAATATGCTTGGAATTGTAAGATCTAAAATTGAAAAGGAAAATATCGATCAAATTCATCAATTAATAGACATTATACAAGCAGCGAAGGAATTGAGCACTAAAAGTTATTCTATAAAAACAAGAAACAATCATTGGATAAATGAAAATATACTATACAATATGACAAGGAGGAGAAAATTATATGATGCCTACAAGAAAGATAAAAATAACATTGAGAAAAAAAAAAACAAATATTTTAGGTCTAAAAAATTAACCACGGAGTTAATACGAAAAGCCTAAAAAGATCACCTAGAAAGAAGTATAGTGGAAGGTGGTAACGATTCAAAAAAACTGTGAAGAGTAATAAACAACACAATAAGAAACAACATGAACAATGAAAAAAGAGAATATATAAACACTATACGAATGGATACGGGAAATTATGCGGAAAATGATTATCAAATAGCAATAACTATGAATAATTTTTTCAATCAAATAGGCGAGGAAATAATAAAAAAAAAACAAGGCGACCTATACTAATTATACTGCAATAAGTAATATAAATCAATATTTTAGAGCCTACAAATGAAAATGAAATATTTAATATAATAATGGGCCTAAATAAAAATGCCGCATCAGGATTGGATACAATTACAGTGAAATATATACAAGCTCTTGCAGTAATCAAAAGCTCAGTAATCAAAAAGCCATTGTCAAATATAGTAAACAAAAGTTTATCGATAAGTATATTTCCTTACTGCTTGAAAGAAGCTACAATAACCCCAGTTTACAAAAGTGGATTGTAATCGGATTGTGGAAATTATAGACCAACATCCATACTAAACTCATTAAGTAAAATTTTTGGAAAAGTAATTAATATAAGAATAAGAGCCTTTGTAAATAAAACAATTCGATTTGACAACAATCAGTATGATTGTTTAGAAAAGAGTGGGACCGAATACAAGAAGCACTTGATGAAGGAAAATATGTAGCAGCAATTTTTGTAGATTTAACTAAAGAATTTGATGTTGTAAATCGTGAAAAACTTTTAAATATTATAGAGAAATATACTATTTGTGCTGATGACACAAATATTGTTGCTAATGCAAGCACTTTTTCTGAATTAGAAACTGTATTAAATGAGTGCTTGGAAAAATTTTATAATTGGCTGAAATTTAATGAACTTATTATGAATATAAAAAAAACCAATTATATGATTTTTAAGCCTGATCTGAGAAGCGGTGCTGAAATTAACATAAAAATTTCCAATCAGTCACTAATCAGAGCACATGATGTAAAATATTTGGAAATCACTATTGATGAAAATTTAAAATGGCATAAGCAAATTAAAACAAATTAAAAATAGTGTAATTCCTATAATAATGGTTATCAGAAGATCGGGGGGAGTTCCTAAGAAAGTAGCTAAACTCATCTATAATGGACATATATTATCCAAAATTAGATATAACATTACTAGCTGGAGCCATTGTTCAAGTTTTCATCTGAAACTAATTGGTACAATAATGAATAAAGCACTAAAAATCGTATATAAGATGGATATGAGATGTAGCACAAAAAATCTATATATGGTGACAGAAGAATTAGATATTAATCAACTAATCTACTTCGAAAAGTGTAAATATATGCATAATATTGTAAATAAAAAACTAAAGTCAAATTGGATACTAAATAAACGAAACGAAATAGGTACATAATTATAACACAAAGAACAAATTTAAACTAAATATACCCAAAGTTAGAACGTCCACTAAACACAATAGTCTGAAAAATAGCTCAGTTAAATTATATAACAATTTACCGGATTACATAAAGAATTACAAAAATGCTGAAAAGTGCAAATCATCTCTAAAAAAGCATATTCAAAATTTTAGAAAATAAGAGTGAGAGCATAATTTATAAGTTAAATTTTAGTTAAAAAATTTATATTTTATAAATGTATAAACTATATAGCTATATTATTACTAGATTAGTTGTACATTAATTTAGATATTAAGATTAAGATTAATTTAATTTCTTATACACAATGTAAAATTGTTTGAAATTAAATTAAAAAAAAAATAAAAAAATAAATAAAAAAAATATTTGAATGTTTACTTTTTTTAGTAAGAAGGTTTCTGGGAAATGTAGATTTTATTTTAAATAATAAATAATTAAAAAAAACGAATTATATTTTCATGTTTATTGTAAATGTATTATTACGATTTATTGCCGATATTTCGGTAATATAATTTGTTCCCATATTCATGGCCTACTTAATAATGATAAATGTAATTTTATTAAAATTGTTTTAAATATTTATGTATGTACATATGTATACCTTATTGTATTATGTGGGTCGCACAAATAACACCAATAATTTTTTGATTAGCTCTTTAACTTTAATCATATTAAAATTTGTTTTAAATGTTTTGGTATAATAGTGAGTCTTTGATATTTTATATTGACTTTTGAATGAATTGAATAATAGTTGAAATAATTGATGTTGATGTAATTGTAAACATTCTGATCTCAATACTAATTTAAGTTGATTTAACTTTTATAAAATTTAATTTATGAACCAATTATACAGGGTGATTCGCAAGTAAGTGCCGTGACATATACCACCCTCAACCTTCTATGAAATACCGTGATAACAAAAGTTATGGGTGACTGTGACTGTGACTGTAACTATAATTGTTACTGTGTTACTGAACTGATTGTAATTGTTAAAGTGACTAACAATTTTTTAGTATGAGAAGTTGAGCTATAAGTAGTTTATTTTTCGTCTTTATCTCCTGAACGGTAATAGATAATTCAACGTATCGTATATCAAATTAAAGCTTGAGAAGAGGGCTATTAGAATATTTTAACACCTAAGAATTAAGTGACTCTCAAAATTACTTTTTTTTTCTAAAAAAAAATTTTTAAAAATTTAACTTTAAAATGTTTTAGGGCAAAACCAAAAAAAGATAGAGATTTAAGAATTGCTACCAACAGTATATTTTAAATCTGTGATTGAAATTATTGCTGTTACCATTATTCCTTGTATTAAATTTTGTTATTAGAATTAAAATTTTGGCCCTCACTGTATTTCCTACATATGTCAAGGCACTTACTTGCGAATCACCCTGTTTATTATTAACTTTATAAATTTTATATTAACCAATTATTTTTTTTTTACAAATCTTAATGGACAAATTAAATATAATATTATTCTATTGCTTAAGTTTAAAGTTTTGATATAAGCACAATAACTTCTAATAATTTAACATCATTTTTTTTATGGAATAACAATAATAAGCAATGAAATCGTAAAAATATATGTACATTCATTCATATATCCATTTACATATTATGTACATGTGTACAGGATGTTTTTTTTTCATTCAAAAATAGGAGTAAAAAATAATAAAAACTGTAAGCAAAACAAATACAAAACAAACGTAAGATTAATATTGAATCTGGTAACAAAAATTTTACAGTTTGAATTTTGCGTCATCAACAAAAGAATAATATGCATAGATGTTATATGCATAGATAGTATATAAATTTTTAGAAATATAAAAAAATTAAAAAACAACAAAAAAATGTTTGTTCATAGAATTAATGCATATGGCGTGTTATATTGTATGCAATTTGAACTTGGAAAAAAAATTTAATAAAAGTTAAAGTTAGTCGCCAGTCGGAGAAAAATTATATACTTGTGTAATAATTTTTTCTTAATAATTTTTCTCATACTATTTTTTGTTAATATTTTTGTTAATATTTCGAAATTTATAACTGTTTACATTGCTTTTTAAATTGATTTCTGGATAAATTTAGTATATTTGTTGGTTAATTGTTGAATAATCTGATATCTGAATTTAAGATGGGCTCAATAGCATTCAAGTTTGTACCAGTCTCATACCTCAATTGATTGTTTCCTCATATAGCAATATAGATGTAGTTCGTTGTTTGAAATTATTTTGGCATTTGTTTTTATATTTAGATTTATGATATTATGAATGTGCCAAATTTGGCTTAATTCTTTAAAGTGTTGTACTTTTAAAATGTTGGAACTTTTATGGATGTAATTAGTGGATGTTCTGGTTTCAAGCTCAAAAAGATTTTTAATTGCTTTGTTTTGTATTATTTGCAGACTACTGATATTTTTGTTGAATGTTTTAGCTCAAATACCCATTTCACACGTCAACGTGGTATAAAAGAGACTGTAATTTATTAACATTTTAATATTTTGCGGCAGTCTTTTTTCTAGTTTTCTGAAAAGCCCAGCTCTTTACAAAGATCCAAATTTTTTGTTGGTTTAGACAATTGTTAAATTTTCTTGTATCATAATTTTTCGGTTTTAATCTTATTGTTGATGTAAGTTTGTTTAGCTAATAATGATACATTTCTTTGATATATGTGTTATTGATATTTTGTGTATGTTTTCTGTGCCAGTAATTTTTTGTTTTAATTAATTGTTTAAATTCTTTGCCAATTCATGATTTATTATATTTATCTTTAATTATTTTTATCTCCTTTATTTTATATTTCAACTGTTTATGTATTTAAACATGCTTGCACGGATTCTACTATAGTTTTGCATATTACTTCGGCAACACTAGAAGATGTATCGATATTGCAGTTTGACTAAAGTGTTGCCAGATCGTGGAAAATTTCCCATATTATGGGAAATTTCAACATGACCAGGGAAAAATAGAAAAGTTCTGAAATCGTGGGAAATTTCAATATTTTTGATATATTCTTAAATAATCTAATATATTAAGTATTTTATTTAAAATCATAAATTTTTAATTTTTAATGATTATTTTTATATTTGCATTATTTTTATATTTGCAATACAAATTTAACGCATCGCCTTCAGTGTTCATTATGTTTTATTATTATCTGTAATTCAAAATTGATTATCTGCCATTTATTTTTGTTTTCATTTTCGTTTATGTGTATATTTTAATTTATGCTATTAATAAATATTATTCTAAATTCAATCAATTTTTTATTAATATACATAGTATTAATAATAACGGAGCAGAGCAATTTGTTCGCGGGAAATTTCGTGGCAATTCTCGTATTTTTAAATAGGAAAAAAAGGATATTCGACAACCAAAAAGGGAATCCCAAAAAAAAATCTGGCAACTCTAATAGTTAATTAACATTTGTCTTAATTGTCTAGTGCTGAGTTGTTGTGTTTTTAAAGTTTTTTTCATTTATTTTTAATAGTAAAATATTATGACCAGTAATATTAGTAGTTAAATGTGTAATATTTTTTTCCGTTCCTGATTACTAAAAAAACTCTATTCTTTAAAATGCTTAGCACATGTGCTGTGCGCAATCATAAAGTGATGGTTGCAAACCCCAACTCGATGAAGCGGTAATCCATAATTTTCTAATAATAAAAAATAATTCTTTTTTTGGAAATTTATAACATGTGTTCGGGAACTCCATAAACATTAACATAAAAATAAACGAAACAATACAAAGAAATTTTCATTTTATTAAAATATACATAGTTTTACTTATCTGAATTCTGAGGAGCATTCCAGGATCAACATCATGGGGATCAGCATCTACAAATAATGTTCTGCAACTAAAAACTATGTTAAAATTAATATTTTATATTTATTCTAATTTAATTTACTTACTTTTCTTTTTCTTCTTTACAAAGATGATTTAATTATTAATATTTGATTATGTCAATAAAATTGACAATCGATTATCGAAAAGATATATATATGTATTAAATTTAATTAAATATCAAATCACGTAAATTATATTTTTTACACAAGATGCCACTTTAATTTGTAAATTACTATTAATTCTTATTTCTTTTTATGTAATACATAATGTTTCTTATATACTTTTCAGTATCATCTAATCATTATATACTACTTGTATACATAAATTGTATACTAAAATCGTCTAAGGCCAATGAACTCTATAGGTAGTTGTAATGAGAATTATAAGTTATATCAAATCGTTGCTGTAAAATTAAATAAGATTAAATCAATAATAACATTAACATTGATAAATAAAACATCAATAAGTAAAATAAGTTAAAAAGTAAATATTGAAGCATTAAATACATTATTTTTTTTATATAAAATTTATAGATTATTAAAACTTCAAATAAGAAGTGTACTAAATATACATATGTATATAGAAAAATTATATATTAAAAATTATTAAATTATGTCTCTGAAATTTAAGAGGATTTGGTCCACGGGTTTGGATTTGGAATCTTTCGAACGAGCACCAGAGCAAATGAGATTATCTCCAAAACGAACTAAGATATAATTTTTAAATTTTGTACAATGATGTTCCTTCCCGTTCGATTTATGTCTCTGAAATTTAAGAGGATTTGCTCCATGGGTTTGGATTTGCAAGCTTCCGAACGAGCACCAGAGCAAATGAGATTATCTCCAAAACCAACAAATATATAACCTTTAAATTTTGTACAATGATGTTCCTTCCCGTTCGATTTATGTCTCTGAAATTTAAGAGGATTTGGTCTATGGGTTTGGATTTGGAAGCTTCCGAACGAGCACCAGAGCAAATGAGATTATCTCCAAAACCAACAAATATATAACCTTTAAATTTTGTACAATGATGTTCCTTTCCGTTCGATTTATGTCTCTGAAATTTGAAAGGATTTGGTCCATGGGTTTGGATTTGGAAGCTTCCGATCGAGCACCAGAGCAAATGCGATTATCTCCAAAACCAACAAAGATATAACCTTTAAATTTGGCAGAGTGGTGTTCTTTCATGCTTTATTTAAGTCTCTGAAATTTGAGAGGATTTGGTCCATGGGTTCGGATTTTGGAAACTTCCGAACGAGCCCCAGAGCAAACGAGATTATCTCCAAAACCAACAAAGATAGAACCTTTAAATTTTGTACAATGATGTTCCTTCTTGTTCGATTTATGTCTCTGAAATTCAAGAGGATTTGGTCCATGGGTTTGGATTTGGAAGCTTCCGAACGAGCACCAGAGCAAATGAGATTATCTCCAAAACCAACAAAGATATAACCTTTAAATTAGGCAGAATGGTGTTCCTTCATGTTTGATTTATGTTTCTGAAATTTGTGAGGATTTGGTCCATGGGTTCGTATTTTGGCAACTTCCGGACGAGCACAAGAGCAACGAGCATATCTGCAAAACCAACAAAAGTAGAACCTTTAAATTTAATAGAATGGTGTTCTGGCAAGTTTTCTTTATGTTCCTGAGATGGATTCGATGAATTGGAGTGGCAATTCGGGTAGCTGACACAAACCTCCCAAGGACTACCAATCTTCGAAAATAATTAAGATAGAAACTTAAAATTTTATACAAGGGTGTCAAGCATATCCCAAGCGGATGCCTCTTTTACGTTCTTGAAATTCGAGTTGAATAAGACAGAAAAGGGAAGAAGTTGAAACAGCTGCCAAAAACACTTATGGATTTTTAATTTAATTCGAATTATTCAGGTGTAGGGTATTAATAAGTCGTTGCATCGACTTACTGTTACATTTACTTGTTTTTATAAATTATTGGTGTACATATTATGGACGTACAGATTTAAACAACATGAAAAGTAATTTTTTTTTAAGAATATTTAAATTGGAAATCCAGGGACTGAACATTTTCGAACCATTATGTATATATAAATAAAAATTTATATTATTTTAAAATTTGATAATGCGAATTATAACTTGCAACTAATATTAAATAATTAAAAAAAGCATCTGTAAAAGCAGTCGGGTTACCCTTGAAAGGTTGAATAAATAAATATTATCTCTTGCTTTCTTTTTAACTATATAATAATAATTTCAAATATTGTTTTTCTTTACTTTAAAGATTATATCTAGATTTAAGCCTATTTAAGATTATTATTGCTCTGATTTGAATTTTAGTTTTAAAAGAACTTTGATTTAATGTAACTAATTGAATTTACATATAAGTGCAGAATTTTAGAAAAAAAAAAACTTTTTTTGAGAAATTGAATAAATTGGATTGAATAATATATTTGATATTTAGTATAAATTCGAGAAAATACAATTAACTAGCAAACTTTAAAAAAGTGAAAAATTTTTACCAGAGAGAACTACAACAGTTGAAAAAAAGAATGGAAAATACAATGTACGATTACCATTTCGCGAACATTTTAATTTTGACAAACTTCAGGAATCTAGAGAATTAGCACTTGCAAGATTATTTCAACTGGAGAGAAAATTTATGTAAAACAACTTATTGGAAATTATCTATGATTCCAGCCCTGAAGAAACCGAAAGAAAATATCATGCGGTGTTTAAGTATGATAGCTCAACGACTAAATTAAGATCATAATGATTTGAGAAAATTTGCAGTAAAATATAAGAGAAATTTGATGCGATAGTTCAAGTATAAGGTGGTATTTACAACAGATATTGAAAAAATGTACCGTCAAATTCGCATAGATAACCAATATCAAAATTTCTAGAAAATCCTTTGGAGAAAATCACCAAACGATCCCATTAAGGGTATATTTGTAATGATACCTATATTGATAATGTGGTTTTGGGAGCAGATACTTACGAAGAAGCAGCTTCAGCAAGTATTCAGTTAATAAAAGCTGGAGGTTGCACTTTACGTAAATGGAATTGCAATGATTCTGGTTTATTGAAACAAATTTTACTTGAATTAAGATACTGTGCAAATAACAGAACATTTGATGACGGAGAGGCTGCTTAGGACTTCGGAATTTATTGGGTACAAAAAAAATGACAAACTAAACCTAATTAACCCAAACCCAAAAACCTTTTTTAATGCAATTGGATTGTTATCTAGTTATTAACTCCGGTTACCATAAAAACCAAATTATTATTTCAAAAAATATGGCTGGAACAGACTGATTGGGATCATCCAGTATGGCAACAAATTAGAGAAGAACTACTATCATTGAGAAAAATATAAAGTTGCAGGTGAATTGACTATGGAGTTCGGATCAAAAAATTACACGGATTTTCTGATGCTTCTGAAAAGGCTAATGGCACAATTGTATTCCTCAGAACAAAACAAACGAAGGGAATATTATTGTAACACTCATAGTTGTGAAAACAAAAGTGGCACCCTCAAAATCTAAACTTTCTCTCGGACGATTAAAGCGTTATTATTATAGCGCTCACACGGAGCGTTATTATTATAGCTAGACTACTGAAAGAAGTTCAAAAGGCATTGGACACAGAAAATATTGAAAACTTTGTTTGGACAGACATAACGATTGTATTATGATGATTACAATCTAATCTACACCATTGGAAAACACTTGTTAGAAATCGAGTAGCTAAAACCTAGGCTCGAAGAATTTGTACCACGTCAGTGCGCCCAGTAATCCTGCTGATTTAGCTTCACGAGAAAGCTATCTAACGAAATTAGAGAATAATACACTTTGGTAGAAAGGTCCCTCATAATTAAAACAAAAAGAATTATAGGCTTCTAGAAACCAGTAAGCAAAACAAATTTGGAACTTAAAACAAAATTTGCAGTTAATGTCGTAAAAACTGAAATCGTTATTTCTTTGGTTGAAATTATATTTTATAATTATTCATCTTTAACAAAATGCACATTTACATTCCTTACATGGAGGTACAAATTAAACATTGGAATATATAAGACTATTTTGGATATTAAATTCATTAAAGGCAGTCAAGGGATAGAAAAATTGATGTACACCTATTCATCGCTTTAAAGCATTTTCAGCTTCTGATTTAATGAAATTCTTTCTAAACGTCGTGTAATCAGCTCATCGTCAACGTCAAAAGTGAAAGTACATACTTTTTTAGACGCTCTAAAAATTATAATATTTTATTTTGTGAAAACTAAATAAAATATCATTTTATTTATAAAAAACATTTCAAAAACTTTATTTAGTTACACTAATTAACAAAACATAAACAAAAAAAAAAAATAGTGCAAAAGTACATTAAAAAAAAAAAAATCAAAATTTAAAACTTTTGTTAAATTTTTTGTCAAGAAGCTTTGTTATATATACTTAAATTTAAAAGTGCGCCAAAAAATATAATATAAATTATATACAAATTAAAAGTTTTTTTGTAACATATCGAAGCATTGTGAAAGGTGTAAAAAATCTATAGCAGTCAGAACTAAAGCGGTTCAATGTTGTAAAAGAATGCCCATATTGGGAAAACAGAAAACATTGGAGCAGCTATTCTGGTAATTCAAAAATCTCAGCAATATATAATACTACAGATGGATGAAATTAAAAAACAACATAACAGCTTTATTCAGGAAATTAGTTATAAAACGTTTGGAAAAAGCTGAAAATAAAACAAATATCATAGAACAAAAAATTAACTAACTGAAAGCTACTTTACATGAGGCATAACAGCAAAAAAATCAAACATTGTCCTTGCTGGTCTACTATCAGGTAATCATAATGACAAAAAAGTTGTGGTGCAAATAGTGAAAAGAATTAATGCAAACATTGTGGAAAATGATAAATTGAAAGTTTCCATAATAAAAAAAAATTAACACATAATAATTTCATCAATTTATATATGGTTGGATTAGTATCACAAATTTGTAAAACTGATTAATGTCCAAAAAAAAAAACATAAACATTTTATTTTCAGCGGAAATTAATGTAAGTAGTATATAAGTAGTAAGTAGCTATACCAATTTGACTCCAGGAAGTGACGTCATGACAATGTAGTGTCAAAGTATGGGTATGGTTGACTCAAGGAAGTGACGTCATTGGAATATTAAAGTAATATGTGAATTTATTTACAGTAATGTGCATTAAGTGGTTAACTGTTATAAGTAATATATCTATAATATAAAATCCTTGAACTTAAGTAACCTTTTAAGTGCACTTTTAGCACAATTCCTAAGAATTCTAGTTAGTAAACAATTCTTGGAAACAATAACATTTTTATTCATGTCTAAATAATTTCCGCTATAATTATGAATTACAGTTATAACTACACTTATAAGGTCATTAACATATTTATAAATTCTAACTAAAACATTATAGTGTATATAAGAATGTATATTAAGTATAATTAAAATATACATAAGTCAGCAATAATTCCAATGTTAAATCATTATTAAACCATTATCGATATAACGAAATTAGTTCTAAGAATAAATATAATTATCAAGAATTTGTATATTAATTGCTGACCTATGTAAAATTAACTGGTAAAATCTTAGTATAAATAGAAGCTAAGAATCAATGTAAAATCAGTTCCAGCCTGGCTATAAAAGCCCTAATTATAATAATAATAATTTTTAAATTAATTAATGGAATTGAAATAAAATAACTGTTTAAAAATAAAACAAGTGTTTTTTTTATATAAATCAAAAATCAGTTATAAAATTGGCGCAGTCGGTAGGATACATTAAGTGAATATATTTGATACTGCACAAGATACCTATTGCATAAAGTTTACTTGAGTCTGGGTAAACGGTATCAAATCACTTGTATATCAATACTTTATAGTGTATCTCTGCATTACATAGTACCAGCTAAGAAGCGGTATTATACAATAAAACGTTCAACCTACGAAGCAGAAGTTTGTACGCTTTGGGCTAAAAAAATTATATACTGTGAAACAAGACTTTTTGCTTCGTTATCCTTAAGTGAGTCTGGTTAAGGTACAGTTATAATAAAAAGTGTTAGTTTGAACTACTTAGTATCTTCACATAGTACAAAAAGTAGACCTTCATTCTGCACCACATAAAAGTGTATCAAAACCCAATTGATACGCGCAACAGCAGTGTTATTCGTCTAAACCAATAGTACGTTTAGAATAGCAATACTTAACTGCAAAACTAAGTGACCAAGCCACAAATAAGAATCTGTTTGACCAACAACTTAATAAATTAGTACAAGTAAATAAGTGCAACAGGCCGCCAATAAAAAAATTGTTAGGCCTATCACTCAACGAATTGTACACCAAGGACGACAACAAGTTCTCACCATATTATCACCATTAAACAGGGGCCCAGTGCGCTGTTTAACCTACAACATCAAAAGCAATTCAGCAGGAGTTAGAACCCAACTGAATTAAATAGTAACATTATCAACATAACAACAGTAATACCAACATCAACGGCAATCATAACAACGATAACATCAAGACCAACTATAAAAGCAACAATATTAATCGCAAGTTCTAAATTTTTTTTATTAGTGATATAAAATAAGTAGAAACATTTGTAAGCAAATTCGTGTTTAAAAATGGCTAATAATAATAATAACCGCGTCAACAACTTAACATTAGATGCGTTAAAATATTTGGATAGGTTACCTACATTTAATGGCGACAGTAAATATTTACAGACTTTTGTTAACTTAATTGATAGGATACATCCAATGTTAGCAACTTATGACGCATTATCACAAGCAATATTTTCAGACGTTATTAAAAGTAAATTGTTAGGTAGAGCTACGGAAATAATAGAAATTAACTGTCAAGCTGTTTCATGGACAGATATAAAAACCATACTGCAAAACAACTTTGGAGAAAAGAAAAGTATAGATGAACTATTTGACGAACTTAGGGCTATAACATTTAAAAATAGTAGTATAGAATTTTATAATGAAATTAAAAATAAACTTAGAATACTAAATAATAAAACAGTAATTGTATTAGGCCAAGGTGCCGCCGCAAACCAATGTGCGCGAAATAATATGCGAACCGCTTTAAATATATTTAAATCCAAAATATCAGACCCAATGAAAACTATTTTAGCTTGTCGAAACCCTGATACCTTGGAAGATGCGATGGACATTCTCTTTACAAGTGGTCACGCTTCGTCAAATAACCGAAGCAATAACACCAACCGCAGAAACAATTATAATAATAACAATCGCGCTGATACCAACGACTACTATCGCGGTAACTCAAATAACTACAACCGAAATAACCGTAATAATAACAATCGCAATAAGACAAACAATTATAATAACAATAATTACAAATGTGACAATCCAAATAATTACAACCGTGGTAATATAAATAATTACAATCGCAGTAATGCTAACCGTAACTTCAATCAAAATAGACCACCTAATAATCCAAATCAACGGTATAACCCACAAAACAACTATAATCGAAATAATAATTATTTACAACCTAACCCTTATAACTTTAACAATGATACCCGTCACAATAATAACCATAATAATAATTTTAACAACCACTACGACCAAAGAGTCCACGAACCAATGGACGTAGACATTCTCGACCTTTAAAATTTTTAATAGATTCTGGAACAACTCACTCCATAATAAATCCTAACATATGTCATCCTAGATTAATAGAAACATTACAACAAGAAGTGCAATTAAGAACTGTTACAGTGTTGCTAAAATAAAAGAAAAAGCTAAATTCTCACTTTTTGAAGAATTTGGCGAAACCAAAACTAAAATAGAAATGTTCGTTTACCATTTCCATGAAAATTACGATGGACTGATAGGAAACGATATATTAATATCGCTAGAAGCCATAATCGATTTAAAAAATAACATTCTTATAACTAAGGGAAAACAAAACCAATTATACTTATCTAATAAAGATCATAAAAATACTTCAACTTATCATGAAGAGCAGAAGTCTTCAGATAACAAAGTTATAAATCACTCCTCATCAAAAAATAAACTAAAACAAAAAATTAACAAAAATAATATCTCGAACTCTAAAACGGCGATAAATTAGTTAAAAATCAATAACCAAAATTATAATATGGAACAAAAAATTAATCGTAAACCTATAATAGATCAAGTACGTATTAGCCATTTGAATTCAGAAGAAAAATATAGTTTACTAAATATATTAAAAAAATACAAAGATGTATTTTACCAGGAAAATTGCGATTTAAGCTTTACTAACGCTATTAAACACCAAATCAGAACAACTAACAACATCCCAATTCAAGCAAAGAACTATAGGTACTCGTATGTTCATAAGATAGAAGTCAAAAAACAAATCCAAGAGATGCTAGACAATAAAGTTAGTCATAAAACGTCATAAAACGTCATAGAAACTCACCTTATTCTGCCTCGGTTTGGATCGTACCTAAGAAGGTAGACGCGGTAAACAAAAATGGATATTGGTAATTGATTATCGAAAACTGGATGAGATTACAGTAGAAGATAAATTCCCAATCCCAAACATTGACGAAATTTTGGATAAACTTGGTAAATGTCACTACTTTACCACTTTATACTTAGCAAAAGGATTTCATCAGATTTATTTAATTTACAATTTCTCTTTTTATTTAATTTCACTTTCATTTATACACTTTATTTCTAATGACAAATTATTTTAATTTTACGATTTAAAAATTACTTTCATTTAACTGCACAACAATCTAACGTACAACTTAATTTTAAAATTTGAAAATTATTTTCATATACATATGCACATAATAGAAAACTGTACTTTTGTTTTAAAAATATGCGCCTTTTCTATGTTTTTTCGTTGTTTTATTTTGAACTGTAAAAGAATTTTCAATTCAAATGAAGTACATAATAAAACGTGAATGACAAATGAGTAATATTAACAGAAATATGTAAGACAAATTTTAAATAAGCTTGCTTAATATTAATGTTATGGATAATGTTCTACTTTTAGTTTTGTTTTACTGACAAAAATTGATATAAAGAAAAAACTAGGAGATCTCTGTTTTTTTTTTGCCTTATAATTGCGCCCTTTTGAAATGTTGCGCTCGTGGCGGTTGCCCCATTTGCCCATAGGTAAATCCGGAACTGTGTATGTTATTGGGTCAGTTCTTTTAATTTTTGCAATTGTAAATATTTCTGTTGACCAGTTGGGTATGTATGATAATAATAATATGTATATAAATATAGAATATGTATGATAATAATAATTGCCTTTAAATTTGTTTATACGAACATAATCTCCAACTTTATATTTTGCTTTACGAAGCACTTTTAACTTATTGTAGACAGTTTTTAATAGAAATTTTTCGTTTTTCTTTGTACCTTTTTTAAATTGCAGTTTAATTGTACGGTGATATGTTAAGTTGTATTTCTCAATAAGTGAGGGTAAAACAGATATCCATTTATAATTACTCTGAAAACTAAACTGCTTCAACATTGAATTTTTTAAAGTATGGTTAAAACGTTCTACTATGGATCCTTTCATTTCAGAATATGTATGATAATGATTACTTTTTTTTCTTTCCATAAGTTTTCTAAATTCTTTGTTGATAAACTCTTTACCTTGATCAGATTGAATATTTTTTGGGAGTGTTCCAGCACGTTTAAAAATGTTTTGCATGCCAAGTAAAACATTATTAGCATGATTTAATTGGTTCAGCATAAGTATATTTCGAAATGATGTCTATTACAGTTAATAAATATTTATGTCCTTTGTTAAACTTTGACTTTCCTTTGTTATGTCCTTTGTTAAACACATTGAATCATTTCTACTAAATCGATTTGCCATGTATCATTTCAACCTTTTTGAGTAAATTTTCTTCGACGAAAGTTTCGTCTGGCAGGTCTATGTATTTCCGATACCATTTGTGCCCTTGAGATTGTGCTTGTACCATTTAATCAAATTTTTCAATTCTATTTTATAATTTACGATAGAGCAACAGTTATATGTATCCGGTCCAGATAATGAGATAACTCATCTATAACTCATCTTGGGCATAGATGAGATAACTCATCTATGCCCAAGGACAAAGAGCAAAATGAATTCCGTATATTAACGTAAGTTTTTCTGTTGTTGAAAATTTTTTAATGTATTTATACATGTGAAAAATACGTTGCTTATCCTCATTTAATAACACAGAGGAATATGATTTTAAAAACTTTTTCACTTCTTTCACCTCCATGTTTTAAAATGAAAATAAATTATACATCTTTCACCTTCATTTTTTAAACTGAGAATAAGCTATAATACATTTTTGCTGCTTATATATATTTGAAGACGAAACTATTTTACCTTTTAATCATTTTTAAAACACGAACCGATAATGATATAGTTATTTCATCCATTTACGATGGTGGTAGCTGGGCCATCTGGACGTGGGAAAACAACATTTGTATGCAACTTAATCAAAAATATTTCTAGATTGATACATTCCAAAATTGACAAAATAAAATGGTGTAACCTTTTTATTTAATCTTTGAAATTTCTGCTGTTCCAATAAATATATATTTCCCTGATATAGATTTTTATAGCGGCATTCCGGAAGAGCTTAGTGAAAATGAAAATAAACCTACTTTAATTGTTTTAGATTATTTAATTCAGCAAACAAACAAGTATGTGAACTTTTTACTAAAGGTAATCCGTCTATTATATTATTAACGCAAAACGTTTTTCATCAGGGGGAATTCTCACGAGATATTTCATTAAATTGTAAATATTTGGTACTTTTTAAAAACGCTCGAGATAAATGACAGATTTTTTCTCTAGCTAGACAACTATATCCTGAAAAGCATTCCTGGGAGTTTATAATGAATCAACATCAAGCCCACATTGTTATATTGCATTAGATTTAACACAAGACGTTAATGATTTGTTTCGAATTAGAACCAACATATTTTCAGAGGAATATTGTGTTTGTTTTTTTGCTACCAAAGATTTAAACAATTGCTTAAAATATGAAACGGTTGAAGAAAAACCGACATATGTTATATGTACTAGAAAAATGCAACAACAAAAATTTTTGTAATAATAAAAACTAATTTTTGTAATAATAAATAATAAAAACTATTGCTGAAATTGTAATTAATGTATTAAACGGAAACAATAAAATATCACCATCACAAAAAACAAAACTTAAAAAACATAAAAAACAATTGAGACTCTTAGCGTGTCCAGAAAAGGGGCTAAACGAAAAATATTAATTCAACAAGGAAGATTTTTACCGACTTCAATTGGTACTATATTATTTGGTATAATAGGAAAACTTCCCAGTAAGACATAATGCAGCGAATGATTGTTATGTCACCTGAAATATTTAACAAATTTAAAAAAATAATTGAAGATGATAAGAATCTAAGCATACTAGATCAAAAAATGAAAAAGGTTCTGTATGACAAAAAACTAAACCCACTTCAAAAATGGCATTTGTATAGACAAAATTTAACGAAATAGGAAATAAACAGGCGATTCGCAAAGAAATTACCAGAAAACTCATCATTAGGTAAATCATTTGATGCGGCATCTCAAACTAAATTAGTTTCAAAACGGAATGCATATACAGAAACCATATCACCTAAATATCAAACAGCAAAAACAAATTTTATTCCTTTTGTTGAACATGATGTTTTTGAATACGATCCTAGAAAAGAACCAGTAGATGCAAGCAGTTTTAATTTGAGTGATACTGATGATGGGGAGGATAGAGATATTGGTAAAAAATTAGCTCAAGCTGAGATAAACATAGGCGCAAAATTAATCGAAAGACCTTCTCTAAATTCTGATTTTCGTATATTCGAAACACAAGGAGGTGATGTAATAACAGTTGCAGCTCCATCTACATCTCCTAAGAAATTTAATTTAAGATCAGTTGGTGTTAACTGGTGTTACTGCTGGTGTTACTTAGTATACTATCACGTTTTCCTGATTCAAACAAACGAAAACAAAATGAATCCTTACATAGAACACCAAAAAGAACATTGTCTGTGCCAACATAGAAAACATATAAATAGTGTGACATTTTGTGTTTTAGAAGAAGTTAACAAAGATGTATAGTCAAGATGAGTTCTATGTAACATTGTTTAGCAATAATAATTTAAAACTGTTTCCGGAAAATACTTTAGCTTAATTCGAAAATAAATTACCTATTCATTTCGATTTAAAAAATGGAAATTGGAAAGTTGGTCTTTCAGAAATTTATATAAACGATTTCCTGCAAACAGAAAAATTTAACAAAGAGAAATGTGCTTTTATTAATATTGGGCAGTATAATGTTTATGTAACAAATATTGAAAATCCTCTTGAAAAAATCAAAGCAACCAAATCTATAGGTTACACATATTATTCATATGAGAATTCGGAATTACATCTTCCAATTTACCAACACTTATTAAAAATATAACTCCTACTCCTGGGTTTACTCGAAACCAAAGTTTTGAAAGAATTTTTTAATGAAGTTTTGACATATATCTCTACTCCAAAAAATTACGATTGTGGTAACATTTAAAAAAGTGTCACAATCTAACCGAAACGATTTAATTCGAATATCGCAAACTTTTGATGAATATAGTTTATACATAAAAGTTAATCATAGTTATAATGTAAAAACATTATTAACTGAACTATTTCAACAGAAAAAAAATATAAAACATTTCAAAACAAAATTACCGAACTATTCAAATTAGCTGTTGCTAACAATAAAGATGAATTGAATGGAATGGTGATGATTTATTCAGGTAGAGTTCAATCATCTGTTTTTGGAACTAGTAAAGTACGGGCATTGAGAGCTATCAACATAGCTAATTGTAGAATACCTATAAATATTGAATTTCAAAATGTTCATTACATACTTATAGAGAAAAATACTTTTGAAACTATAGCTATTAAAATCTGTAACCAATACGGTGATGCAATAAATTTTGTTTCAAGTTACTATTTAACAAAAACTATCTTACACTTTAAAAAGCATTGAGACTACTCAAATAAGATATTCTATCAAACATGGAACGAGCTTATGTAAGATATTATTCCTCATAAGTAGGAGCAGGAATTAATGATATTGCACTTTTATTACAATTTTATCGAACAATACAGCATGGTCGTGGTCTAGGTAACTTATTTGGAAGTTTATTTCGCTATTTGAAACCAGTTCTTTCATCTGGTTGGGATCTTTTTAAAAAAGAAGCTGTAAACACAAGTAAAAACATTCTTGGTGACAAAGCATCTGTATTATTAGGTCTTGTCTCTGTTTCG
Organism: Poecilobothrus nobilitatus; assembly: GCA_947095535.1. NCBI lineage: Eukaryota > Metazoa > Arthropoda > Insecta > Diptera > Dolichopodidae > Poecilobothrus > Poecilobothrus nobilitatus. Next base: position 234,484,660 of record OX352772.1, read on the forward strand.
GAGCTAGTTTGCACCGAATTTTGTTTATTATAGTAATAAAAGCTAGTTCTGCTTGTTTCTTTTTTCGACGGACAACTGGTTTTTTTTATTTTTTTATGCTTTATAATTTCTTTATGTATGTAACATTAATGTACTGTCTGTATAAAATTTGATTTTTAATTTCAATAATTAATAAATTACCATATGTTACTTTATTTTTTTTTTACATATTAAGATTGATCAAAATAAAATGATGTACATGTCTGATACTAGAGTGGTCCAAATCAAAATACAAAAGTAAAATGTTTCATCAATAATTAAAATTAAAAAAAGTTACAAATTTTAATGTATTTCAATATTTTAAATTTAAAGTTAATTTATTTTGATAAATTTAATTAAGTTAAAAGATTTTTATATAAGCCAAGTGGCTTAACAGTCTCTATGACTGTCTTGATTTTACTGATCGTATTTTATTTTACATAATGCACTTTATAGAGCTGTAATATTGACTTACATAACTAATATATTATATAAAACTACAACTACTACATCTTCCGGTTTTTTTTTTTTTAAATATTTTGTTGTATTATATTACATTGACTTAATATTTAATATATATTTATTTATTATATATTGCAATAATTTCTTTGTTCCTTTTTTTTTAACAATAATTCATACTGATAAAATTACTTAAACTAGATCTGATGTTATTTATTTATTTTCTTTTTTTATTTTATTTTTATAACACTTGTTAGGATCAATATCCTAATAAAATAAGAATTCCCGCGGTATATATTTTCTTTATCGGTTTTGATTAAATATGAACGGGGAGTTTCCACATTTAGATATTATGACTCCTGGAATCCATATTTTATCATCTTTGAGCCATACTTTATCTTCTGTTTGATATTCTACACCAACTTTAGAATCTTTATCGAAATATTTTTTGTTACTTATATTATTTTTTGTTATTATAGGCATTATTTTACTTGTTACTGCCTCTTTTATGTAAAATTTTTTATTACCTGGTACCATTGTGCGTTTTTGTCTTTCCATTAACAACTAGAACAGGCGAGAGATTAGAATTCTTAATGGAAGTATTTCGATACTCAAGTCCACATACTTGCTACATACTTGTATTTATCTCCTTACTTTTCAGAATAATTTTCTTTGCAATTTGCAACATGCGCTCTGCACCCTTACCCTTTAAACTTTGAGCAAAGAGGGCTGGTTGTGGTAATGTTAATGTCTAAAGTAGAACACCAATATAAAAATTCCTGAGAATTGAAAGGGACGTTGTCTGCTATTATTTCAATTGAGTTACGTTAATCGTAAACAACACATTTAATTTGTTAATCAGTGTCTTGGCTGTTTTTTTAGTTACAGGTATAATGTCTAAATATTTAGAGAAGTAGTCTCCTACTATGAGATAATTTTTTGTATTATTTTCCATGAAATCCATTCCTATTTTAGTATAGGAGGAATCTGGGATTTCGTGCATGATAAGCGGTTCTTTTATGTTGCAACTTCTATATTTTTGGCAACTCTTACATTTCATGATCATATTTTCAATACCATAATTCATTATTGGCTAATATAATAACACCCTAGCTCTTCTTTTTGTTTTTTCTATTCGTAGATGGGATTGATGAAAATGTTACAATATTACCGTGCGTAATGTTTAAGGGACAAAAATTTTTTCATCGAACAATAAAAATTATTCATGTTATTATATAAAAATTATTTCTAAATTTCCAAAAAAAATTAATTTTATCACTTAATTTTCGTTTTTCGGATGGCCACCCTTCTTTTATTATGTTTTTTATTTGAACTAAAACTTCAGCTTTATCAGTTTCCCTTTTAAATTCTTTTAATTTCTCATCACTCACATTAATACTATGAATCATCTCATTTATATTTGGTATTTCAGCTTCTTTTTCGACATTTTTGTTAAAGCTCTTAGAGAGCCACTTAGCTAAATACATAAATTTACCTGGTAAATAAGAAAACTTTAGGTTGTACATATCTAATCTTAACTTCACCCACTGGAGTTTTGGAGATGGAATTTTTAATATTATTTTTCAACAATTGTCTTAACGGGGTACCAATTTCAGTTAAATTTGGGATATAATCCCTGAGGTAATTTATATACCCCATTAGCTTCTGCATTTTTTTTTTATTTTTGAGCGCTCCTAGATTTTCTATACCTTTCACTCTATATCTATCACATTCGATACCGTTTTTTGAAATATAATGCCAAATGAAGCAGACTTTTTCTTTTTTAAATTGGATCTTATTACTGTTAAATTTAATATTTTTCTTAAGTGCTCTTTCCATTAATAACTTTAACGTTTTGTCATGATCATTTTTATTTTCCGTAGCTGTTATTATATCATCAATATAAACTGTTACATTTTTTATATCTCCAAAATTCTTTTCATTTAACTCCTGAAAAGCTTCTGAAGCAACTTTAAGTCCAAAAGGATTTTTTTTGATTCGAAAACAACCAAAAGGTGTATAAAAGTACAAATTTTTTTTGAATAATCATCTAATTTAATCTGCCAGAAGCCCACTTTAATATCAAGAACAGTCAAAAGCTTTTTTCCTACAAGATTAGTTTCCAATTGCCTAAAAGTTGGCATTTCATAGTAGTTATCTTTTATAGCTTTATTTAATTCTTTAGGGTTGAGACATATTCATATCTTTTTATTAGATTTTTCGACAATTACAATGTTCGAAACCCAATCAGTTGGTTCTTTAACAGGTTCAATTATACCTCTTTCACATAAATTATTAAGTTCATTAATAATTCGCTGGTTCTTTTAAAATTAATGGTATTCTATTGGAAGGTTTAGCATAAGGCACAACATTATGTTTTAATTGTATATGGAAATTTTTTTTAAAACATCCTAAACCCATAAACACTTCTTTATAATTTTTGAAAATATTATCTATTTTTTTAATTAATACGCTATTAATTCTTTTTATTATTTTTAATTTATATTTAATTTTTCGCCCGCCTCAAGTCCTAAAATTTGTGTAAAACTTATTTCATTGTCAACAAAAAAAAAAAAATTGTTTCGATATAGTATTATTACCTTTGTTTTTTATTTCAGTACCGTTATAAGCCACTAATTTTTCCGTTAGTGCGATTATAAGCCACTAATTTTAAGTTGAAATTTAATCATAGTGTTTTGTATTCATATATTCTCTATATTCTCATACCAAACTTTATGTTTTAAATCTGTATTTATTGAATCAATGTAAACATTTTCTTCTGAACTACTTTTTTCGTTATTTATATTAATTTCACCTACCACAGGTTATTTGCACACAGCAGCATAATGATTATGTCTTTTACAATTATTGTATTTTTCCCGTATACTGGGTAATTTTCATATGAATGATTTTTACCACAAAATTTACAATTTACGTTTATTCTCTTTTTATTCACATTATCATTCCGAAATTTAAAATTTTTAAAATTTACATTAGTATGATTCTTTTTTGATTTATTGGTATTACGATTAGCAGAAGTTAAATTTGTATGATTGAATTGTTTTCGATTTTTAAAGTCTGTTGGTCTATTGATAATATCTATTGATGAACTTGTCTTTTGCATTACATTGGTCTGTTTGTTAATTGCTTCAGCTGTTCTGGTCTGATCTATTGCTGTTTGTAATGTAGGTGTTGGTGTTTCTATTAATTTCCTTTGTAATTTACTACCGTTTGTTCCAAGTACTATTCTGTCACGGAACATTTGATCTTCATCTGTAAAATCACATCTCTTTGCCATTTTCTTTAATTCCATTATGAAGTTATCAAATGATTCTCCAATATCTTGTTTGCGATTGTAAAATAAGAATCGCTAATATATAAAGTTGCTTTTTAATTTACAGAAATTTTGAAAAATATTTGAGTTCTTCCACTTTTCTGACATAGTCCATATGCGTATTTATATATATGTATTTTACATCTTTGCGTGGTCTGCCACGTGGTCGTTGTATATGTACTTCTTTTCTTCCCATGCCCATAAATTTTTATTGCCGTTATATGCACATGCGCGCATTTATAATCATTTTTTTTTTAGAATTTTATTATTACTGTATTATGTATGTTGTATGTATGTATTATGTCGGGTATTGTTATAATTTTAATATTTATTATTATAATTTTAATATTTTTACAATTCTATTTTATAATTTTGTTATAATTTAGTTGTTCAAGTAGTTTATTTTGTATTTATTAAAGAGCCTTTCAAATTGAGTTTTCAAAAGTAAATAATTAAAAGACATAGAATGTGAATTGAAACTGGAAAAGTTTTTATTTATTTTTGAAGTACAATGTTTGCCATTTATACTCTGAAAATGATATCACCCATGTGACCACCTCTTGCGTCTCTACAGTACTTGATTCTTTTATCAAAATTTTCGGTCACATTCTGGCATAGTTGCGGCTCTATCTCAACAAAAACTGGAATAACTCCAATAATTTCTGCTTTCAATGTTTCAACGTTTCGAGGATTATCCTTGTAGACCTGTCCTTTCACATAGCCCCAGAGAAAGAAGTCTAATGGTGTCAAATCGCAGGATCTTGAAGGCCAATTCACGTCACCGAATCTGGAAATAACACGGCCTGGAAACTTTGTATGCAGTAATTGCAGTGTTTCTCTGTCTGTATGACACGTTGCCCCATTTTGATGAACCACATGTCCTCATTATCAATATTTTCCAGTTTTGGCCATAAAAAAGTTGTGATCATGTCGAGATATCTGGTACCGTTAACGGTTATGGCTTTTCCAGCATCATTTTCGAAAAAGTACGGAGCAATCACACCACTAGACCACAATCACACACAAGAAACAATGCTAAATATTTGTGCATAATACACCATACAGTTGACTCAGAAAGTCCCAATTGTTGTGAACGTCGGGAAATTGACATGGTGGGGTCAGCTGTAACACTATCACTCACAGTACCAATATTTTCTTGTGAACGACCGGCACGAGCATACTGGTCTTTCTCGATCTTGTACTGCACCAGTTTCTTGAAATTTCCGTACAATATTACGAATTTGTTGCTCAGTTGGACGATTATATCGACAATAAACACCGCGTAATTTGGGAAATACATCTCTTGAACAACCATTTTCATAAAATAATTCAATAATTTCAACACGTTGTTGTAATGTATACGACTCCATTTTTATAAATGGCAAACCTTCAACTGTCAAAGTGACGTATAATTTGGGTGCGTTCAATGTTTGAAGTGTGTTACACAGGTGCCTACTTTTGAAAACTCAATTTGAAAGACCCTATATAATGTTGTTCGCATCGACTGCGCCATGTATTATTAAATCTTGCCTCTATGACTGTTATCGTATTTTATTTTACATGATGCAATTTATACAGCTGTAATATTGACTTACATAACTAATATATTATATAAAACTATAACTACTACAGCATCAGGTGCGCATATTAAAGAAATCGTAATTGATCAAGGGAAAAGTGGTATCAAAAATTTAGGAAAATCAGTGGTTAATCAATTACATTCAATGTATGGTGGATGACTGAAACCTATAAAAAGACGACCAGTTCCTAAAAAACAGCATTCAAAGTTGAAGCGACGAAAAAGGCAAACCAAAAATTCTGAAAACTCCACATGAAGCTACATGAAATCTGAATTAGATATTTTTGCTTCTTTACCAGTGCAAACACGTATTTTACTTTTAGAGGAGGTAGCATTCAATCCTTTAGCCTCATTTGCACCACTTGGAAACGGTGATACTTATAGAGATTTATCCAGTACATATATATAGTTTAGTTTATAGTTTAAATATTAAAAAAAGATGGATCAAGTTGGAGCACAAATGACAAAACAGGAAGCGGAACTGATTCTAAACCAACTCCACAACCAAGTGTTATAAATAATTTATTACATTCCATGACCAAACAATGCAATGTTACATTAAACGAAAAAACATTACACCATCCGACTCATTATATCATTATAAGGCATACCTAACAACTTTACTAAATTATGGAATTTAGATAAACCCAACGCTAAAGATTTTAGCAATAATGGTTTTAAAATAAGACAGAATTTATATAATAACTCTGCAGTAGTGGAATTGATGGGAAAACTACATGTAGATTTCTTTAATACTCCCACACTACTTTTAAATAATGTTGACATGAGAACTGCTTTCACAATTCAGCAAGAATTTTTTCTATTTTTCAATGATGCAGATAAAAGCTATTTAAAGATTCATGAAGCTACTTTATACATGAAATATGTTACTATCAATCCTGATATATTGTTAGCACACTATACCGTTTTAAAAAAACGCAAAGTATCACTACAAAAGAAACGAAATTAAAACTTTTACAATTGCAGTTAATACTTCAAATATATCATTGGACAATGTTTTTATAGGACAAATTCCTAGAGCTCTTGTATTTTGTATGGTAAACAATGAAAACTTTAATGGAAAAAGATTAAAAATCCATACTTTTTCGAACATCAAAATCTTTCACAGTTTCACTTATATGTGAATGGAGTGCCTGTGCCTAATTCTCCTATAGAAACAAACTTTTCAAGTAATAACTTTTATAATTCACGAGTTAACATTAACTTAACATTATTCAGTGGAACTGACATACATCACTCTGATAGAGGACATCCGATTACAAAAGAAATGTTTACAAAAGGCTATATAATACTAGTTTTCGATTTATCTGCAGATGGATCAACAACAGATTCTTGTCAAAATCTTTTAAATCAGGGAACCGTTAAAATTGAAGCAGAAATTGGGATCAACTTCTACAAGAAAAAAACGACCAGAAATAAATAACAAAAACGAAGATCATCTCCTTGAGTTAATTGAAAATTCTCCCCGGATAAGTGTACGTCGAACTGCAATTTTTTTAAACAGACCAAAAACTAGAGTTTGGAAAATTTTAAGATCAAAAAGATTACATCCATACCATTTCCAGTAAGTGCAGGAAGTTGTAGCTAGCTGAGCTAGCTGAGCTAGCTGAGCTGAGCTGAGCTACAACTTCCTGCACTTACTGGAAGTTGTAGCTAGCTGGCAGGAAGTTGTAGCTAGCTGAGCTAGCTGAGCTAGCTGAGCTGAGCTGAGCTACAACTTCCTGCACTTACTGGAAATGGTATGGATGTAATCTTTTTGATCTTAAAATTTTCCAAACTCTAGTTTTTGGTCTGTTTAAAAAAATTGCAGTTCGACGTACACTTATCCGGGGAGAATTTTCAATTAACTCAAGGAGATGATCTTCGTCTAAAAGAATAATTTTCTCCCGTTTTTTGCTAAGAAATGATTAAGGAAGTCATTTTTTAGAAAGAATTTTTGTGGAGCGATGAGTCACAATTCACTAAAGCCGGGTGCTTCAATTTCCATAATGAGCATTTATGGGCAATAGAAAATCCATATGCAGTGAGAAGAATTCTTCCCAGTATAAATTCAGTGTTAATGTATGGGCTGAAATTTTAAACAAACACTTAATTGGTCCATACATATTTCAAGAAAATCTAAATGGAGAAATTTATTTAAACTTTCTGAAATACGATTTGCCAAATTTATTAGATGATATTCCGCTTAGAAGTAGGCGTAACATGATATTTCAGCAGGATGGAGCCCCCGCACATTATAGTAGAAGGGTTCTAGAAGATTTTCTAACTGAAAAAATAGTATGGATAGGAAATTGTAATCTAATGTGGATAGGGAGAAATGGTCCTATTAAATGGCCACCTAGATCACCTGGCTTAACTGGAATTAACATATTTAGTTTATGCCACACAAATTAATTCAAGATATGATTTTTTAAAGCGTATTAATGAAGCAGTTTAAATCATAAAAGCGGAGTTACAATTGATTGATCTAAATCTTGAAATTAGGAAAATTATTTTGTATTCAGAAAAATGGAAGATATTTCGAAAATTTTTTATAAATTCGTGGGTACTTTTTTTCTAAACATCACGAATAAAAGAAATTAAATATGGTTTAATTATACCCGTACGATAGGATCGGGTATAATAAAATTACTCCTCCGTTTGTAACACCTCGAAATAAGCGAGCTAGATATACCTTCAAAGGTATGGATCGGATCAGAAAAAAATTCTAAGACTTTTGAGCCATGTCCGTCCGTCCGTCAGCACGCTAACTCAAAAACTAAGAAAGCTAGAATCTTGAAATTTACACAAAATATTTTGGGAATAATTTGTAGGTTCCCTATTTTTTTTGGTTGAGTTTGGACCAAGCCTTAGGGTAGCTCTCGAACACCTGACTTTTAGATCCCCACATTTTTTTTGCAATAGAGCTATGAAATTTTAACGGCTGATAGATCTCACAAAAATATTAATTTTATTTTTAATAACTTTTTTTTGTAGTCCCACCCGTTACGGAGCTACAGCTCCCCAAAGGTTCAAAAAAGCTCTATATTTAAATTGTTATAGCACAAGTTGTATAAGGTATATCTTCATTTTGAAAACGCCAAACGATTACTACTTTTATTAGCTTTAAAAGTATATGTACAATAAATATATATTTGTGGCATACGGTGTCTTAATTTACCGTTATCTGAAACTCAAATTTTACAAAATCCTTCCACCCTTCTATCTTCTAAACGGTTTAAGTTGAAAACTTGAAATTTTGACAGACGTTAGATCTTTGAAAATAAGTATGAGTCATTTCAGAAATTTTTTTTGTATCACTCCCCGTTTGGGAGCTGTAAGGGGTCAAAAACTGAAAATTTCCTATTTTTAAACACCTGTAACTTGAACACCTGTTAAAATTTTTTTGAAGTAATACACAAAAATTAAAGCTTCAACATTATACTCTTATTTCTGTTAATAACTTTTTTTAATAGTATAGAGTTACTTTATAATTGACGAAAGTGTTACTTGATTTTTTCAAATTTTCTAACAAATTTCTTCAACAAATTTTTTGCATTTTGATTTACTCGATAATTTGAAATTGTTGAGGATATAATGCGTAGTACATAAAAATTTAAATAAATAAACAACATAACGGTAGCTTGAAGAATTTTTATTTATATGATATTAATATATATACATACTTATATAATATCATGTTTATTTACATATCGTATATGTCACTAGGGAATGAATGATAAGAGTATAGATGTATATTATATAGCGCCGTATGTATGTATTTTATTGTACTTATAAGAAATTATTCTGTCAATGGAATATTTAAATATAATATAATATAATATTTAAAATTATATTTACTATTTTGTACTAACTAAATTTAATATACATTTACCGCTTAGTATTAAATGGTACTATAGAATATTTGAAAAAGTTTTGGATTGATAATCGTTATGTGAAAGGTTAGAATCTGCTTTTGAAGAATGTACATATAAACATATAGTTTGAATATATGTACAACCCATAGTTCTAGAAATTATAAAATTCACCCAAATTATTTTAAAATACTAAAATATTAAAAAAATAATATTGTGAGCAGAGTGACAGGCTGTGAACATACTAACGGTTCGTACGGGTATCTAAGAGTTGACAAAGGCAACTGTATTCTTCCTCGTTTTAATTTAAAAACGACGAAACGAGTAAATGGCGGGATTTTTTTTAAATCAATCTTTATAAACTAACCAACATTTCTTTACGTTTACTGTTTCAGGATCTTTTTTTTTAGAGGCGGAAAACTTGATTAAAACACAGAAAAATGTTTTTAATATCCATTAAATTAGCTTAATGACAATAATAGTTTAATTTGCAAAAAAAAAAAAACACTTTTTAGCACATTTCCAAAGAAATTTTGAAAAAATGTGCTTATTAGTTTAACTCTGTGCGTCCGTCCGCTCGTCCATCATCTGTTCACAAAACTTCTGCACCGTTGAAGACAGAGAAAAAAAATTTTAGCCATGATTAGGTCTCATAAAAAAATTAATTTTGTGGAACAACTTTTTGATGTAGCCTTATCCAATACGGACCTACACCCTCTCAAATTTTGAAAAAGCGCTATTTCTAAATGCATATATCGCATGTTCTGCTTAAAATTTTTTCAATGTGAAAACGTCATTCGACAATTTTTGTTTTTACCTTTGCAAATTAATATGAAAATTATGAAATATTTTGTAATTTACTATTTACATTTACCGTTATGTGAAAAAAAACGGTAAAAGAAATTAATATAATAGCTATATATAGATCTCATAAAAGAAACATGAATCAATTTATAAGTAAAATAGATGAAATAAGTTCTAATTATAATAAATCCTTAATACTTAGAGATATTAATTTAAACCTTGTAGATTTACAAAATCGAGATGTTATGTATTATCAAGAGGTCTTACAGAGTAACAGTTATCTTATATACAATAAACTGGCTACTAATTTTTCTACAAGAATTGGAAAAACGCGTTCCTCTATAATAGATCACTTCATCTCTGACTGGGTTAGAAATAAATATTTATTTTATGTGTTTGATACGACACTGTCTGATCATAAAATGTTTTTTATTAATATGAATTCGAAACCACTGAAGGAAAAAAAGAAGTATTTAAAACTTTTTTAGACTATAACAATATAGAAAGAGAAGCAATATGGTCTAACCTTCATTTATATTCTAACACAGATGACTTAATTAATGATTTGAGTAAAACAATATCACCAAATACTCAAAATCTCCCAATTAAGACAGATAGAAAAAAACTAGAATGGATTACAGATGAGATAATTGAGAAAATGACAATTAGAGACTCGTATTATAAATACTCCAAAAGATATAAAGATAATTCAAGAATTTTAGATTTGTATTTTAAATATAGAAAAGAGGTAGGGATTTTAATACGTACGGCAAGGAAAGAATACTATTCGAGAGAAATCTTGAAAGACCCAAGTAATGGGATTCCTAAAATAAATACTCTGGAGTATTTACAAAAAAAATATGTTTAATAAGGACCCAAATGAAAGTAAAAGTATTATTAAAGTTTTGAAAAATGGCGATATTACTTTTAAAGACCAAAATGATATAGCTGAATGTATGAACACTCATTTTATAAGTGTTACAGAGAAATTAAAGATCTCTGTCAATCAAACAAGTACTGACAATGTTAATTCATTAGTTAGAACAATTTATAACAGGTTTGATTTAAGTCCTATTAATACACAAGAAGTTATTGAAGTAATTAATTCACTAAAATCTGCTGCTAGTACAGGTTATGATAATATCTCGGCAAAATTTATTAAAAAGTGATGTAATAAATTAGTTCCAATTATCGCGAAATTAATAAATTCCTTTTCTCAAGCAGGAATTTTACCAAATTCGCTTAAAATGGCTATAGTGAATCCAATCTTTAAGAGCGGTAGTTTGACTGATCAAACGAACTATCGTCCAATTTCAGTTCTAAATTCTGTGTAGAAAATCTTTGAAGCCATAATTAAGAACAGGTTAGATTATTTTATTAGAACCAATAATATATTGCATCATGAGCAATATGGTTTCGAAGAATTCTCTAATACTACCGCAGCTTGTCTAAGTTTAATTAATTTTATAACAAAGGGTTTGGATGAAGGAAAATATGTGGCATGTGTGTTTTTCGACTTGCAGAAGGCATTTGATTGTGTAGACCACGGTGTGTTATTGAGAAAACTTCATGACATGAATTTAAACAACAATGAAATATCCATTTTGGAGTCTTATTTAATAAATCGGTGGCAAAAAGTTAAAAAAAGTTAAAATGTACTGAGCACTGAGAAAATTCTTAAAAAAGGCGTTCCCCAGGGTTGGATTTTGGAACCGGATCTTTTTAAACCCTATCTAAATGAAATATCATTTCTTAATTTAAAAGAGAATACACAACTGTATGCAGATGCTGAATCTTCTACTCTTGAATGTACAAAAACGAAAATTTTACTATTTGGCAGTAAAGATTATATATATAAGTCATTCTTTTATTTTTGATAATACTCCATTAAAGATTGTAAAAAAATTCAACTATCTGGGGTTGTGAATTGACAATAAATTGAAATGGGTTGATCATATTGATTATTTAATAAAAAAAATTACCCCATACGTTCTCCGGCGACTTCGAAATTACTTACCAAGAAAAGCATTAAATATTATTCTCAATTCATACATAATAACGAATATTACTTACCTCAATCCTATTTGGAATAGGGCCGACCGGTCAGTGATCAATAAATTAAATATAATACACAAAAAAGCTATTAAGTTAATTCATTTCTATCCACCCACTTATCCTACTGCGTCACAATATTCAGAACAATACTTAAGCTTAGAAAATATTTCTAGAAAAGCAATGTATATGACAGCTTTCAAAATAACAAATAACTTAATAAAACATAATTTTATTCTAAATAGAATGTTGGATATCTACACTTATAACATACGCAATAAAACAAATTTCTATCTAACACTATTTAGAACAAATAACCAGAAAAATAATTGCCTACATACATGTTTAAAAATGTTTAATGATTTACCTTATAATATAAAGGAATTATCAAGTATATCGCAATTTAACAGAGAAATACACTAGTTTATCTTAACAAATTAATGCAAGTTATAAAAACATTTAATAGTATGGCTAACTTTAACAAAAAAAAAAAAAATTAACGAACAAACATAAAATGAGAAAAGGAAATAAAATGTATGTGAATTGATTCAATTTTAAGCCTTTGATAAAATAACAACAACAGATTATTCAATACAAGTAAATTATAAGATCGGACAGCTTTAAGCTAAGAGCGCAAAAAAATTATTTTTAACATTGTATTAATAAATTTTTTTTTTTTTTAAGGCTATCTGAATTTAATAAAGAAAAAAAAACACATTTTGCATGAAATTAAGTGCGACACGCCTTTAGACAGGAACTTGAAATTTTAAGACAAGAAAGAACTTTTAGAATTAGTATAAGTTTCCTAAAAAAATGTTTTTGTACCACCCCCTGTTTAAGAGCTATTAGGGCTCAAAAATTTAAAATTGGCTATTTTTAGGCACCTGTAATTTAAGCATCTATACAAATTTTTTCTTGGCAAGACATAAAAATTAAAGCTCCTGTAATATATTTCCACGTGTATTAAAGGTTTTTCTTAGTTATATAGGGTTCCGGACTTACAGCTCCTTAAATTCCAGAAAAGTCCTATTTTCACATTTTTCTTTCTGCTTATATGAAATTTTCAAATATTTGTGCAAGTCACAATGTTAAACAGTATGTATTGTCTTTTGGAAATGCGCGCTTTTAAAAACTTCTTTTGGAAATGTGGGCTTTTAAAATGTTGGTTTACATTCTACTTTGTTTCTCTTTTTTATATATATATATATATATTTTATTACATTATATAACTATTTAACTAACAGTTTTTTAGCAATAATATATTTTAATTTTTTTCGTATCTCAGACTAATTGGTTTGTAATATAGAACTCTAATGCCGCGTGTTTGCTTATTTTATTCTATATAAGTATACTTCTTTTATATAACGCCACGCTTTAATAAGGTATATGTATTATATTTTTTTTGTTGGCAAAATATTGGTTTCGAAATCGGAAATGATTTCGGAATCAATATAAAAAAAAAATGTAATTTGTTTCATTTTATTTTTTTTTAATATTTAAGTATTAAATATTAAAGATATAATATCATAATGATACCATTTAAGATATAATGTGATGGCCACACTATGTTTTATTACTTTTCTTTTTCTTCATATATAATGTAGGTCAGAACATTGCATTAAATAAAAATAATCTTGTGGAGTGAAATAGGAATAAGCAAAAAATATTATTTATACTTTCCAAGTACACGAACTTGAAAAGGTTTTTTTCTTTTAATTGTTTTATTAATTTTATTCGTAATATGAGAAGTTAAAAAAGTAAGAGCAGTATACAGGTTTTCTATTTTTTTCGTCAGAATGTTATTAATTTTATTATCAGTAATATTTTGAAGATGTACGAGTATACTTTCAAAATTTATGTGCTCTATAGTATTGTTTTCAACTTATTTCTGGTGAAATGAGGTAAAATTACGTTATCTTGGAATTTTATGAATGAAGTTTCGTACAACGCGCTGTTCAAATTAATTTGGCAATTTTCGTATTTTATTAAGTAGTTTCCCATTATATTGAATTTTAGATTATTGCAGTTGGGATAAATTTTATTTGTTTACATTTTTATTTGTGATAATACCTTTTATAATTTCTTTTATTTCTGTTGTTTCGAAAGCTTGCTCCGTTCTATAGACATCTTCAAATTTCATAATATGTATTAGCTATGCAATTATCTTTAATTTTAACAAGATCCTTTTTTAATTTATATTTTATATTATTTTTATATATGTACTTTGTTTTTATAATCTATTTACTAGCTGACCTATTTTTCTACCCGTACGATAACGATCAGGTATATTAAAATTGCTCCTCCGTTTGTGAAACCTCGAAATAAGCTAGCTAGATATACCTTCAAAGGTATGGATCGGATCAGAAAAAAATTCTAAGTCGATTAAACTTTGTCCGTCCGTCCGTCCGTCTGTCCGTCAGCAATCTAACTCAAAAACTAAGAAACCTAGAGTCTTGAAATTAACACAAAATATTCTTACAATAATTTGTTGGTTCCCTATTTTTTTGGTTGAGATCCGACCAAAACTTCGGGTAGCTTTCGAACACCTAACTTTTAGATCCCCACATTTTTTTTGAAATAGAGCCACGAAATTTTAACCGCTGATAGATATTATAAAAATATTAATTTTATTCTTTACAACTTTTTTTTGTAACCCCACCCGTTACAAAGCTGCAGCCCCCCAAAGTTCTAAAAAGCTCTATATTTAAATTGTTATAACACAAGTTATATAAGGTATATTTTCCATTTGAAAACACCAAACAAATACTGCTTTTATTGGCTTTAAAAATATATATACAATAAATATATACTTGTGGCATATGGTGTCTTAATTTACCGTTATGCAAAACTTAAATTTTGCAAAATTCTTGACTCCTTTTATCTTCCAAACGGTTTAAGTTAGAAACTTTCAATTTTGAGAGACGTTAGGCCTTTGAAAATAAGTATGAGTCATTTCTAAAAATATTTTGGTATCGCCCTCTATTTCGGAGCTGTATGGGTTCAAAAACTGAAAAATTCCTTATTTTTAAACACTTGTAACTTAGGCACCTGTACACATTTTACTTCGGCCAGATATAAAAATTAAAGCTCCAGTAATATATTTTTACGTGTGTTAAAGGTTTCTCTTAATTGTATATGGTTCCAAAGTGACAGCCTCCCCAAAATTGTGAAAAAGCCCTATTTTCAAATGTATATATCTCAGGCACTGCGTAGTAGTTTTACTATCTAAAAACACTAAAAGACCGCAAATTTTGTTATCTCCATAAAGAAATATCAAAATTATGCAATATTTTGTAATTTACTATTTAAATTTACCGTTATGTGAAAACCACATTTTAATCATATTTAATATATTTATTTCTCCAGAAGCTCCATATCCATATAAGATATTTTTAAGTGTGTTAACGGTTTTTCTTAGTTGTATAAAGTTCCGGACTTACAGCCCCTCACAATTTCAGAAAAGTCCTATTTTCACATTTTGTCATATTACTAAAAAACTTCTTAAATTTTCAAATTTTTGTGCAAGCCGCAATTCTAAAATTTATATTTATATGATATTACTATACATACTTATATAACTCATGTTTATTTACATATCGTATATGTCACTGATGAATGAATAATCATTATAGTTATATTAAACCTAAATATGATAATTGAATTTCTTTAAATTACACGAATACTGATAGTTTCATTTATACAATACAGATAGATGTTTTTTATGTCGATATACAAAAAGATTTAGCTATATATTTTGACACTTCGGATTATGATCCTCAAAATTCATACAAATTTCCTTTAATAAATAGAAAAAACTTGGGTTATTTAAAGATAAATTCAATGGTAGAATTGTTTCTGAATTTGTCAGTTTAAAATCAAAAATGTATTACCTTGAGTCGATTCTGGGTGATCAAGTAAAAAAGGCAAAAGGGGTAAAATGATATGTTGTGAAAGACTTGGACATAAATCATTATAAAGACTCTCTATTAAATAATAAAATTATCTTTAGGCATTTAAATAAAATAGCTTTAAATTCGTTAGATAATAAGAGATGTGTATTAGATGATAATATTCATACCCGTGCATGGGGTCATTATAAATTAAATTAATGTATATGAACTTAATAGTAATTAGTTGTATAAGTATTTAAAAAATAAAGCTTTTAGCAATTTAATGGTTCTTAATTTTTTTATTGTATGTAAAACTATTTTTAATTTTTCAGATATTCCAGATTAATAATAAACAAAATATTATTAATGACGCAAGTGCATCTTTTGCATAATTATTTTTTTGTTTTGGTTTTATTTCACTGACATTTTTCTAGTAATGTGATAATATTATCCATATAAAAAATTTTTAACACTACTTTTAAATTAGAATTTATCATAAGATTACAAAAGCAAATAAATTTTTTTTTAGTTTTTACTTTACTTATTATTCAAATAAACTCTAATACAAGTTGTATAATAATAAGCAAAATATTTTTTAATTATTAATGACGCAGGTGTACATTCAAATCTTTTGCATAATTCTTTGTTTGTTTTGTTTTTATTTTACTGATTTTATTTTTCTAGTAATGTGATAATAATAACTATATAAAAAATTTTTAAAACCACTTTTAAATTACAATTTATCATAAGATTACAAAACCAAATAAAAAGTGGTTTTTTTTTTACTTTTTATAGTTTTTAAATAAACTCTAATACAAGTTTAAAATTAAAACAGTTTTTTTTCTTTTTGTTTTTATTATTTAAAATATAATTTTCTATATAAACGTTGAATCAAGTAATACGAAGTAAATATATTATTTAAAACAATTTTTTTTCAACAATTATTCCGTATTTGAACAGTATTTTAAAGCTTTCAAACTATGTATTGTTGTTTTTAGAAGTTTTTAATTTTCCATATAAACTTTAAATCAATTTTATTAGGTACACTAAATTTGTTATTCAAGACAATTTTTTTAACAATAATTTTGTATTCAAACCAAACTTAAACTTTGAATCAGGTTTAGTAGATACAGATACTTTGTTTATTATTCAAGACAATTTTTTTCAACAATAATTCTGTATTCAAACCAAACTATAATATCAATATTAAAAGCTGTTCCAGGGGAATGCAAAAACCATCGAAAAGCTTTGTATTAAAAGCTCCTTCACATTGAAATCCACAAATCCACATTGAAAATTGTTCAATAATATAGTATAGACACAGACTAAATTTGAACAATATAGTATACACACAAACCAAATTTCAACAACATATTATAGATACAGCTCCTCCAGGTGCAACCGCCATAGAAAAAGCGGTTATTTTTTTTTATCAGGTGTAACACCTAAATTAATATTGTTTTAAGTGCTCTACGCTATTAATTTAGATTGTATTTTGATTTCACTTGTTTTTATTTTTTTTACAATTTTGATTTTTTATTAATATTTTTCTTTTCTTCTATTTCTTTCTTATAAATTGGGATTTAGTACAATTAACTTTTAAATTCAATTTTTATTAATTTTAATTTTGTTTTCATTTTAATTCTTATAAATTAAATGAATTTGTTTTTATTTAAAATTTCCATCAAACATTGTAAAATTAAATTAAATGTCAGGCACGCTAACCAACCGTCCTTTTCTCATATAAAATTTCCAAGCAGTTTTCAGTAAACAAACCATTTGCTCTTTTCTAATTTATTTAATTAGTGCTGCATTATTTTTTTTTTTACTAAATTTTTATCATATACAAGTGGGAAAAAGAAATATATATGATATAAGAACGTTTGCGTCTGTGCTATTTAAGTGGTGAATATGGTAAAATATTTTTTGTGTACGATAAGGTACTAAAAACTGTCGTACCTCGAATTTCGTTTGTTATGTTCACTACTTATTTGGTTCAGTCCTTCTTTTCCCCTCTGTTCGTGTTTAACGTTTGGTGTTCGTTTTTTTTGTTGTTTGGGTAAATTTTATTTAAATTTGGAATTTTATTTTTTTAATCTTAATTTATTTTTTCCAGTTTCATTTCGTTGCAAATTGTAATAATGTTCGCCAACATTACAATTAACTTCTGTAATATTAGAGTTTTAGCGACCAATTTCTAATCAGTTGAAGCTCACCTACACTTGGAAAGACTAGCTCTATTAGCCCTAAGCAAAACTCAGGTTATAGGCGATGATACTAATTATAGTATCAAGGGCTATACTTTAGTTCCACTTTTTATTTCTGATCGGGGTTTTGTTTTATATATACGTTATGATGCAGCTTTCAAGTCTCTTCTCGATATTAAAAGCTCCAACACAATTTTCTATTACCTTTGGGTGAAACTTCGAGTTGAAGAAGCTACAATCCTTTTCTATTTTATTTACAGGTCTCCCCAAGCCCACGAGCTAGAAATAACTGTGGTCATTGAAAAACTATCCGACGATATTAATAAAATTTTGAAAAAAAATCAAGAATGTGAGATAGCCGTCTCCGGGGATTTAAATATCCATAACAAAAACTGACTCCATTTCTCTAGTCACAACTCGCCGAAAGGCAAACAAGTTGTACTATTTTCAAACTTATTCCAACTTTCTCAACTTGTTGAGAGCCTTGAAAGAATTTAGAACATTTAAGAGGGCTTGCAAAAAGATACCAAGTTATTAAAAAATTAGTTTGCATTTCACAAACTTATTATTAGTAGTAAAACTAAAAAGATAAATTTCAAATTAAAAAACGGTCATAATATAAACCTTGAAATTAAAGTACATTCTGCAGAATGTGAACAGTCAATTGTAGGTAACCATTCCTGTGGAAAAAATTTTGACGTAAAGAAGAAGTATACGTAAAGTTGACGTAAAGTTGTTCTACGAATTTTATAATAGAAGCGGTAGATATTTAAAAATACTTAGGTGTGGAGATAGACTTCAGTAACTTCAGTGTGAAGATAGATAGACAGTAACTTCCATAAAAATTTGACTATATTAATTCGAAAATTCTACTTACTAAGAAATTACTGTTTAAGAAAATTCCTTACTGATAAATATTATTCTTTAGTAAATTCAAAATTGCAATACGGAATTACTTGTTGGGAAGGCACTTATCATATTTCGCTTTACTCTTTATTAATAGCTCAAAAATGTATTTTAAATTCATTTCAGAAATTACTACAGAAGTAGAAGATTCCGTTGCTGGTCGTTATTTCAAAAATTAAAAATTCTTCCGCAGAGACAACTGTAAGCTTTCAGGACATTAAAAAAATTCTTTCAATATGAAAATTTTGATAGTATACATAGTAATAGCACTTATAATCTTAGAGTCAATAATCAAAATATGGTGCAGGTTCCATTTAGTTATAATACTCATTATAAAAACCTTTTTGATTTTACTGCACCCACATATTTTAATCTTCTTCTTCTTCTTGTGGCTCTACTGTTCGATGTGAGCTTTGGCCTTCATCGCAAAATTTCTCCACGCATCACGATCTTGAACAACATTTTTCCAATTTATAATTTGCAACACTCGAGCGTCGTTTTCAATATTATTGGGCCATGTCATACGTGGCTGCCTCTAGTTGTTATTAGATCAGGTTTCATATTGAAAGCTCTTTTTTGTGCCCTGCTTTCACTCATTCGTATCATATGCCCGGCTAATTGTAGTCTTTGTGCCTTGGCAAATCTGACGACATCTTCTTGTTTGATAAATTCATCCAGTTCGCCATCTTCATATTTAATCTATAAATGATAGACATTTAAAACCCTTTTACTCAATGATTTATCATGATATAGTATGTATAATCCATACCTATAATATACATATTCAAATATAATGCTCTTTTATTCCGTTAAATTTTAAATTTTGCTCTTTTGTTTTTGCTTTTTCTTCTAAATACATAAATTTGGGCTACCAAATACTTATTATTTAGAGTTAATTAAAAAAATTATAAATAACTACCAGCTACAGATAATTATAGTTAACCAAAGTTATTTATCAAACAATCTCAAATTTCGAATTCAATGTACAAATAAGAAAAAAAAACTAAAATCCTTTTGAGTACTATCATATACATTTGATAAAGTAAATTAAAAAATTTCGAATATTTGTTATGGATTACGTGAATTACAATTGCTTATTAAAACACCTCGAATTTCGAGGAGCGGGCGAAAGCTAGTTACTTCTTCTTATATATTCGCCGTTTTCCATTCTGCTAGCGCCAAAAATTTTTCATAAGATTTTTCTTTCAAAAACTCTTTTCGTTAAGTTATTTTCGTCTATTACAGTTAACGTCCATATTTCGTATACATATATAACTACTACTTGGATTTTAGTTTTGTATATTATGAGCTTTGTTTACCTTGACAACAATTTGGACTGTAACAACTTTTTATTTGCAAAGTAGCTCCTATTACCAGCGTGTATTCTTTCACATATGGAAAGATGCATACTGTTGTTGCTGCATACTGTTACGCGTTAAATATATTTTCTTTTTTATCTACTTTTTCGATTGCATACTTTAATAACATGTTAAATAACAATGCAGATAGTGCATTCCCCTGTCTAACTCCGCTGTTGATTTCAAATTCTTCTGAAATTTGGACCTGAATCAAAACTTTGACTTTTGTGTTTTCCACTGTCATCATAGCCATATTAGCAGGTTTTTTCGGTATTCCTTGATTTACCAATTCATTATAGACGGTTTTTCTATTAATACTATCAAGTGAAGTCAGTGAAGAATATGTGGAGATCATTAAATTACAAATATCTGATCAACGGTTGGCCTGGCACTTCGGAATTCACCTTGATATTCTTTCATCAAACTTTCCGCAAGTGGTTTCATTCTTTCATATATTATGTTTGATAGCATTTTATATGCAGTGTTCAGTAACGTAATACCTCTATAGTTTAAACAATTCATTTTATCCTCTTTTATATATATTGGGCATATCAGACCTTTATTCCATTTTTCAGGCATCGTCTCTTGGCACCATATTGTACATATTAGATTATATAGTTTCTGGTGCAGTGTAGCTTTTATGAGCTCAGAGTTTATTTCCTCTGAGGCTTTGTTGTTTTTGAGTTTTTTAATAGCTTGCACTGTTTGTATTGTGGTGGTACAATATTAATATCAGCAGTATATATATTATAAGATGTTTATTCTTCTCCATCTTGTTGCTTATTTAATAACACGTTGAAATATTCGCACCACGTATTTATTACATCATTATTTTCTGACACTATTTTCCCATCTTTATCTGTGCAGGCACTAATTCTTGGCTGGTATCCTCGAGTTTCTCTTTGAATGTTTTTATAGAAAACTCTTATGTTATTTAGATTTTTGTTCATGTTGATTTTGTTGTATTTTTTTTGTTTCTCTTTTTTCACTATTCTATTACCATTTTAATATCAGAAAGAAAAGAAAAAATCTAAATCTATGTTAACAATACTTTAATATTTGGCTACATTTTTATTAATGTTTTTTATTAATTTTAAGTATTGCTTGGAAAATCTAAAAATAAGCATTTTTGTCTTTTATTTTGTGATATGTTGTAATTTTTACTAAGTTAAGAAAGTAAGAATTAATAAATTTTGTATTTGAAATTTCATTTTAATAAATTGTAAAATAAAGAAAGTCAGTTCACTTGTAATCAATAAACAGTTCAGTTGATTTACTAAAAACTTACTTAATTGTTTATATTTTTTGTTAATGATAACGCTCTTGTTCGTTTCTGGCGCAGTAAATAAAGTTCGTTTCTGGCGCAGTAAAAAAAAAAAACTTTTTTAAACAATTTAAGAAAAAGTGTTCTCGAAATTATATTAAAAAAAAAACAAAATAAAAATAAAATAAAATATATTAACAATTCTTTAAAAAAGAACAATTTGTTATATAAACATTTTAATTTAATAAAAATTAAAAAAAAAAAAGTGAAAACTAACTAATTTCACAATAAACTCTAAATAACAAAAATTAAAATAAAATATTTAAAAAAAGAAAAAAATTAAAATCAACAATAAAACAAAATACATCGAGTGAAGGTTCATTAAATTCAATTAAATCAATTAAAAGTTTCGTTATCCAAATGGGAAACAACAACAATAGCCCAGCACCAGCAGCAAACAACATCAACAATCAATCTCCTCAAGTTCAACCAATGACATTGATGCTCAACCCATTGACGTATATAGCTGATCTTCCTGAATTCAATGGTAAGTCCGAAGAACTGTATACTTTTATTGAATTAGTTGAAAATATAATGCCACTTGTGTCAAGTTATGACCAAGGTAGCCAAAATATTTTAGTTAAGAAGATTAAATCTAACTTAAATGGAAAGGCTAAATCTACTTAAATGGAAATATTGAAATTAATAATCATGTAATGACTTGGGCTGAAATGGAAAAATTTTTAATGTATAATTTTGGTGAAAAGAAAACTCTTTTACAATTTTTTGAAGAGTTGCAAAGTTTAAATTCATCTCTACAAGTCGTGATCTTTACGATCAAATAAAAAATGTGCTAAGAAGATTAAATAACAAAGTTAAAGATGCACACAATGCTAATGCCATTATTCAAGCCAATATCCAAATAGGATTACGATTATTCAAAAAAAATTACCAGAGCCGATGCACTCTGTAATTTTTAGCCGTAATCCAACAACATTAGAACATGCTATTGATATACTCCACGAAGATAATTACGCCGATTATAACCCTTTTTGTAGTAATTATAATAGAAGTAGAAATTACCATAATAATAAGCATAATAGAAATCGTAATAGTAGCACTAATAACATTAATAGAAATTATAATTTTAATAATAATAATACTAATCCTAATACTAATAAAAACAATAATTATAATTATAGAAACTTTAATCAAAATAATAATATTAGCAATAGTTCAAATTATAACCGTCGGAATAGTTTCCTAAATCGTCATAACTTTTATAGTGTTCTCAACCGTAATTTATATCATAATAATAATTTTAATCATAATAATAATTTAGAAATAACCCAAATATAAATCACAATTCGCAACCACAATCTACGGATATGGACACGTCCACCGGTCAGAGAGTGAACAATTTTGAAATACAAAGTGCGAACAATTCAAATGCGTGTAAATGTCATACAATTAAAAATCCAAGAGATCCCCCTTGAAACAGAAAATTTTCAAATATCTGTCTCGGGATCGGAAATTCCAGAAACTTACCCTATATAAAAATTCAGTCTAAAACCAAACCTTTAAGATTTATGATAGACACTGGGGCTTCCATGAGCATGATTAACCCAGGAATTTGTAATCCTATTTTTAAAACAACAGTTAATGCCATTAGTATTAAGACATTAAGTAACATTGTTAAGTGAATTATATTTTTTGTCAAAAAAAAAGTCTTTATTTATATCAAAAAAAAAAAATATACGTTCTTTAAAATAAACTTTATTAATTCACTTATCGAACAGTGGTTACCAACTAAATTATTAATTTTTATTTAATGTCTTGTTTTTTTAAACATTACTTAAATTAAACTTACTAAAACTAAAAAGTAAGCATTTCTTATTAATTAAGTTGCTAATGTAATATTATTAATTTAAACAACATTGAACTTGAAGAGTTCAAGGTTTTTATAATTTAAAAACAAAATAATGTAGATTCAGCATTTTTACATATTTACTGAATTTTCCATATGAACATAAATTTTAAATTTTTATACCCGTACGATAGGATCGGGTATAATAAAATTACTCCTCCGTTTGTAACACCTCGAAATAAGCGAGCTAGATATACCTTCAAAGGTATGGATCGGATCAGAAAAAAATTCTAAGACTTTTGAGCCATGTCCGTCCGTCCGTCCGTCCGTCAGCACGCTAACTCAAAAACTAAGAAAGCTAGAATCTTGAAATTTACACAAAATATTTTGGGAATAATTTTTAGGTTCCCTATTTTTTTTGGTTGAGTTTGGACCAAGCCTTAGGGTAGCTCTCGAACACCTAACTTTTAGATCCCCACATTTTTTTTGCAATAGAGCTATGAAATTTTAACGGCTGATAGATCTCACAAAAATATTAATTTTATTTTTAATAACTTTTTTTTGTAGCCCAACCCGTTACGGAGCTACAGCTCCCCAAAGGTTCAAAAAAGCTCTATATTTAAATTGTTATAGCACAAGTTGTATAAGGTATATCTTCATTTTGAAAACGCCAAACGATTACTACTTTTATTAGCTTTAAAAGTATATGTACAATAAATATATATTTGTGGCATACGGTGTCTTAATTTACCGTTATGTGAAAATCAAATTTTACAAAATCCTTCAACCCTTCTATCTTCTAAACGGTTTAAGTTGGAAACTTGAAATTTGACTTGACAGACGTTAGATCTTTGAAAATAAGTATGAGTCATTTCAGAAATTTTTTTTGTATCACTCCCCGTTTAGGAGCTGTAAGGGGTCAAAAACTGAAAATTTCCTATTTTTAAACACCTGTAACTTGAACACCTGTTAAAATTTTTTTGAAGTAATACACATTAAAGCTTCAATATTATACTCTTATTTCTGTTAATAACTTTTTTTAATAGTATAGAGTTACTTTATAATTGACGAAAGTGTTACTTGATTTTTTCAAATTTTCTAACAAATTTCTTCAACAAATTTTTTGCATTTTGATTTACTCGATAATTTGAAATTGTTGAGGATATAATGCGTAATACATAAAAATTTAAATAAATAAACAACATAACGGTTGCTTGAAGAATTTTTATTTATATGATATTAATATATATACATACTTATATAATATCATGTTTATTTACATATCGTATATGTCACTAGGGAATGAATGATAAGAGTATAGATGTATATTATATAGCGCCGTATTTACATACATATATGTATTTTATTGTACTTATAAGAAATTATTCTGTCAATGGAATATTTAAATATAATATAATATAATATTTAAAATTATATTTACTATTTTGTACTAACTAAATTTAATATACATTTACCGCTTAGTATTAAATGGTACTATAGAATATTTGAAAAAGTTGTGGATTGATATTCGTTATGTGAAAGGTTAGAATCTGCTTTTGAAGAATGTACATATAAATATATAGTTTGAATATATGTACAACCCATAGTTCTAGAAATTATAAAATTCACCCAAATTATTTTAAAATACTAAAATATTAAAAAAATAATATTGTGAGCAGAGTGACAGGCTGTAAACATACTAACGGTTCGTACGGGTATCTAAGAGTTGACAAAGGCAACTGTATTCTTCCTCGTTTTTTTACAGTATCACTTTACCGATGCAATTCACTCATTCAGAAAATTTTAAATATTTGAATTACGTGTGTTTGTTTTTTGGATTGTTTTATTTATTTTTTTATTTTATTTACCATTTTCATTTTATTGATATCAATATCTAATATCTAATAAAGATTATCTAATATTATTAGTGATTTTATTTTATATTTTTATTTAAACAAAATTAGTTGTATCACTTTTAATGTTCTACTACTACATGTTTTTTTTGCTTTTAATCTAGGTCATTTTTGAACTACATGGACGTGGTTATACTGAAAATAAACGGGGTGAAATAGGGAATAAATAGAATCAATAAAATTGAGTAGTTAATACCGACATTTTTTTAATAAAAGGGTAAAAACAATTTTTTTTAACAAAACATTGAAGAAAATTTTAGTTTAAATGATAATTTCTCTTGAGAAACATGACCTATAGTCTTACTTAAAACTGCTATTAAAACCACATTTTCATAAGCTTTCAAATGCGCTATAAAATTTCGCAATAATATTCTAAATCAATTAGTTCCAATTTTAAAAGGAAAAAATTCAACTTTTGTATTTTGAATATAAAAAAAACGAGGAAGAATACAGTTGCCTTTGTCAACTCTTAGATACCCGTACGAACCGTTAGTATGTTCACAGCCTGTCACTTTGCTTACAATATTATTTTTTTAATATTTTAGTATTTTAAAATAATTTAGGTGAATTTTATAATGTCTAGAACTATGGGTTGTACATATATTCAAACTATATGTTTATACATTCTTCAAAAACAGATTTTAACCTTCAACATAACGATTATCAATCCAAAACTTTTCCAAATATTCTATGGTACCATTTAATACTAAGCGGTAAATGTATATTAAATTTACTTAGTACAAAATAGTAAATATAATTTTAAATACTATATTATATTATATTTAAATATTCCATTGACAGAATAATTTCTTATAAGTACAATAAAATACATATATGTATGTAAATACGGTGCTATATAATATACATCTATACTCTTATCATTCATTCATCAGTGACATATACGATATGTAAATAAATATGATATCATATAAGTATGTATGTATAACAATATCATATAAATAAAAATTCTTCAAGCAACCGTTATGTTGTTTATTTTTTTACATTTTTTTGTACTACGCATTATATCCTCAACAATTTCAAATTATCGAGTAAAACAAAATGGAAAAAATTCGTTAAAGAAATTTGTTAGAAAATTTGAAAAAATCAAGTAACACTTTCGTCAATTATAAAGTAACCCTATATTATTAAAAAAAAAGTTGTTTACAGAAACAGGAGTGTAATGTTGAAGCTTTAATTTTTGTGTATTACTTCAAAAAATTTTTAACAGGTGTTCAAATTACAGGTGTTTAAAAATAGGAAATTTTCAGTTTTTGACCCCTTACAGCTCCTAAACGGGGAGTGATACAAAAAAAATTTCTGAAATGACTCATACTTATTTTCAAAGATCTAACGTCTGTCAAAATTTCAAGTTTCCAACTTAAACCGTTTAAAAGATAGAAGGGTTAAAGGATTTTGCAAAATTTGAGTTTCGCATAACGGTAAATTAAGACACCGTATGCCACAAATGTATATTTATTGTATATATACTTTTAAAGCTAATAAAAGTAATAATCGTTTGACGTTTTCAAAATGAAGATTTACTTTATACAACTTGTGCTATAACAATTTAAATGTAGAGCTTTTTTGAGCCTTTGGGGAGCTATAGCTCCGTAGCGGGTGGGGCTACAAAAAAAGTTATTAAAAATAAAATTAATATTTTTGTGAGATCTATCAGCGGTTAAAATTTCATAGCTCTATTTCAAAAAAAATGTGGGAATCTAAAAGTTAGGTGTTCGAGAGCTACCCTAAGTTTTGGTCCAAACTCAACCAAAAAAAATAGGGAACCTACAAATTATTCCCAAAATATTTTGTGTAAATTTCAAGATTCTAGCTTTCTTAGTTTTTGAGTTAGCGTGCTGACGGACGGACGGACGGACGGACGACGGACATGGCTCAAAAGTCTTAGAATTTTTTTCTGATCCGATCCATACCTTTGAAGGTATATCTAGCTCGCTTATTTCGAGGTGTTACAAACGGAGGAGTAATTTTATTATACCCGATCCTATCGTACGGGTATAAATACTTTTATATCGGAGTGTCTATTTTCACCAGTTTCCATAAATTTGTATGAGTCATTTCAGAAATTTTTTTTGTATCACTCCCCGTTTAGGAGCTGTAAGGGGTCAAAAACTGAAAATTTCCTATTTTTAAACACCTGTAATTTGAACACCTGTTAAAAATTTTTTGAAGTAATACACAAAAATTAAAGCTTCAACATTACACTCCTGTTTCTGTAAACAACTTTTTTTTTATAATATAGGGTTACTTTATAATTGACGAAAGTGTTACTTGATTTTTTCAAATTTTCTAACAAATTTCTTTAACGAATTTTTTCCATTTTGTTTTACTCGATAATTTGAAATTGTTGAGGATATAATGCGTAGTACAAAAAAATGTAAAAAAATAAACAACATAACGGTTGCTTGAAGAATTTTTATTTATATGATATTGTTATACATACATACTTATATGATATCATATTTATTTACATATCGTATATGTCACTGATGAATGAATGATAAGAGTATAGATGTATATTATATAGCGCCGTATTTACATACATATATGTATTTTATTGTACTTATAAGAAATTATTCTGTCAATGGAATATTTAAATATAATATAATATAGTATTTAAAATTATATTTACTATTTTGTACTAAGTAAATTTAATATACATTTACCGCTTAGTATTAAATGGTACCATAGAATATTTGGAAAAGTTTTGGATTGATAATCGTTATGTTGAAGGTTAAAATCTGTTTTTGAAGAATGTATAAACATATAGTTTGAATATATGTACAACCCATAGTTCTAGACATTATAAAATTCACCTAAATTATTTTAAAATACTAAAATATTAAAAAAATAATATTGTAAGCAAAGTGACAGGCTGTGAACATACTAACGGTTCGTACGGGTATCTAAGAGTTGACAAAGGCAACTGTATTCTTCCTCGTTTTTTTTATATTCAAAATACAAAAGTTGAATTTTTTCCTTTTAAAATTGGAACTAATTGATTTAGAATATTATTGCGAAATTTTATAGCGCATTTGAAAGCTTATGAAAATGTGGTTTTAATAGCAGTTTTAAGTAAGACTATAGGTCATGTTTCTCAAGAGATATTATCATTTAAACTAAAATTTTCTTCAATGTTTTGTTAAAAAAAATTGTTTTTACCCTTTTATTAAAAAAATGTCGGTATTAACTACTCAATTTTATTGATTCTATTTATTCCCTATTTCACCCTGTTTATTTTCAGTATAACCACGTCCATGTAGTTCAAAAATGACCTAGATTAAAAACAAAAAAAACATGTATTGCTTGGAAAATCTAAAAATAAGTATTTTTGTCTTTTATTTTGTGATATGTTGTAATTTGTACTAAGTTAAGAAAGTAAGAATTAATAAATTTTGAATTTGAAATTTCATTTTAATAAATTGTAAAATAAAGAAAGTCAGTTCACTTGTAATCAATAAACAGTTCAGTTGATTTACTAAAAACTTACTTAATTGTTTATATTTTTTGTTAATGATAACGCTCTTGTTCGTTTCTGGCGCAGTAAATAAAGAGAGTGTAAAAAAAAAAATTTTTTTAAACAATTTAAGAAAAAGTGTTCTCGAAATTATATTAAAAAAAAAACAAAATAAAAATAAAATAAAATATATTAACAATTCTTTAAAAAAGAACAATTTGTTATATAAACATTTTAATTTAATAAAAATTAAAAAAAAAAAGTGAAAACTAACTAATTTCACAATAAACTCTAAATAACAAAAATTAAAATAAAATATTTAAAAAAAAAAAAAAATTAAAATCAACAATAAAACAAAATACATCGAGTGAAGGTTCATTAAATTCAATTAAATCAATTAAAAGTTTCGTTATCCAAATGGGAAACAACAACAATAGCCCAGCACCAGCAGCAAACAACATCAACAATCAATCTCCTCAAGTTCAACCAATGACATTGATGCTCAACCCATTGACGTATATAGCTGATCTTCCTGAATTCAATGGTAAGTCCGAAGAACTGTATACTTTTATTGAATTAGTTGAAAATATAATGCCACTTGTGTCAAGTTATGACCAAGGTAGCCAAAATATTTTAGTCAATAAGATTAAATCTAACTTAAATGGAAAGGCTAAATCTACTTAAATGGAAATATTGAAATTAATAATCATGTAATGACTTGGGCTGAAATGGAAAAATTTTTAATGTATAATTTTGGTGAAAAGAAAACTCTTTTACAATTTTTTGAAGAGTTTCAAAGTTTAAATTCATCTCTACAAGTCGTGATCTTTACGATCAAATAAAAAATGTGCTAAGAAGATTAAATAACAAAGTTAAAGATGCACACAATGCTAATGCCATTATTCAAGCCAATATCCAAATAGGATTACGATTATTCAAAAAAAATTACCAGAGCCGATGCACTCTGTAATTTTTAGCCGTAATCCAACAACATTAGAACATGCTATTGATATACTCCACGAAGATAATTACGCCGATTATAACCCTTTTTGTAGTAATTATAATAGAAGTAGAAATTACCATAATAATAAGCATAATAGAAATCGTAATAGTAGCACTAATAACATTAATAGAAATTATAATTTTAATAATAATAATACTAATCCTAATACTAATAAAAACAATAATTATAATTATAGAAACTTTAATCAAAATAATAATATTAGCAATAGTTCAAATTATAACCGTCGGAATAGTTTCCTAAATCGTCATAACTTTTATAGTGTTCTCAACCGTAATTTATATCATAATAATAATTTTAATCATAATAATAATTTAGAAATAACCCAAATATAAATCACAATTCGCAACTACAATCTACGGATATGGACACGTCCACCGGTCAGAGAGTGAACAATTTTGAAATACAAAGTGCGAACAATTCAAATGCGTGTAAATGTCATACAATTAAAAATCCAAGAGATCCCCTTGAAACAGAAAATTTTCAAATATCTGTCTCGGGATCGGAAATTCCAGAAACTTACCCTATATAAAAATTCAGTCTAAAACCAAACCTTTAAGATTTATGATAGACACTGGGGCTTCCATGAGCATGATTAACCCAGGAATTTGTAATCCTATTTTTAAAACAACAGTTAATGCCATTAGTATTAAGACATTAAGTAACATTGTTAAGTGAATTATATTTTTTGTCAAAAAAAAAGTCTTTATTTATATCAAAAAAAAAAATATACGTTCTTTAAAATAAACTTTATTAATTCACTTATCGAACAGTGGTTACCAACTAACTTATTAATTTTTATTTAATGTCTTGTTTTTTTAAACATTACTTAAATTAAACTTACTAAAACTAAAAAGTAAGCATTTCTTATTAATTAAGTTGCTAATGTAATATTATTAATTTAAACAACATTGAACTTGAAGAGTTCAAGGTTTTTATAATTTAAAAACAAAATAATGTAGATTCAGCATTTTTACATATTTACTGAATTTTCCATATGAACATAAATTTTAAATTTTTAGATATTAGATATTGATATCAATAAAAATGAAAATGGTAAATAAAATAAAAAAATAAATAAAACAATCCAAAAAACAAACACACGTAATTCAAATATTTAAAATTTTCTGAATGAGTGAATTGCATCGGTAAAGTGATACTGTAAAAAAACGAGGAAGAATACAGTTGCCTTTGTCAACTCTTAGATACCCGTACGAACCGTTAGTATGTTCACAGCCTGTCACTTTGCTTACAATATTATTTTTTTAATATTTTAGTATTTTAAAATAATTTAGGTGAATTTTATAATGTCTAGAACTATGGGTTGTACATATATTCAAACTATATGTTTATACATTCTTCAAAAACAGATTTTAACCTTCAACATAACGATTATCAATCCAAAACTTTTCCAAATATTCTATGGTACCATTTAATACTAAGCGGTAAATGTATATTAAATTTACTTAGTACAAAATAGTAAATATAATTTTAAATACTATATTATATTATATTTAAATATTCCATTGACAGAATAATTTCTTATAAGTACAATAAAATACATATATGTATGTAAATACGGCGCTATATAATATACATCTATACTCTTATCATTCATTCATCAGTGACATATACGATATGTAAATAAATATGATATCATATAAGTATGTATGTATAACAATATCATATAAATAAAAATTCTTCAAGCAACCGTTATGTTGTTTATTTTTTTTACATTTTTTTGTACTACGCATTATATCCTCAACAATTTCAAATTATCGAGTAAATCAAAATGCAAAAAATTTGTTGAAGAAATTTGTTAGAAAATTTGAAAAAATCAAGTAACACTTTCGTCAATTATAAAGTAACCCTATATTATTAAAAAAAAAGTTGTTTACAGAAACAGGAGTGTAATGTTGAAGCTTTAATTTTTGTGTATTACTTCAAAAAATTTTTAACAGGTGTTCAAATTACAGGTGTTTAAAAATAGGAAATTTTCAGTTTTTGACCCCTTACAGCTCCTAAACGGGGAGTGATACAAAAAAATTTCTGAAATGACTCATACTTATTTTCAAAGATCTAACGTCTGTCAAAATTACTACTTTTATTAGCTTTAAAAGTATATGTACAATAAATATATATTTGTGGCATACGCTGTCTTAATTTACCGTTATGTGAAACTCAAATTTTACAAAATCCTTCAACCGTTCTATCTTCTAAACGGTTTAAGTTGGAAACTTGAAATTTTGACAGACGTTATATCTTTGAAAATAAGTATGAGTCATTTCAGAAATTTTTTTGTATCACTCCCCGTTTAGGAGCTGTAAGGGGTCAAAAACTGAAAATTTCCTATTTTTAAACACCTGTTAAAAATTTTTTGAAGTAATACACAAAAATTAAAGCTTCAACATTACACTCCTGTTTCTGTAAACAACTTTTTTTTTAATAATATAGAGTTACTTTATAATTGACGAAAGTGTTACTTGATTTTTTCAAATTTTCTAACAAATTTCTTCAAAAAATTTTTTGCATTTTGATTTACTCGATAATTTGAAATTGTTGAGGATATAATGCGTAGTACATAAAAATTTAAATAAATGAACAACATAACGGTTGCTTGAAGAATTTTTATTTATATGATATTAATATATATACATACTTATATAATATCATGTTTATTTACATATCGTATATGTCACTAGGGAATGAATGATAAGAGTATAGATGTATATTATATAGCGCCGTATGTATGTATTTTATTGTACTTATAAGAAATTATTCTGTCAATGGAATATTTAAATATAATATAATATAATATTTAAAATTATATTTACTATTTTGTACTAACTAAATTTAATATACATTTACCGCTTAGTATTAAATGGTACTATAAAATATTTGAAAAGGTTTTGGATTGATAATCGTTATGTGAAAGGTTAGAATCTGCTTTTGAAGAATGTACATATAAACATATAGTTTGAATATATGTACAACCCATAGTTCTAGAAATTATAAAATTCACCCAAATTATTTTAAAATACTAAAATATTAAAAAAATAATATTGTGAGCAGAGTGACAGGCTGTGAACATACTAACGGTTCGTACGGGTATCTAAGAGTTGACAAAGGCAACTGTATTCTTCCTCGTTTTTCTTAAAACTAAATCGAGTTTTTTTATTTATTTTTTTTTATCTATTGGTTGTATAAATTACAACCTTACATGATGTCAGAAGAAAAGTTATCCTGATTTGCATATAAAGCATATATCATTAAAGTGTGTTAAACTAAATTGAAAAGCTGTAAAGGAAAGTAAACTGAAAAGATTTTAACTGAATATAAAATTGCATTTTGTGAATTTTTTCTGTTATTGAAAAAAAAACGTTAAAAAAATAAGCAATACTATTGAAAAATCATCAAATATTTAGTAATAAATTGGTGGCATTTAACCTCAAAATATTTTATCTTACTCATATTACCACTATTGATAAAAATTCTTTAACTTTACATATGTAAAGTAAGATGTAGATGCAATATTGTATGATGATAGCCTAAATTTATAACAACATTTTTAAATTAGTAAGAAATAAACACAAAGCATTATCTGATGCAGCCAAGTCATCTAGTCATCCATCCAGTCATCATTTTTGTATTCTTCCAGTCATCTTTTTGGTTCTTCATATTTTTTTTAATTTTTATAACATTTAAATTTTTATTTAAATTTGTTTTTCTAATTGGTAAACATTTGTTTACCTTTTTATTTTGTTTTGTATTCAAATTTGGGATGACAAATAAGACAATATTGTAGTTTTTATATTCTAATTCAGCTATGTTCTAAGTTTCAACCCTGTTTTAATTTTATATTTTGAATTGCATTTCAAATTTAAACGGTGATATTTTTATATGTATGTACCTATTATATACTATGTTATGTTATATATTAATTTTATTGCTTTGATACAGCTAATTTTCTTGTGAAAACTGAATAAGTAAAGGATAAGAATTGTATATTTGGAATTGAAAAGAGGAAATATTTATAAAATCTGAAAGAAAAGAAATTTTTTGTAAAAGCTGAAAGAAGGAATTTATATTTTTTATTTCAATTGAAAATAATAGATTTAATTTTATTTTATTTTTTAACTATAATAAATGGTTGAAATCTTGCTTTTCTTAAAACTAAATCGAGTTGTTTTATTTATATTTTTTTATCTATTGGTTGTGTAATTACAACCTTACATGATATCAAAAGAAAAGTTATTCTGATTTGCATATAAAGCATATATCATATCAACTTAAGATTAAAGTTTAGTTAAATTAAATTGAAAAGCTGTAAAGGAAAGAAAACTGAAAAGATTTTAGCTGAATATAAAATTGCATTTTGTGAATTTTCTATTTTTACTGAACAAAAAACGTTAACAAAATAAGCAATAATATGGAACAATTAAAGTTAAAAATTAAAGAGTTACAAGCATTATTAAAACAAAATAACTTATCTACTAAGTACAATTTAAAAATCAATTTAGTTGAAAGACTGTTTGAATTTTATTTAGCTACATCAGGAACTTTAAACGACTGGAACATCTCGTAGATTATTAGTGAAGTTTGGATTGAAAAATATTCTGGTAACACTTTAATTGTGGTAAAAAAATTTAATTTATTTAATTATATTAAGTATATACTAAAAAAAAAAATATTTAAAAACAAAATAAAAAAACAGATTAAGAATGCCACGAAGTAAAAGATATTCAGCCAATCAACTTAAGAAAAGATCTAAATGTAAAATTTGTAATTCGGATATTGCTTCAAGTGATGAAGAGGATCAGTGTGCAATGTGATATGTGCAACCATTGGTTACATTTAAAGTGCTCGAAAATTAACAAAAAAAAATTCGAAGTACTAAGCAACAACATAAACGCACCTTTTCATTGCCATAAATGCTCACCAGGTTTTCATAAAATTCCTAGTACAAATACTCTCCAAACACAAATCAATCTAGTTAGAAAATGCAAAATGAAGTTATCCTTTCCATATTGAATATTATAACAAAGGAGAGAAAGGAAATGCGTGACATGGTAAACTTAGTTAATTTAAAATATGACAATGTTAATGATAAATTAACAAAAACTGTGGAAGAAAATAATGGAATAAAAAAAGAAAACAAAAAACTGAACGAGAAAATTTTGGCGATGCAAAAAAAAAAGTTCACAAATTAAAATATGTTAATGCAAGTAAACAAATAATAATGAAAAAAAGCTTGGAGTTTCAAAAGCTATACAAATAAACATGTCAGCATAAGATATCAATAATATCACTTTTCTTAAAAATTATAAAATAACCTTAAAAAATGGAAATTAATATTTGAAAATATTGGCAAAAATTTTTAACTTCATTAATTAAAACAAATTTTATGCAAAAATAAAAAAATCCTAAAGACTTACCTGAATTTAAATACCGTAAATGTTGATGCACTGACAAATGAAACCAATAACTACCAACTACCAATATATTTAACTATGCAAAGAGGCAATTAAATATAAATAAATATATAATAAAAACAATTGGTATGCAGCTGTTTATGTTTTTCTTGGAAAAGTCTTTGCAAAAATAGATACCATGTCTAAACCAGTTGCAATAGGAAACAAAACTAAGGTTGATATATTATTTGCTAAAGATAATGGAGATCCAGGAGACTCACAAATTGAAACTAATGAAAACAAAGCTAGTGGATTTGAACTGTCGTTGATTTTTAGTCTGCTGATGAATAACCAGAAGATTAAATTATTTTATACTTGTTATCTGCTTTTAAATTTTTAATTTAATGTATAGTTTAATTTATAATATAGTAAATCGATTTATTTTCTTTTTTTCTTAAATGCTTGAGCCTTTGAATATTGAATATGTTTTAATCAAAACATAATTTTATACTCAAGATCTTTTAATAATATTTATATTGTATATAAACTCTAGAAGTATATTAAACAAGTTGGATAAAATAGCTGAAATTCTGGAAGACTATAGTACTGCTTTGAATTGTTTGGTCATAAATGGCACTTGGTTGCTTACTGGTGAAGACTTTTTTGCAAATATTCCTCATTATAGTGGATTTCATTCTTTTCGTGCGTGCCAAAATAGAGGAGGTGGTGTAAGTATTTTCTTATACATGAAAATGTTTGCGGTAATATTATTTATGAAAAATCTGATAGATTTAATAATATTCTAGTTCTGCCAACTTCATTACCGATTTTTGAATAAAATTGATCAGTTAACTCATAGTTTTAAGAATTCTTATTTAGATCTTAATTTGGATCTTTTAGAAGAAGAAAATAGTTATATTCAAATTTATAAAAATTCATTAAACTGTTTTAAAATTCTAAACTCAATTTCACCTACAATGTCAACAAGAACAGTCAGAACTTCTTCAACTATAATTGATCACTTTTGCATTGATCTTTTATTTTACAACAATATTCTATTAATGAAAACTCACTAAGTGATCATAACATCTTATTATTGGAAATTAAAACCGCAAAGAGTCGTCCGATTGACAACACTTTACTTTATATAAACAAAAACAAAATCAATTTTACAATTTAATAATTTCAGCTTCTTAAATGAAAATTTAAGTTACAAAGAATTTATTTCCGAATGGATTAAAACTGTCGATTCTAATATACGGCAATGCACTAAAACAAAAAAAAACAAAAATTCTTAAAACCATTTATGACAAGTGAACTTTTAATTGTATCAAAAGAAAAAGAAAGATTATAGAAATTAAGTAAACAATACCCTGATAATCTAATATATAAAGCAGAAATTCTGTTTGTTTGTTTGTGCCCTTTTCACGTAAAAACCACCAGTCCGATTGCAACCAAATTTTGCAGGAAAATTTCTACGACCCCGGAAAGTGTTATAGGCTATATGGTGTTGTTTTGGTTCATTAACCCATTGTCGCCCGAGAGCCATTTAAAGCTTTTTCGTTTTTTCGTTGTCCTGCCTAAACAGTTTGATCGATTAAGTTGAAAATTTGTACAAATGTTTTTCTTAGCTTTGGACGGATGCCAAAAAACATAACAACATATTGGATACAATAATGGATATTGGATACAATATGTTACCCGGATTCGGCCTGGCGGGCTTCCAAAAAAATTTTTTTTTCCGATTTAAGTCGAATTTTGTATGGTGGTTTTATGGTCCGAAAAAAAGGCTGTGACAAATTTTTATAAAGTTCTGTTAACGCGTTTGGGCAGGAGAGCCGAACGAAGTTCATTAAATTTTTCTGTTGTCCTGCGTAAAGGGTTTTACCAATTGAGTTGAAAATTTACAATAGTGTAGCTCTTTACCACAGGAGCTCACTGAGTTGATTTGGTTTTGATCCATTAACCCATTTCCGCACCAGGGGTCAGTGAAGTTTATAAATTTATTTAGTTCTGGCACTTAAACTGTTTGGCCAATTCATAGTGTAGCTCTTTACCACAGGAGCTCACTGAGTGGATTTGGTTACGATCCATTAACCCGTTTCGGCATCAGGACTCAATGAAGTTTTCCAATTTTTTTGTTGTCGCGCTTAAACGGTTTTGCCAATTGAATTGAAAATTTACAAAAGTGTAGCTCTTTACCACAGGAGCTCACTGAGGAGATTTGGTTACGATTCATTAACCCGTTTCAGCACTAGGGCTCAATAAAAATTTTTAATTTGTTTGTGTCGCACTTAAACGGTTTTACCAATTGAGTTGAAAATTTACAAAAGTGTAGGTCTTTATAACAAAAGCTTTCTGAGTTGATTTGGTTACGATAAATTAACCCATCAGGCTTTAGGCCATGAAATTCTCATTTTTTGTTGTTGTGCTTAAACGATTTGACCAATTGAAAATTTGCACAAGTATTGCACTTTGGCACACAAATTCATTCAATAAATTTTGTTGTAACACATTAACACATTTCGACACGATAGACTGTCAAAAAAAAAATGTTGTTTCTAATTTCTGTCTAATTTGGGAGGATGAATTTATGGTTCTAAATAAAGCGTGTGACAAAATGTTTGTTAACGTTTGTTAATCCATTTCTGCACGAGCACTTATTAATAATATTTCGCCTAATTTTGAGTATTGTTATTATTATTAAAAAGATATTTCCAACACTCTTTACTTTTATCTATACTGTTTCTAATATTCGATAAAAACCTTTCAATGCAAATTTCTGTTATAGAACAGTAATTAAAGTAATCTTATTAAGTATCTTAAGAATACTGTGTTTAAGTCTTAACAACATAACATTTTCGGCCGTTGTTAAAAAACAGAAACAATCTCCTACATTTAACATTAGACAATCATCATGTCATAATTCAGAAATGCATTACTTACATGTGGTCTTTACATGTGATCTACATATAAGATGCATGTGTATAACATATTTCCCATAAAATATCATTGAAATATGTACATATAGTGTGTATAATATCCGTATATTTAAAAATACTATAAACTTTATCAATTAAATTAGAAAATATATTCACATTTCTGTACTTCATTTAATCAAAAATGAGTACATACATATTTAAAGAACAGAAAACCTTACATTCTTATCCATATACAATTTTTACACATATTTTTAACCAATCAATTTGGAAACATAATTAGAAAAACTAAACGTAAAAAAATTCTGGTCGATTTATAAAGGTAAAAAACAATCATGTATTTTTTATATTGAAAATATGTTACACAGAACCTGAAATATACGCATGTAAAAAGAAGTTTTTTTAAAATTTGAAGAGCTGTCTGTGCTGTAGGATCTCCAACGGTGAGGGTACATAAAAAAGTTGTTCTACAACATTACTCTTTTAAGAGACCTATGCATAGTTAATATTTCAAAGAGCAATATTAAATAGTATATAATAAAGAGCAATATTAAATAGTATATAAGTTTTAACAGACGGAGGAACAGAGCCAACCTAATAACAAATTTTTCAAAATGTGCTTAAAAGAATAATTCACCAAAACATGAAGTGACATTACTTACAAAAAAAAATTTAATACATTATGGCCTTTTATAATTTAAATACGATTTTATCTTTCGGTATTAACGAATATATTGTGAAAACTCACTTCACCGTAATTGTGTACTCAATAGATTATTGATTCCTTTAAAGATTTTTTGTAGACAAATTATCTCTAACTCTTATCGCTCTGTTTATTCAAGTTTCAGTATCTGAAAATGCATAGTAACACGTGAACTATATTAATTAAATTATATTAACTCAAAAGCAAAAGTTAATAATCTTTATTTCATAAAGCCGATCAAATACTCCGGACAACGCCTGGTACACTGCTAGTCTATGTATAAGAAATGAATTTAAAAAAATAAGAAACCGATTTGAAAATAAAAAGAAAATAAGAAAGAAACAATTTGTAAATATTCAAGGTAGGTACACAAAATTTAAATAATCAAAAAAAATGGGATGTGAAATTATAAATTATTCATTATATCTTTTAATAGATCGATAAACATTTTTTTTATCGATTGGTAATAGATCGATAAAAAAGTATAATGATTATCTGCCAAGAAATATTAAATTTGAAGAGAGAATGATACATGAACCAAAATCAAATTGCCAATTGCTTTAATAAATATTTTGTATCAGAGTACATAAATGCTATTAGAGACAATATTGCTAGTGGATATGATTGCATCTCTTCAAAAGATTTGAAATGTCTTTCAAATAGCATTCATTATTCTAAATTCCCAGACAGTCTTAAAATTACACGAGTTACACCACTGCATAAGGGAGGATCAAAACAAGATTTAAATAACTATCGAAGTATATCAGTACTTCCAGTAATTTCTAAAGTACTTGAAAAAAAGCTATTAAAGATTCAATTTCAAACAATTTTGTCCTTAAACTTTGTATGTTAAGATAAACTATATTAACATTTTTTTAAAACTATGCAATATATTTTCGAATGACCCTGTAAAATTTTGTATTTTCATACCATAATCAAGACTTGTCACATTCATTGTAAAAAATTGGTAAAAAAAACCGTAATAATATGTTAAGATAATGCTAATGAAGAAATTATAAAAATAATAAAACCTATTACAATTGTTGTTGCTATTTTTTTTTCGATAATATTAATAATATAGTTATGAGCGCTTCGATATAATATAATCACTCTTTCAGTGTTATAATAATTTTTGACTAGTATACAATAATTTCTGTTCATCAAGGCGTATAGATTAAATTTAATTTTAAATATTAATTGTGTAATATTATAATTGTGTAGTGTAAATTTTTTATAAATTCTAGTATAATTTAATTTTATGTTTTTAAATATAAGAAAAAATATGATAAGTTTTATAATAAAAGTAAATATAATAATAAAAATTATTAAAAGCAATATAGATTTATACAATGAAGATTTATATATTGAACAGTGGCGGCTCGTGGATTTTCAACCTACTGATTCAGAACAAAAAAAAAATTTAAATAAAGTAAAAAAAATTGTTTTAAACTTATATTTTAGTTCTATTGTTCTTTCTTTAGTTCCAAAAATATTTATTACATCTTCAAGAAAAGATTGTTTTACTACAAGTTCTTGCAACATTTTTTTTTCTTGTCTTGACTCAATGAATTTCGAATATAAGTTTTTATATTTTTTAAGTTAGAAAAAAGATCTTTCTGCTGATATAGTTTCTATTAATAATGCAAGTTCGAAAATTTTGTATTATATAAACTAAAATTAAATCATTGCTTAAAGAACTAAAATCGGAAATTGAAAGAAAAGTATCTTTTAATGAATTAAAATAACTAATTGGAAAATTTTTTAAAATCAAATAAACTTAAAAATTAAATTTATCAATAATTATAGTATGATGAATATACATATAATAAGTATGAATATATGTATGTAAATGTGTATTCATTAAATCTCATTCATTATTACTTGATATTACAGTATTACAGTATTACACACCAGTCATTAATCATGGATTCAATTTCATATATTTTCTAAGATTTATGATTTATGAAATAAAATGTATGTATTGTATACCTATGAATTAAGTATACATATTATGAAAATGTAATATGTATGAGAAAAGTATGAACGTAAATGCTAAATATGTATATGTAAAGAATTTTTTAATTTTTTAAAACTTTTAGATTTTAAGTAAAGTTAAAATTTTTACGACTGATTCAATGAATCAGTTGAATCTCAGGAGAAGCCGCCACTGATATTGAAGCAATTATATAGTAAAGTAAAGTGCAAATATATTTAAAGTTTAAAATAAATTTAAAATTCTTATTATATGTTAATTCTAAGTTTATAATATTAGAAAAAATTGATAATTTTAATAATAAAGTTAAGAATAATGAATTATTGTCCAAAATTAAAAACGTGTTTTCTTCTCTTGATGTTTTAGGTAAGAAAAAGAAAATGTCAAATTTTAAAACATTGATGTTGATTGATAATATT
This sequence comes from Poecilobothrus nobilitatus, assembly GCA_947095535.1. Classification (NCBI taxonomy): domain Eukaryota; kingdom Metazoa; phylum Arthropoda; class Insecta; order Diptera; family Dolichopodidae; genus Poecilobothrus; species Poecilobothrus nobilitatus. Next base: position 234,526,147 of record OX352772.1, read on the forward strand.
ATTAATATTGATAATATTATTAAAAAAACATTTGTCAGGCAAAATGTTTAGAAAAATAAATAATGTTTTTAGGTTATAAAATTTCAAAATAAGTTTACGTATTATTTCAAGTAATGTTTTACATAAAAAAAAAGCAAAGTATTGAGCATAAAATTATTTAGTGTAATTTGTTAATTAATGAATATTGATATTGATTGATAAAGTATTTAAAAAAATATTCCAAAAAATATTTGGTTGGCAATAAGTTTAGAAAAGTAAATAAAGTTTTTAGGTTGTAAAAATAACAAATAAACTTACATACTATTTTAGATAATTTAATATAATAATTTTTGTTAATTAAGTTGAAATAAGAATAATAATTAAGTGAAAACTTTATGAATACTAATAATATCATTATATGAAGAAATTTTATAAACCTTACTTCCTTCCTTTTCACGTAGAAAAATTGTGCTCTCTCTAATCGAAAGAAATCGCAAGTTTCTGGACACTTTAATCTTCTTCTTCGCTTCTTTATACAGGTTACCTTAAAACGGTGTAAGTTGATGTTGAAAGAAAATTTTTTTGTTATCTTTCTTAGTCTTGGTCCTACAAGGTCCGGCTCCGGTCTTTTAAGGTCTGGTTGCGGTCCTTTAAGGTCCGGTTGCCGTCCTTTAACCGGAACCGGACCCGGTATCGGTCTTTTAAAGTTCAGTACCCAGACCAGTACAATAAAGTTGCATTACATTGTTACACTCAGCTTTTAATACGAACTAACAAAACTAACAAAACAAGAATTGATAAATATTTCTTTGTTTTGCATTTGCATTATACAAAGTATTTTACTACCCTGTTCACTATTTTTGAACATTTTTTATATATAAGTAGCTAATACAAATATATAGTTCTGTTATAGTTCTGTGTTAAGTTGTTATCGAGTTAAAAAGAAAAAAAAACAAATGGAATTGAACTTCTGTAATAAGTGCAATGTAAGAGTTTTAAATCGGAATGGACATGTGCGTTCATTTTTGCATAGACAAAATGCAGCAAAAGAACTTGCCGACAACGTAAAATTAATAGAAACAACTTTTAAGGGTCGAGTAAAAACATTTTTATTCGAATTATGTAAAGTTTGTCAAAGTTACTTCATAAATCAAAAATTTATATTTGCAACAGCTGTTTACAATATTTCCATCATCCAAAACAGCTTCAAATTCATAAAAAGCAATGTAATAGTGTGATAACAATTTTACCAACAGAGACTGAAAATATTTTAAAATTTAACAACCATAACCAGCAAATGGAAGCGCCTTTTTTGATATATGCAGATAGTGAAAGTATATTAAAACCAATTTTAACGTGTCAACCAGATACAGAAAAACCATTTACAACGAATATTCAAGAACATGTTCCTGCGGCGTTTTCATATTTTATAAAATGTTCCTTTCATGCATCTTTAAATAAGTATGTAGAGTGCATTGAACCAACTTGTGCCGATCACTTTGTTAAAAGGTAAGTTCTTAAATTTTATTCGTTTTTCTTTATTTCTAATTTTGCATTTTTTACAGATTAACAAAAGACTGTACAATTATTTATTTAAAACATTTTCAAAATTCAAAACCGATGGCCAAAATGACTTTAGATGAAGAACTAAGACAATTAACGGAACCTACATGTCATATTTGTAGTAAGTTTTTAGATTTTACTAATCGAGTAAGGGATCATTGCCATTTTACTGGTCAATATAGAGGTCCTGCACATCTTAGTTGTAATATTTTATATAGAAAACCTTCATATTTCCCTGTATTTTTCATAATTTCTCGGCATATGATTGCAATCTTTTATTTAAGTCATTAAACATAATACCAGGTAACATATCTGTCATTTCTTTGAATAAGCAAAAATATATATCCTTAATTAAAAAAATGATAGTTCCTGAAAAAAACTGTTCTTTTAATATTAGATTTTTAGCATTCATTTGGTAATAATTCTAATGCTTAGAAAAGGAGTTTTTCCATATGAATATTTGAACAGCTGGGAAAAACTAGAAGAAGAAAATTTACCACCGCAGACAGAATTTTATAATAAAATTACGAACACTCCTTGTTCGATGGAAGATTATAATCATGCTATTACTGTATGGAATTCTTTTAATTGCCAAAATTTATTAGATTATCTTAAATTGTATTTAAAAACAAATGTTTTAATTTTAACCGATGTTTTTGAAAATTTTAGAAAAATATGTAAAAATATTTATAATGTAGACCCTGCAAATTTTTACAGTGCTCCAGGTCTGTCTTGGCAAGCAATGCTTAAATACACAGAAATAGAGCTACAATTTTTTACAGATATAAACATGTACAATTTTATAAAATCAGGAATACGTGGAGGACTCAGTCAATGTTCTTTGCTCTATTCTGTGGCTGATAATAAATATATGAAAGAAAAATTCAATGTAAATAATACATCCAAATACATAATTTATCAAGACGCAAATAATTTGTACGGTTGGGCTATGTCCCAAAGTATACAATATAATGATTTTGAGTGCGTTAATAACTCAATAAATGTTTTAGAAATAGCTGATAATTCAGATGTTGGTTATATATTAGAAGTAGATTTAGACTATCCACAGAATCTTCACGACCTCCACAATCATTTAGCTTTTTGCCCTGAAAATAGTATTCCTCCGACAGAAAAAGCAAGAAAATTGTTAACCAATTTAAATAACAAGAGACAATATGTAATCCATTATCGAAATCTCAAGCAATGCATTGAAAACGGGCTAGTTTTAAAAAAAATACACTGAATTTTGAAATTTAAACAGGGTGATTGGTTGAAGAAATATATTGACTGAATATAGAAAAATTGCTAAAAATACCTTTGAAAAAAACTTTTTTAAATTAATGAATAATTCCGTGTTTGGTAAAACAATGGAAAATGTTGAAAATAGAAGAATAATTAAAATAGCTAATTCATGGGAAAGCAAAGGTAGACATTTAGGAGCTAGAGCTTTAATAGCAAAACCTAATTTTAATAGTGTCTTAGTTTTTGGATCTAATCTAGTGGCTGTAGAGTTACGAAAAACTATAATACATTATAACAAACCGATTTATATAGGATTCACAATTTTAGACCAATCTAAAATTTTAATGTGTAAATTTCACTATAATTATATCAAACCAAATTTTCAAAATAATTGAACCCTTAATTATATAGATACTGATAGTTTTATATACACAATAATAACGGAAGATTTTTATAATGACATACAACCAGATCTGAATCAATACTTTGATACGTCAGATTATGCAAAAGATGACTCATATAATTTTCCTCAACTAAATAATAAAGTGTTAGGTTTTTTTAAAGATGAAATGGGTACAACAATAATTACCGAATTTATAGGTTTAAGGTCAAAAATGTATTTTCTTCAGACTTTAGAAAATGAAAGTATTAAAAAAGCAAAAGGGGTTAAAAAAATATGTTGTTAATGACTTAAATATAGAGGATTACAAAAGTTCTTTATTTCATGATTTGATTATATATATAAATATGAAGGTTTTTAGATCGAAATTACATACTATTTATACGCAAAATCTTAAGAAAATAGTTTTAAGTAGTTTAGATGAAAAAAGATATATATTGAATGATAATATGAATACTTATGCTTGGGGACAGTATGCTTTAAAGGAAATGTAATGTAGATAATATTTTTTTTAATATGTATTTGATATCACACTTAAGATTGTAAAATTATTTATATATGTAATTATCCCTAACAACCTATGTATAATATATTAATTTCTATGAAAATAATATAATAAAGTTTTAATAAACACAGAAAATATACACTTTTTTATTTTAGATCATTTTACAAATTTAAAATATAAATATTAAATTAAATTTAAACTTTAATTAGAAAAAATAATAAGAAAAAAAGGAAATCAAGTTTTGGTTAGGTGGCTTTGCTTTGATAAAAAACAAGATATTATTTAATGAATAATAATTTTTAAACTTTTAGTAAAAAAAAAAAGCAATGCTGTTATTTAATATTAAAAACAACTTTTCAAACCCAAGTTTTTTATTTTTTCACGTTTGCAATTTGTATTTTATGATCTCGGCTTATACTTGAACTAAGTATAAAATTTTTAAAAGAAATGAAGTAAGTATTTCATATTAAATGTTTTAAAAACTTGCTTTAAAACTATATACCTAATAAGTAATAAAAAAGAAAAAACTTGATTTAATATTTTTCAAAAACAAGTTTTATGCAAACAGCGGAACTTTTAAACCGTAAAGTACAAATAAAAATATTTGTGTCTTTGATTTTTTAAATTTGTGAAATGATCTGATCTGATTCAGGCTAAAAGTTTTTAAAGTTTGGTTTAAATACGAAATTATTATCGTTTAAACTTAATTTAATATTTATTTAAAAAATAAAAAAATTTTTAAAGTTGGTTTTGAATTGAAAGCTCATAAAGCTCGTCCGTTATATTTGAAAATTAAGCTGCCAACTGCAATTTTAAAGCTCAAAACCTTAAAAAAGCCATAGAGATTTTTTATTTAATTATTAACTTAACTAAAAAAGTTTTGAAGTTATATTGTTAATAATATAAGCCGTGATCATGAAATAAAAATTGAAAACGTGATCAAGTTCAAGTTAAAAGTAAACAAAAAAAAAATAAAAAACTTGGGTTTGAAAAGTTGTTTTTAATATTAAATAACAGCATTACTTTTTTTTACTAAAAGTTTAAAAATTATTATTCATTAAATAATATCTTGTTTATTTATCTATGAATCATGTTTTTTTTTATCAAAATCAAGCCATCTAACCAAAACTTGATTTCCTTTTTTTCTTATTATTTTTTCTACAAGGTAAACATTAGGAAATTTAACAGATGTAAGTTCAGGTTTTTAAAATTAACTTCTAATCATTTAAAAAACCGGAACCGGACCTTAAATGACCGGTACTGGACTTTAAAAGACCGATACCGGAACTAGACTTTAAAGGACCGTAACCCAAGACGGGCCCGAGAGTTACGGCCGCCCGGTTCTAGAAGTTGAAATGCTTAACTTTGAAAGTTTTAAAACTTTTAATACAAAATACTTCCTTCATTTCTTATAAAAAATGTTTAAGTATAAACTCATATTTTTACAGAAGCAGAAAACTTAGTTTATACTAGTTCAAGCTTGTTATTATAAGCTTTTCAACCTTAAAATGTGGTTGAGTTTAATTTTCAAACATAATGGACGAGCTTTATAAATTTTGAATTCAAACCCAACTTTAAAAATTGTTTTTAAATTCTTCAGAAAAATATTAAATTAAGTTTAAACTTTAATAATTTTTTATTTAAACCAAATTTTTAAGTATGAACTCATATTTTCACTGAAACAGAAAACTTAGTTTATACTAATTCAAACTTATTATTATTTGTTTCAAAACTTTTTTAGTCAAGTTCACAATCAAATAAAAAGTCTCCATGACTTTTAACTTTAAAATTAAAGTTGAACTTAATTTTCAAATATAACGAACGTGCTATATAAGCTTTAGAGCTTTTTATCCAGAACCGCCATGTCTATACTACTCGAAAAAAATAATTTATATATTTTTATTTAAATTGAAAATAATATATTTAATTTTTGAATTCAATTTAATTTTATTTTTAAACTATAATAAATGGTTGAAATATTTATTTTCTTAAAACTAAATCGAGTTTTTTCATTTATTTTTCTTATCTATTGATTGTGTAAATTACAACCTTACATGACGTCAGAAGAAAAGTTATCCTGATTTGCATATAAAGCATATATCATATCATATTATATAAAGCATACATCATTAAAGTTTGTTAAACTAAATTGAAAAGCTGTAAGGGAAAGAAAACTGAAAAGATTTTAACTGAATATAAAATTGCATATTGTGAATTTTTTCTGTTATTGAAAAAAAAAACATTAAAAAAGTAAGCAATACTATGGAAGAACCATCAAATATTTAGTAATAAATTGGTAGCATTTAACCTCAAAATATTTTATCTTACGCATATTACCACTATTGACCAAAATTCTTTAAATTTACATATATAAAGTAAGATGTAGATGCAATATTGCATGATGATAACCTAAAATTATAACAACATTTTTAAATTAGTAAGAAATAAACACAAAGCATTACCTGATGTAGTCAATCCATCCATCCATCCAGTCACCATTTTTGTATTTTTCCAGTCATCTTTTTAGTTTTCATAATTTTTTTTAATTATATTAATTTATAACATTTAAATTTAACATTTGTTTATCTTTTTATTTTATTTTGTATTCAAATTTGGAACGACAAATAAAACAATATTGTAGTTTTTAGCACATTTCCAAAAAAAATTTGAAAAAATGTGCTTATTAGTTTCACTCTGTCCGTCCGTCTGTCTGTTTACAAATCTTCTACACTGTTAAAGATAGAGAAAAAAGGTTTTAACCATGGGTAGGTCTCATAAAAAAAATTATTTTGTGGAACAACTTTTTCATGTAGCCCCATCCAATACGGAGCTACAGCCCCTCAAACTTTAAAAAAGTTCTATTTCTAAATGCATATATCTAATATTTTGCTTAAGATTTTTTCAATCTAAAAATGTCATGCGACAGGTATTTTTTTTAGCTTTGTAAATTAATATCAAAATTGTACAATTTTTTTAAATTTAATATTTAAATTTACCGTTATGTGAAAACCAAATTTTGATGATTTTTCTATCTTCATAACTGCAGCACGCTTTTAGATAGAGGCTTGAAATTTTGAGGCAAGAAAGAACTTTTAGAATTAATTAGTTAGCTCAGAAAATTTTTTTAGGTCGCCCCCTGTTTATGAGCTATTAGGGCTCAAAAATGGAGAATTTGCTATTTTTAAACACCTGTAACTGAGGAACTTGTACACATTTTACTTCGGAAAGATATAAAAATTAAAGCTACAGTAATATATTTTAACGTATGTTAAAGATTTATTTTGGTTATATAGTTTAACTATGCAAAGAAGTTAAAAACAATTGATATGCAGATGTTTATGTTTTTCTTGAAAAAGTCTGCCATATCTACCATATCTAAACCAGTTGCAAGAGGAAGCAAAACTAAGGTTGATATATTTAGATAAGGGAAATCCAGGAGACTCTCAAATTGAAACTAATGAAAACCAAGCTAATGGATAAAAATATTGAAATTCTGGAAGACTATAGTACTGCCGTGGATTGTTTGGTCATAAATTAAACTTGTTTGTCTACTGGTGAAGACATTTTTGCAAATATTCCTCATTATACTGGATTTCATTCTTTTCGCGAGTGTCAAAATAGAGGAGGTGGTGTAAGTATTTTCTTACATGAATACTAATAATATTCTGATAGTTGAATTACATAAATTAAAATTTAAAATATTTTGGGGTTTATAGATCACCTAGTTCTACCAACTTCATTATCGATTTTTTAAATAAAATTGATCATAGTTTTCAGAATTCTTATTTAGTTGGTGATTTTAATTTGGATCTTTTAGGAAAAGAAAATAGTTATATTCAAATTTATAAAAATTCACTAAACTCGAATGGTTTTAAAATTTTAAACTCAATGCCACCTACCTACCTACCTACAATGCCAACAAGAACAGTCAGAACTTCTTCCACTATAATTGATCACTTTTGATTTTTTATTTTACAAGTACATTCTTTCTAAATTCTATTAATGAAAATACACTAAGTGATCATAACATCTTATTATTGGAAATTAAAACCGCAAAAGAGTCGTCCGATAGACAACACTTTACTTTATTTAAACAAAAAAAAATTAATTTTACAATTTAATAATTTCAGCTTCTTAAATGAAAATTTAAGTTACAAAGAATTTATTTCCGAATGGATTAAAACTGTCGATTCTAGTACATGGCAATGCACTAAAACAAAAAAACAAAAATTCTTAAACCCATTTATGACAGGTGAACTTTTAATTTTATTAAAAGAAAAAGAAAGATTATTGAAATTAAATAAACAATACTCTGATAATCTGTATATAAGAAATGAATTTAAAAAAATAAGAAACCGGTTTGAAAATAAAAAGAAAATAAGAAAGAAACAATTTGTAAATAATCAATGTAAACAAAATTTAAATAATCAAAAAAAATGGGATGGGATATTATAAATTATTCGTTATATAATAGAATAGATCGATAAAAAATAATAATGATTATCTGCCAAGAAATATTTAATTCTATGGGCGAATGATATACGTACCAAAATCAAATTGCCAATTATTGCTTTAATAAATATTTTGTATCAGAGTACATAAATGCTATTAGAAACAATGTTGTTAGTCTTTCAAATAGCAAATTTAGTCTGGTAACCGAAATTTTTAATAATTGTATTCATTATTCTAATTTCCCAGATAGTCTTAAAATTGCACGAGTTACATCACTACATAAGGGAGGATCAAAACTAGATCTAAATAACTATCGAAGTATATTAGTACTTCCAATAATTTCTAAAGTACTTAAAAAAATTATTTTTTGCCAAATATGGAGACATTTAACTAATTTTAGCATAATAAATAAAAGTCAATTTGGGTTTGTTCCAAATTCAAACACAACTTCTGTTTGTGTTGAAGTTGTGAATATGATTCAATCTTCGTTATCCAAAAATAATGTGACATCTCTAATTAGTATTGATCTTCAAAAAGCATTTGACTCGTTAGATCATGAAATTTTATTGATAAAACTTAAAAATGGCACTTTTTAAATGACGCAATAAAAATGATTAATAGTTATTTATCAAACCGAAAACAATATGTACAGTTTGGCTGTTATAAAAGCAGTGTAAGCAAGGATCCATTCTAGGACCACTTTATATATAATCCTGACATACCTATGCATATTTTTTTTATTTTTGATAAATGTTAAGTAATATATTTAATAAACTAATTTATAAAAACAAAAATAAATGTTGACTTTTATATATTTTATAAAATTATTTTATAATAATTAAGAATTAAAAAGATAATATTATAAACAGAGTGATATACATAATAACGGATTCGTACGGGTATTTTAGAGTTGACAACGGCAACTGTATTCTTTCTCGTTTTATTACATTATCATACAAACTTACATATTTTTAAACTAGCATTCTGTTAACTAAATTTTCTTTAACAATTTACATATTATTTAGTAATGAATTGGTACCATTTAACTTCGAAGTATTTTATTTTACAAATAGTGTTAATATGCCACTATTGATAAAAATTTTTTGACTTTAGATATGTAAAGTAAGATGTAGATGCAGTATTGTATGATGATAATCTAAAATTATAACAACATTTTTAAATTAGTAACAAATAAACACAAAGCATTACCTCATTCAGCCGAGCCATCCAGTCATCCATCCAGTCATCATTTTTGTATTCTTCCACTCATTTATTGACTCTTCATAATATTTTTTAAACATTTGTTTACCTTTTTATTTTATTTGTATTCAAATTTGGAATGACAAATAAGACAACATTGTAGTTTTACATGTTTCATATTTTTGATGTTCGGTGTTTCAAGCCTGTTTTAATTTTATATTTTGAATTGCATTTAAATTTAAACGTTCCTATTTTTATATTTATTATGTACTATTTTATGCTATGTTTTAATTGCTTTGATAAATTAAATAACTTATCTACTAAGTACACTTTAAAAATAAATTTAGTGGAAAGACTGTTTGAATTTTGTTCAGCTACATCAGGAACTTTAAACGACTCGAACATCTCGCAGATGTTTACAGCTAATTTTCTTGTGAAAAGTGAATAAGTAAAGGATAAGAATAGTATATTTGGAATTGAAAAGAGGAAAAGAAAATAATAGATTTAATTTTTGAATTTAATTTAATTTTATTTTTTAACTATAATAAATGGTTGAAATCTTTTTATTCTTAAAACTAAATCGAGTTGCTTTATTTATATTATTTTTATCTATATTGTTTGTGTAATTACAACCTTACATGATATCAAAAGAAAAGTTATTCTAATTTGCATATAAAGCATATATCATATCAGCTTAAGATTAAAGTTTAGTTAAACCAAATTGGAAAGCTGTAAAGGAAAGAAAACTGAAAATATTTTAGCTGAATATAAAATTGCATTTTGTGAATTATTTTTTATTGAAAAAAAAAACGTTAAAAAAATAAGCAATACTATGGAACAATTATCAAAGTTAAAAATTAAAGAGTTACAAGCATTATTAAAACAAAATAACTTATCTACTAAGTACACTTTAAAAAGAAATTTAGTTGAAAGACTGTTTGAATTTTATTCAGCTACATCAGGAACTTTAAACGACTCGAACATCTCGCAGATTATTGGTGAAGTTTAGATTGAAAAATATTCTGGCAACACTTTAATTGTTATAAAAACATTTAATTTAATTTAATTTACTTAATACTTAATATTATTTACTTAATATAAAAGTATACCTATACTAAAAAAAAAATAATATTTAAAAATAAAAAAAAAACGGATTAAGAATGCCACGAAGTAAAAGGTATTCAGTCAATCAACTTAAAAAAAGATCTAAATGCAAAATTTGTACTGCGGATATTTCTTCAAGTGATGAAGAGGATCAAAGTGCAATGTGCAATGTGATATGTGTAACAAATGGGTACATTTAAAGTGCTCGAAAATTTACGAAAAAAGTTCGAAGCTCTTAGCAACAACATAAACGCACCTTTTCATTGTCATAGATGCTCACCAGGTTTTCATAAAATTCGTATTACAAATACTACTCCAAACACAAAATAATCTAGTTTGAAAATGATGCAAAATGAAGCTATCCTTTCCAGATTGAATATTATAACAAAGGAGATGAAGGAGATGCGTGTCGTGGTAAACTTAGTTGTTTTTTTCCTAATGGAGGTGGGAATTTTCCAAAGACACCAAGAATGTCCCCCTTGGTAGTGTCAGATTCTTACTGACTAAACCCACCTCCCCCTTTAGTCAATATAATGGGATGAAACCCTTACCTGCGAACGCAGCATATTGGCTAGGGAGTAGGGATAGGAAAGGATAGGAAATGGATACGGAAACATTGAATTGGGAGTGGGACTGTAAGGAAACAATGAATCCGCCTATTATTATTACTATTTTGCTAACAGTGACTAAAGCCGTCACAACAGTTATAAAATGTAGTAGTAGTATATAGTAACTACAAGAGGTAATTATTGAAGGCAACCCCACTGTCACTGTAGCGGTTACTATTATTGGTAGTAGCTATTATTATTATTACTATTATTATTATTATTATTATTATTATTATTATAATTATTGTTATTTCTATTACTTTTAATATTAATATTATTCTTATTACTATTATTATTATTATTATTTTTATTGTTATTATTTTAATACAGAGTCAGCGCCATCAGTGGAGTACAACGTGCAGTAGTATATAACACCTTACTTGTATGATATAACCAAAGATGGCTCCGCTGTAGCAGCTATTATTATTATTAGTATTATTATTATTATAATTAATAATAATAATAGTTAATTTAAAATATGACGATGTCAATGATAAATTAACAAAAACTATGGAAGAAAATAATGGAATAAAAAAAGAAAACAAAAACCTGAACGACAAAATTTTGGCGATGCAAAAGATATCGTTCACAAATTAGAATATGTTAATGCAAGTAAACAAATAATAATGAAAAAACGCTTGGGGCTGCAAAAGCTATACAAGTAAATTTGTAAGCATAAGATATCAATAATATCACTTTTCTTAAAAAATATAAAATAGCCTCAAAAAATGGAAATGAATATTTGAAAATATTGATAAAAATTAAATTTTCAACTTCATTAACCAAAACAAATTTTATGCAAAAATAAAAGAATCCTAAAGACTTACCTGAATTTAATACCTTAAATTTTTCGATGCACCGACAAATGATATCAATAACTACTAAATACTAATATATTTAACTATGCAAAGAAGTTAAAATTGGGATGCAGATGTTTAAGTTTTTCTTGAAAAAGTCTGCTACAATAGATACCATATAAAAATAGAAACCAATTGCAGTAGGAAGCAAAACTAAGGTTGATATATTATTTGCTAAATATAAGGGAAATCAAGGAGACTCACAAATTGAAACTAATGAAAACCAAGCTAATGGATTTGAAGCTGCGGTTGATTTTTTGTCTGCTGATGAATAACCAGAAGATTAAATTATTTTATACTTGTTATCTGTTTTTAAATTTATAATTTAATTTATAGTTTAATTTATAGTTTAATGTGTAGTAAATCGATTTTTTTTTTTTTTTCTTAAATGCTTGAGCCTTTGAATATTGAATATTTTTTAAATCAAAACCTAATTTTATACTCAAAATCTTTTAAAAATATGTATATAAACTCTAGAAGTATATTAAACAAGTTGGATAAAATTGCTGAAATTCTGGAAGACTATAGTACTGCTGTGCATTGTTTGGTCATAAGTGAAACTTGGTTGCTTACTGGTGAAGACTTTTTTGCAAATATTCCTCATTATACTGGATTTCATTATTTTCGTGCGTGTCAAAATGTAAGTATATTCTTACATGAAAATGTTTGCGGTAATATTATTTATGAAAACTCTAATAGATTTAATAATATTTTGATAGTTGAATTACCTAAATTAAAATTTAAAATATTTTGGGGTTTATAGATCACCTAGTTCTGCCAACTTCAATACCGCTTTTTTTAATTAAAATTGATCAGTTAACTCATAGTTTTAAGAATTCTTATTTAGTTGGTGCTCTTAATTTGGATCTTTTAGGAAAAGAAAATAGTTTTATTCAAATTTATAAAAATTCACTAAACTCGAATGGTTTTAAAATTCTAAACTCAATGCCACCTACCTACCTACCTACCTAGAATGCCAACAAGAACAGTCAGAACTTCTTTCACTATAATTGATCACTTTTGCATTGATCTTTTATTTTACAATTACATTCTTTCTAAATTCTATTAATGAAAACTCACTAAGTGATCATAACATCTTATTATTGGAAATTAAAACCGCAACAGAGTCGTCCGATAGACAACAATTTACTTTATTTAAACAAAAAAAGATCAATTTTACAATTTAATAATTTCAGGTTCTTAAATGAAAATTTAAGTTACAAAGAATTTATTTCCGAATGGATTAAAACTGTCGATTCTAATACATGGCAATGCACTAAAACAAAAAAACAAAAATTCTTAAAACCATTTATGACAGGTGAACTTTTAATTTTATCAAAAGAAAAAGACAGATTGTAGAAATTAAGTACACAATACACTGATAATCTGTATATAAGAAATGAATTTAAAAAATAAGAAACCGGTTTGAAAATAAAAAGAAAATAAGAAAGAAACAATTTGTAAATAATCAATGTACACAAAATTTAAATAATCAAAAAAATGGGATGGGATATTATAAATTATTCGTTATATAATAGAATAGATCAATAAAAAATAATAATGATTATCTGCCAAGAAATATTAAATTCGATGGGCGATTGATACACGTACCAAAATCAAATTGCCAATTATTGCTTTAATAAATATTTTGTATCAGAGTACATAAATGCTATTAGAGACAATGTTGCTAGTCTTTCAAATAGCAAATTTAGTCTGCTAACTGAAATTTTTAATAATTGTATTCATTATTCTAAATTCCCAAATAGTCTTAAAATTGCACGAGTTATACCACAGCATAGGGAGGATCAAAATTAGATCTAAATAACTATCGAAGTATATCAGTATTTCCAATAATTTCTAAAGTACTTAAAAAAATTATTTTTTGCCAAATATGGAGACATTTAACTAATTTTAGCATAATAAATAAAAGTCAATTTGGGTTTGTTCCAAATTCAAGCACAACTTTTGCTTGTGTTGAATTTGTGAATATGATTCAATCTTCGTTATCCAAAAATAACGTGACATCTCTAATTAGTATTGATCTTCAAAAAGCATTTGACTTGTTATATCATGAAATTTTATTGATTTTAAAAATGATTAATAGTTATTTATCAAACCGAAAACAATATGTACAGTTTGCATGTTATAAAAGCAGTATAAGCGTTATAAAGAATGGTGTTCCGCAAGGATCCATTCTAGGACCTCTTTATATATAATCCTGCCATACCTATGCATATTTTTTTTATTTTTGATAAAAGTTAAGTAATATATTTAATAAACTAATTTATAAAAACAAAAATAAATGTTATGACTTTTATATATTTTATCAAATTATTTTAAAATAATGAAGAATTAAAAAGATAATATTATAAACAGAGTGATATACATAATAACGGATTCGTACGTAATAACGGATTTTTAGAGTTGACAAAGGCCACTGTATTCTTTTTCGTTTTATTACATTATTATACAAACTGACATATTTTTAAACTAGTATTCTTTTAACTAAATTTTGTTTAACAATTTACATATTATTTATTAATGAATTGGTACCATTTAACCTTAAAATATTTTATCTCACGCATATTACCACTATTGACAAAAATTCTTTAACTTTACATATGTAACGTAAGATGTAGATGCAGTATTGTATGATGATAACCTAAAATTATAACAACATTTTTAAATTAGTAACAAATAAACTCAAAGCATTGCCTGATGCAGCCAAGTCATCCATCCAGTCATCATTTTTGTATTCTTCCAGTCATCTTTTTGATTCTTCAAAATTTTTTTAATTTTTATAACATTTAAATTTTTATTAAATTTGTAAATTTTTTCTAATTGGTAAACTTTTGTTTACCTTTTTATTTTGTTTTGTATTCAAATTTGGAATGACAAATAAGACAACATTGTAGTTTTACATGTTTCATGTTTTTCGTGTTCTGTGTTTCAAGCCCGTTTTAATTTTATATTTTGAATTGCATTTAAAATTTAAACGTTCATATTTTTATATGTATTATGTACTATTTTATGTTAAGTATTAATTTTATTGCTTTGATAAATTAAATAACTTATCTACTAAGTACACTTTAAAAATAAATTTAGTGGAAAGACTGTTTGAATTTTATTCAGCAGGAACATCAGGAACTTTAAACGACTCGAACATCTCGCAGATGTTTACAGCTAATTTTCTTGTGAAAAGTGAATAAGTAAAGGATAAGAATAGTATATTTGGAATTAAAAATAGGAAAAGAAAATATTTATAAAATCTCAAAAAGAAATTTTTTGTAAAAGCTGAAAGAAGCAATTTATCGTTTTTTATTTAAATTGAAAATAATAGATTTAATTTTTAAATTTAATTTAATTTTATTTTTTAACTATAATAAATGGTTGAAATCTTGTTTTTCTTAAAACTAAATCGAGTTGTTTTATTTATATTTTTTTATCTATTGGTTGTGTAATTACAACCTTACATGATATCAAAAGAAAATTTATCCTGATTTGCATATAAAGCATATATCATATCAACTTAAGATTAAGTTTAGTTAAACTAAATTGGAAAGCTGTAAAGGAAAGAAA
The DNA here is from genome assembly GCA_947095535.1 of Poecilobothrus nobilitatus. Taxonomy (NCBI): domain Eukaryota; kingdom Metazoa; phylum Arthropoda; class Insecta; order Diptera; family Dolichopodidae; genus Poecilobothrus; species Poecilobothrus nobilitatus. The sequence continues at coordinate 234,541,636 of OX352772.1, forward strand.
ACTGAAAATATTTTAGCTCAGATATAAAATTGCATTTTGTGAATTTTTTTTTTTATTGAAAAAAAAAACGTTCAAAAAATAAGCAAGAAGCAACTCTATGCATTATCAAAGTTAAAAATTAAAGAGTTACGAGCACTATTAAAACAAAATAACTTATCTACTAAGTACACTTTAGTACACTTAAATAAATTTAATGGAAAGACTGCTTGAATTTTATTCAGCTACATCCCGAACTTTAAAGGGCTCGCACATTAGTGACGTTTAGATTAAAAAATATTCTGGCAGCACTTTAATTGTTGTAAAAAAATTTAATTTAATTTAATTTAATTATATTAAGTATATACTAAAAAAAAAAAATATTTAAAATAAAACAAAAGCGGATTAAGAATGCCACGAAGTAAAAGGTATTCAGTTAATCAACTTAAAAAAACGGTCTAAATGCAAAATTTGTACTTCGGATATTGTTTCAAGTGATGAAGAGGATCAAAGTGCAATGTGCAATGTGATATGTGTAACCAATGGTTATACTTAAAGTGTTCGAAAATTACCAAAAAACAAGGTAGAATGTAAACCAACGGTTTTTAAAAGCGTACATTTCCAAAACTCAATACCAACTGTTTAGAATTGTGACTTACACAAAAATTTGAAAATTTCATGTAATAAGAAAAAATGTGAAAACAAGACATTTTTGAAATTTTTAGGGGCCGTAATTCCGGAATACTATATAACTAAGAAAAGCTGTTAACACACGTAAAAATATATTATTGAACCTTTAATTTTCATGTCTTGCCGAAGAAAAATTTGTACAGGTGCCTAAGTTACAGGTGTCTAAAAGCACCAAATTTTCAATTTTTGAGACGTAATAACTCTTGAAGACGGGGTGCTACCAAAAAATTTTCTGAGGAAACTTATACTAATTCTAAAAGTTCTTTCTTATCTCAAAATTTCAGGTTCCTATCTAAAGGCGTGCCGGAGTTATGAAAAACGAAATTTCATGCAAAATGTGGTTTTTACATAACGGTAAATTTAAATAGTAAATTACAAAATATTACATAATCTTGATATTATTTTATATAGAATAGATAATAAAATTTTCGATCTTCTGGCGGTTTTAGATTGCAAAACTATTACGCAGAGCCTGAGATATATACATCTGAAAATGGGGCTTTTTCGCAATTTTGAAGAGCTGCAACTTTGGAACCCTTTACAACTTAAATAAACCTTTAACACACGTACAAATATATTACTGTAGCTCTAAGTTTTATATTTTGCAGAAGTAAAATGTGTACAGGTTCCTAAGTTACAGGTGTTTAAAAATAGCAAATTTCCAATTTTTAAGCCCTAATAGCTCATAAACAGGGGGTGGTCCAAAAAAATTTTCTGAGCAAACTTACACTAATTTTAAAAGTTTTTTCTTGCCTCAAAATTTCAAGCCTCTATCTAGAAGCGTGCCGGAGTTATGAAAGTAGAAAGATCATGCAAAATTTGGTTTTCACATACCGGTAAATTTAAATACTAAATTTTAAAAAAATGTGTAATTTTCATATTAATTTACAAAGATAAAATAAATTCCTGTCGAATGACGTTTTCAGATTGAAAAAATCTTAAGTAGAACATAAGATATATGCATTTAAAAATAGGGCTTTTTCAAAGTTTGAGGGGCTGTAGCTCCGTAATGGGAGGGGCTACATGAAAAGTTGTTCCACAAAATTATTTTTTTTATGAGACGTACTCATGGTTAAAATTTTTTTTCTCTATCTTTAACGGTGAAGTTTTGTAAACAGACGGACGGACGAACGGACAGAGTGAAACTAATAAGCACATTTTTTCAAAATTTTTTTGGAAATGTGCTAAAAAATTCGAAGCAACAACATAAACGCACCTTTTCATTGCCATAGATGCTCAGCAGGTTTTCATAAAATTCCTATTACAAATACTACTCCAAACACAAATCAATCTAGTTTGAAAATGTAAAATGAAATTATCCTTACCAGGTTGAGATTGAATATTAAACAAAGGAGATGAAGAAGATGCGTGACATGGTAAACTTAGTTAATTTACAATATGACGATGTCAATGATAAATTAAAAAAACTATGGAAGAAAATAATGGAATAAAAAAAGAAAACAAAAACCTGAACGACAAAATTTTGGCGATGCAAAAGATACAGTTCACAAATTAGAATATATTAATGCAAGTAAACAAATAATAATGAAAAAACGATTGGGGCTGCAAACAAGTCAGCATAAGATATCAACAATATCACTTTTCTTAAAAAATATAAAATAGCCTCAAAAAATGGAAATGAATATTTGAAAATATTGACAAAAATTGAATTTTCAACTTCATTAACCAAAACAAATTTTATGCAAAAATAAAAGAATCCTAAAGACTTAACTGAATTTAAATACCTTAAATTTTTCGATGCACTGACAAATGATAATGATGCACTAATTAATGAAACTAATAACTACCAAATACCAATATATTTAACTATGCAAAGAAGTTAAAACAATTGGTATGCAGGTATTTATGTTTTTCTTGAAAAAGTCTTTGCAAAAATAGATACCATATCTAAACCAGTTGCAATAGGAAGCAAAACTAAGGTTGATTTATTATTTGCTAAAGATAAAGGGAGGAGAGAAAAGAGACTATTAATGAAAACTCGTTAAGTGACATAACATCTTATTATTGGAAATTAAAACCGCAAAAGAGTCGTTCCAATTGACAACACTTTATTGTATTTAAACAAAAAAAAATCAATTTTACAATTCATAATTTTCAGCTTCTTAAATGAAAATTTATGTTACAAAGAATTTATTTCCGAATGGATTAAAACTGTCCATTCTAACATACGGCAATGTACTAAAATAAAAAACAAAAATTCTAAAAACCATTTATGACGGGTGAACTTTTAATTTTATCAAAAGAAAAAGAAAGATTATAGAAATTAAGTAAACAATACCCTGATAATCTGTATATAAGAAATTAATTTAAAAAAATAAGGAACCGGTTTGAAAATAAAAAGAAAATAAGAAAGAAACAATTTGTAAATAATCAATGTACACAAAATTTAAATAATCAACAAAAATGGGATGGGATATTATAAATTATTCGTTATATAATAGAATAGATCGATAAAAAATATTAATGATTATCTGCCAAGAAATATTAAATTCGATGGGCGAATGATACACGTACCAAAATCAAATTGCCAATTATTGCTTTAATAAATATTTTGTATCAGAACACATAAATGCTATTAGAGACAATGTTGCTAGTCTTTCAAATAGCAAATTTAGTCTGCTAAATGAAATTTTTAATAATTGTATTCATTATTCTAAATTCCCAAATAGTCTTAAAATTGCACGAGTTATACCACTGCATAAGGGAGGATCAAAATTAGATCTAAATAACTATCGAAGTATATCAGTATTTCCAATAATTTCTAAAGTACTTAAAAAAATTATTTTTTGCCAAATATGGAGACATTTAACTAATTTTAGCATAATAAATAAAAGTCAATTTGGGTTTGTTCCAAATTCAAGCACAATTTCTGCTTGTGTTGAAGTTTTGAATATGATTCAATCTTCGTTATCCAAAAATAACGTGACATCTCTAATTAGTATTGATCTTCAAAAAGCATTTGACTCGTTAGATCATGAAATTTTATTGATAAAACTTAAAAATGACACTTTTCAAATGACGCAATAAAAATGATCAATAGTTATTTATCAAACCGAAAACAATATGTACAGTTTGCATGTTATAAAAGCAGTATAAGCGTTATAAAGAATGGTGTTCCGCAAGGATCCATTCTAGGACCTCTTTATATATAATCCTGACATACCTATGCATATTGTTTTTATTTTTGATAAAAGTTAAGTAATATATTTAATAAACTAATTTATAAAAACAAAAATAAATGTTATGACTTTTATATATTTTATCAAATTATTTTAAAATAATGAAGAATTAAAAAGATAATATTATAAACAGAGTGATATACATAATAACGGATTCGTACGTAATAACGGATTTTTAGAGTTGACAAAGGCCACTGTATTCTTTTTCGTTTTATTACATTATTATACAAACTGACATATTTTTAAACTAGTATTCTTTTAACTAAATTTTGTTTAACAATTTACATATTATTTATTAATGAATTGGTACCATTTAACCTCAAAATATTTTATCTCACGCATATTACCACTATTGACAAAAATTCTTTAACTTTACATATGTAACGTAAGATGTAGATGCAGTATTGTATGATGATAACCTAAAATTATAACAACATTTTTAAATTAGTAACAAATAAACTCAAAGCATTGCCTGATGCAGCCAAGTCATCCATCCAGTCATCATTTTTGTATTCTTCCAGTCATCTTTTTGATTCTTCAAAATTTTTTTAATTTTTATAACATTTAAATTTTTATTAAATATGTAAATTTTTTCTAATTGGTAAACTTTTGTTTACCTTTTTATTTTGTTTTGTATTCAAATTTGGAATGACAAATAAGACAACATTGTAGTTTTACATGTTTCATGTTTTTCGTGTTCTGTGTTTCAAGCCCGTTTTAATTTTATATTTTGAATTGCATTTAAAATTTAAACGTTCATATTTTTATATGTATTATGTACTATTTTATGTTAAGTATTAATTTTATTGCTTTGATAAATTAAATAACTTATCTACTAAGTACACTTTAAAAATAAATTTAGTGGAAAGACTGTTTGAATTTTATTCAGCAGGAACATCAGGAACTTTAAACGACTCGAACATCTCGCAGATGTTTACAGCTAATTTTCTTGTGAAAAGTGAATAAGTAAAGGATAAGAATAGTATATTTGGAATTAAAAATAGGAAAAGAAAATATTTATAAAATCTCAAAAAGAAATTTTTTGTAAAAGCTGAAAGAAGGAATTTATCGTTTTTTATTTAAATTGAAAATAATAGATTTAATTTTTAAATTTAATTTAATTTTATTTTTAAACTATAATAAATGGTTGAAATCTTGTTTTTCTTAAAACTAAATCGAGTTGTTTTATTTATATTTTTTTATCTATTGGTTGTGTAATTACAACCTTACATGATATCAAAAGAAAATTTATCCTGATTTGCATATAAAGCATATATCATATCAACTTAAGATTAAAGTTTAGTTAAACTAAATTGGAAAGCTGTAAAGGAAAGAAAACTGAAAATATTTTAGCTCAGATATAAAATTGCATTTTGTGAATTTTTTTTTTTATTGAAAAAAAAAACGTTCAAAAAATAAGCAAGAAGCAACTCTATGCATTATCAAAGTTAAAAATTAAAGAGTTACGAGCACTATTAAAACAAAATAACTTATCTACTAAGTACACTTTAGTACACTTAAATAAATTTAATGGAAAGACTGCTTGAATTTTATTCAGCTACATCCCGAACTTTAAAGGGCTCGCACATTAGTGACGTTTAGATTAAAAAATATTCTGGCAACACTTTAATTGTTGTAAAAAAATTTAATTTAATTTAATTTAATTATATTAAGTATATACTAAAAAAAAAAATATTTAAAATAAAACAAAAGCGGATTAAGAATGCGAAAAAGAAGAGGTAAGAAAAGATATTCAGTTAATCAACTTAAAAAAACGGTCTAAATGCAAAATTTGTACTTCGGATATTGTTTCAAGTGATGAAGAGGATCAAAGTGCAATGTGCAATGTGATATGTGTAACCAATGGTTATACTTAAAGTGTTCGAAAATTACCAAAAAACAAGGTAGAATGTAAGCCAACGGTTTTTAAAAGCGTACATTTCCAAAACTCAATACCAACTGTTTAGAAGTGTGACTTACACAAAAATTTGAAAATTTCATGTAATAAGAAAAAATGTGAAAACAAGACATTTTTGAAATTTTTAGGGGCCGTAATTCCGGAATACTATATAACTAAGAAAAGCTGTTAACACACGTAAAAATATATTATTGAACCTTTAATTTTCATGTCTTGCCGAAGAAAAATTTGTACAGGTGCCTAAGTTACAGGTGTCTAAAAGTTCTAAAGTTCTAAAAGTTCTTTCTTGTCTCAAAATTTCAGGTTCCTATCTAAAGGGGTGCCGGAGTTATGAAAAACGAAATTTCATGCAAAATGTGGTTTTTACATAACGGTAAATTTAAATAGTAAATTACAAAATATTACATAATTTTGATATTGTTTTATATAGAATAGATAATAAAATTTTCGATCTTCTGGCGGTTTTAGATTACAAAACTATTACGCAGAGCCTGAGATATATACATCTGAAAATGGGGCTTTTTCGCAATTTTGAAGAGCTGCAACTTTGGAACCCTTTACAACTTAAATAAACCTTTAACACACGTACAAATATATTACTGTAGCTCTAAGTTTTATATTTTGCAGAAGTAAAATGTGTACAGGTTCCTAAGTTACAGGTGTTTAAAAATAGCAAATTTTCAATTTTTAAGCCCTAATAGCTCATAAACAGGGGGTGGTCCAAAAAAATTTTCTGAGCAAACTTATACTAATTTTAAAAGTTCTTTCTTGCCTCAAAATTTCAAGCCTCTATCTAGAAGCGTGCCGGAGTTATGAAAGTAGAAAAATCATGCAAAATTTGGTTTTCACATACCGGTAAATTTAAATACTAAATTTTAAAAAAATGTGTAATTTTCATATTAATTTACAAAGATAAAATAAATTCCTGTCGAATGACGTTTTCAGATTGAAAAAATCTTAAGTAGAACATAAGATATATGCATTTAAAAATAGGGCTTTTTCAAAGTTTGCGGGGCTGTAGCTCCGTAATGGGAGGGGCTACATGAAAAGTTGTTCCACAAAATTATTTTTTTTATGAGACGTACTCATGGTTAAAATTTTTTTTCTCTATCTTTAACGGTGAAGTTTTGTAAACAGACGGACGGACGAACGGACAGAGTGAAACTAATAAGCACATTTTTTCAAAATTTTTTTGGAAATGTGCTAAAAAATTCGAAGCAACAACATAAACGCACCTTTTCATTGCCATAGATGCTCAGCAGGTTTTCATAAAATTCCTATTACAAATACTACTCCAAACACAAATCAATCTAGTTTGAAAATGCAAAATGAAATTATCCTTACCAGGTTGAGATTGAATATTAAACAAAGGAGATGAAGAAGATGCGTGACATGGTAAACTTAGTTAATTTAAAATATGACGATGTCAATGATAAATTAACAAAAACTATGGAAGAAAATAATGGAATAAAAAAAGAAAACAAAAACCTGAACGACAAAATTTTGGCGATGCAAAAGATATAGTTCACAAATTAGAATATGTTAATGCAAGTAAACAAATAATAATGAAAAAACGATTGGGGCTGCAAAAGCTATACAAGTAAACATGTCAGCATAAGATATCAACAATATCACTTTTCTTAAAAAATATAAAATAGCCTCAAAAAATGGAAATGAATATTTGAAAATATTGACAAAAATTGAATTTTCAACTTCATTAACCAAAACAAATTTTATGCAAAAATAAAAGAATCTTAAAGACTTAACTGAATTTAAATACCTATCTTAAATTTTTCGATGCACTGACAAATGAAACTAATAACTACCAAATACCAATATATTTAACTATGCAAAGAAGTTAAAAACAATTGATATGTAGCTGTTTATGTTTTTTTTGAAAAAGTCTTTGCAAAAATAGATACCATATCTAAACGAGTTGCAATAGGAAGCAAAACTAAGGTTGATTTATTATTTGCTAAAGATAAAGGGAGGAGAGAAAAGAGACTATTAATGAAAACTCGTTAAGTGACATAACATCTTATTGGAAATTAAAACCGCAAAAGAGTCGTTCCAATTGACAACACTTTATTGTATTTAAACAAAAAAAAATCAATTTTACAATTCATAATTTTCAGCTTCTTAAATGAAAATTTAAGTTACAAAGAATTTATTTCCGAATGGATTAAAACTGTCCATTCTAATACATGGCAATGCACTAAAACAAAAAAACAAAAATTCTTAAAACCATTTATGACAGGTGAACTTTTAATTTTATCAAAAGAAAAAGAAAGATTATAGAAATTAAGAAAACAATACCCTGATAATCTGTATATAAGAAATGAATTTAAAAAAATAAGGAACCGGTTTGAAAATAAAAAGAAAATAAGAAAGAAACAATTTGTAAATAATCAATGTACACAAAATTTAAATAATCAAAAAAAATGGGATGGGATATTATAAATTATTCGTTATATAATAGAATAGATCGACAAAAAATATTAATGATTATCTGCCAAGAAATATTAAATTCGATGGGCGAATGATACACGTACCAAAATCAAATTGCCAATTATTGCTTTAATAAATATTTTGTATCAGAGTACATAAATGCTATTAGAGACAATGTTGCTAGTCTTTCAAATAGCAAATTTAGTCTGCTAAATGAAATTTTTAATAATTGTATTCATTATTCTAAATTCCCAAATAGTCTTAAAATTGCACGAGTTATACCACTGCATAAGGGAGGATCAAAATTAGATCTAAATAACTATCGAAGTATATCAGTATTTCCAATAATTTCTAAAGTACTTAAAAAAATTATTTTTTGCCAAATATGGAGACATTTAACTAATTTTAGCATAATAAAAAAAAGTCAATTTGGGTTTGTTCCAAATTCAAGCATAATTTCTGCTTGTGTTGCAGTTGTGAATATGATTCAATCTTCGTTATCCAAAAATAATGTGACATCTCTAATTAGTATTGATCTTCAAAAAGCATTTAACTCGTTAGATCATGAAATTTTATTGATAAAACTTAAAAATGACACTTTTCAAATGACGCAATAAAAATGATCAATAGTTATTTATCAAACCGAAAACAATATGTACAGTTTGCATGTTATAAAAGCAGTATAAGCGTTATAAAGAATGGTGTTCCGCAAGGATCCATTCTAGGACCTCTTTATATATAATCCTGACATACCTATGCATATTTTTTTATTTTTGATAAAAGTTAAGTAATATATTTAATAAACTAATTTATAAAAACAAAAATAAATGTTATGACTTTTATATATTTTATCAAATTATTTTAAAACAATGAAGAATTAAAAAGATAATATTATAAACAGAGTGATATACATAATAACGGATTCGTACGGGTATTTTAGAGTTGACAAAGGCCACTGTATTCTTTTTCGTTTTATTACATTATTATACAAACTAACATATTTTTAAACTAGTATTCTTTTAATTAAATTTTGTTTAACAATTTATATATTATTTATTAATGAATTGGTACCAATTAACCTCAAAATTTTTTATCTTACGCATATTACCACTATTGACAAAAATTCTTTAACTTTACATATGTAACGTAAGATGTAGATTCAGTATTGTATGATGATAACCTAAAATTATAACAAGATTTTTAAATTAGTAACAAATAAACTCAAAGCATTACCTGATGCAGCCAAGTCATCCATCCAGTCATCATTTTTGTATTCCAGTCATCTTTTTGATTCTTCAAAATTTTTTTAATTTTTATAACATTTAAATTTTTATTAAATTTGTAAATTTTTTTTAATTGGTAAACTTTTGTTTACCTTTTTATTTTGTTTTTTATTCAAATTTGGAACGACAAATAAGACAACATTGTAGTTTTACATGTTTCATGTTTTTCGTGTTCTGTGTTTCAAGCCTGTTTTAATTTTATATTTTGAATTGCATTTAAAATTTAAACGTTCATATTTATACCCGTACGATAGGATCGGGTATAATAAAATTACTCCTCCGTTTGTAACACCTCGAAATAAGCGAGCTAGATATACCTTCAAAGGTATGGATCGGATCAGAAAAAAATTCTAAGACTTTTGAGCCATGTCCGTCCGTCCGTCCGTCCGTCCGTCCGTCCGTCCGTCAGCACGCTAACTCAAAAACTAAGAAAGCTAGAATCTTCAAATTTACACAAAATATTTTGGGAGTAATTTGTAGGTTCCCTATTTTTTTTGGTTGAGTTTGGACCAAGCCCTAGGGTAGCTCTCGAACACCTAACTTTTAGATCCCCACATTTTTTTTGCAATAGAGCTATGAAATTTTAATTACTGATAGATCTCACAAAAATATTAATTTTATTTTTAATAACTTTTTTTTGTAACCCCACCCGTTACGGAGCTACAGCTCCCCAAAGGTTCAAAAAAGCTCTATATTTAAATTGTTATAGTACAAGCTGTATAAGGTATATCTTCATTTTGAAAACGCCAAACGATTACTACTTTTATTAGCTTTAAAAGTATATATACAATAAATATATATTTGTGGCATACGGTCCTTTAACCCTTCTATCTTCTAAACGGTTTAAGTTGGAAACTTCAAATTTTGACAGAAGTTAGATCCTTAAAAATAAGTATGAGTCATTTTTTTGTATCACCCCCCGTTTAGGATCTGTAAGGGGTCAAAAACTGAAAATTTCCTATTTTTAAACACCTGTAACATGAACACCTGTTAAGATTTATTTGAAGTAATACGTAAAAATTAAAGCTTCAACATTGTACTCATATTTCTGTTAACAACTTTTTTTAATAATATAGGGTTACTTTATAATTGACGAAAGTGTTACTTGATTTTTTCAAATTTTCTAACAAATTTCTTTAACGAATTTTTTCCATTTTGTTTTACTCGATAATTTGAAATTGTTGAGGATATAATGCGTAGTACATAAAAATGTAAATAAATAAACAACATAACGGTTGCTTGAAGAATTTTTATTTATATGATATTAATATATATACATACTTATATAATATCATGTTTATTTATATATCGTATATATCACTAGTGAATGAATGATAAGAGTATAGATGTATATTATATAGCGCCGTATTTACATACATATATGTATTTTATTGTACTTATAAGAAATTATTCTGTCAATGGAATATTTAAATATAATATAATATAATATTTAAAATTATATTTACTATTTTGTACTAAGTAAATTTAATATACATTTACCGCTTAGTATTAAATGGTACTATAGAATATTTGAAAAAGTTTTGGATTGATAATCGTTATGTGGAAGGTTAGCATCTGCTTTTGAAGAATGTACATATAAACATATAGTTTGAATATATGTACAAGCCATAGTTCTAGAAATTATAAAATTCACTCAAATTATTTTAAAATACTAAAATATTAAAAAAATAATATTGTAAGCAGAGTGACAGGCTGTGAACATACTAACGGTTCGTACGGGTATCTAAGAGTTGACAAAGGCAACTGTATTCTTCCTCGTTTTATATGTATTGTGTAAGTATTAATTAATAAGTATTAATTATTAAGTATTCTATTTTATGTTAAGTATTAATTTTATTGCTTTGATAAATTAAATAACTTATCTACTAAGTACACTTTAAAAATAAATTTAGTGGAAAGACTGTTTGAATTTTATTCAGCAGGAACTTTAAACGACTCGAACATCTCACAGATGTTTACAGCTAATTTTCTTGTGAAAAGTGAATAAGTAAAGGATAAGAATAGTATATTTGGAATTAAAAATAGGAAAAGAAAAAATTTATAAAATCTCAAAAAGAAATTTTTTGTAAAAGCTGAAAGAATGAATTTATCGTTTTTTATTTAAATTGAAAATAATAAATTTAATTTTTAAATTTAATTTAATTTTATTTTTTAACTATAATAAATGGTTGAAATCTTGCTTTTCTTAAAACTAAATCGAGTTGTTTTATTTATATTTTTTTATCTATTGGTTGTGTAATTACAACCTTACATGATATCAAAAGAAAATTTATCCTGATTTGCATATAAAGCATATATCATATCAACTTAAGATTAAAGTTTAGTTAAACTAAATTGGAAAGCTGTAAAGAAAAGAAAACTGAAAATATTCTAACTCAGATATAAAATTGCATTTTGTGAATTTTTTTTTTTATTGAAAAAAAAAAAACGTTAAAAAAATAAGCAAGAAGCAACTCTATGCATTATCAAAGTTAAAAATTAAAGAGTTACGAGCACTATTAAAACAAAATAACTTATCTACTAAGTACACTTTAGTACACTTAAATAAATTTAATGGAAAAACTGCTTGAATTTTATTCAGCTACATCACGAACTTTAAAGGACTTGAACATGAGTGACGTTTAGATTGAAAAATATTCTGGCAACACTTTAATTGTTGTAAAAAAATGTGCAATGTGCAATGTGATATGTGTAACCAATGGTTATATTTAAAGTGTTCGAAAATTACCAAAAAACAAGGTAGAATGTAAACCAACGGTTTTTAAAAGCGTACATTTCCAAAACTCAATACCAACTGTTTAGAAGTGTGACTTACACAAAAATTTGAAAATTTCATGTAATAAGAAAAAATGTGAAAACAAGACATTTTTGAAATTTTTAGGAGCCGTAATTCCGGAATCCTATATAACTAAGAAAAGCTGTTAACACACGTAAAAATATATTATTGAACCTTTAATTTTCATGTCTTGCCGAAGAAAAATTTGTACAGGTGTCTAAAAACACCAAATTTTCAATTTTTGAGACGTAATAACTCTTGAAGACGGGGTGCTACCAAAAAGTTTTCTAGAAAACTTATACTAATTCTAAAAGTTCTTTCTTGTCTCAAAATTTCAGGTTCCTATCTAAAGGCGTGCCGGAGTTATGAAAAACGAAATTTCATGCAAAATGTGGTTTTTACATAACGGTAAATTTAAATAGTAAATTACAAAATATTACATAATTTTGATATTGTTTTATATAGAATAGATAATAAAATTTTCGATCTTCTGGCGGTTTTAGATTGCAAAACTATTACGCAGAGCCTGAGATATATACATCTGAAAATGGGGCTTTTTCGCAATTTTGAAGAGCTGCAACTTTGGAACCCTTTACAACTTAAATAAACCTTTAACACACGTAAAAATATATTACTGTAGCTCCAATTTTTATACCTTGCAGAAGTAAAATGTGTCCAGGTTCCTAAGTTACAGGTATTTAAAAATAGCAAATTTTCAATTTTTAAGTCCTAATAGCTCATAAACAGGGGGTGGTCCAAAAAACTTTTCTGAGCAAACTTATACTAATTTTAAAAGTTCTTTCTTGCCTCAAAATTTCAAGCCTCTATCTAGAAGCGTGCCGGAGTTATGAAAGTAGAAAAATCATGCAAAATTTGGTTTTCACATACCGGTAAATTTAAATACTAAATTTAAAAAAAATGTATAATTTTCATATTAATTTACAAAGATAAAATAAATTCCTGTCGAATGACGTTTTCAGATTGAAAAAATCTTAAGTAGAACATAAGATATATGCATTTAAAAATAGGGCTTTTTCAAAGTTTGAGGGGCTGTAGCTCCGTAATGGGAGGGGCTACATGAAAAGTTGTTCCACAAAATTATTTTTTTTATGAGACGTACCCATGGTTAAAATTTTTTTTCTCTATCTTTAACGGTGTAGAAGTTTTGTAAACAGACGGACGGACGGACGGACAGAGTGAAACTAATAAGCACATTTTTTCAAAATTTTTTTGGAAATGTGCTAAAAAATTCGAAGCAACAACATAAACGCACCTTTTCATTGCCATAGATGCTCAGCAGGTTTTCATAAAATTCCTATTACAAATACTACTCCAAACACAAATCAATCTAGTTTGAAAATGCAAAATGAAATTATCCTTACCAGGTTGAGATTGAATATTAAACAAAGGAGATGAAGAAGATGCGTGAAGATGAAGTTTTTTCTTGCCTCAAAATTTCAAGCCTCTATCTAGAAGCGTGCCGGAGTTATGAAAGTAGAAAAATCATGCAAAATTTGGTTTTCACATACCGGTAAATTTAAATACTAAATTTTAAAAAAATGTGTAATTTTCATATTAATTTACAAAGATAAAATAAATTCCTGTCGAATGACGTTTTCAGATTGAAAAAATCTTAAGTAGAACATAAGATATATGCATTTAAAAATAGGGCTTTTTCAAAGTTTGAGGGGCTGTAGCTCCGTAATGGGAGGGGCTACATGAAAAGTTGTTCCACAAAATTATTTTTTTTATGAGACGTACTCATGGTTAAAATTTTTTTTCTCTATCTTTAACGGTGAAGTTTTGTAAACAGACGGACGGACGAACGGACAGAGTGAAACTAATAAGCACATTTTTTCAAAATTTTTTTGGAAATGTGCTAAAAAATTCGAAGCAACAACATAAACGCACCTTTTCATTGCCATAGATGCTCAGCAGGTTTTCATAAAATTCCTATTACAAATACTACTCCAAACACAAATCAATCTAGTTTGAAAATGTAAAATGAAATTATCCTTACCAGGTTGAGATTGAATATTAAACAAAGGAGATGAAGAAGATGCGTGACATGGTAAACTTAGTTAATTTACAATATGACGATGTCAATGATAAATTAAAAAAACTATGGAAGAAAATAATGGAATAAAAAAAGAAAACAAAAACCTGAACGACAAAATTTTGGCGATGCAAAAGATACAGTTCACAAATTAGAATATATTAATGCAAGTAAACAAATAATAATGAAAAAACGATTGGGGCTGCAAACAAGTCAGCATAAGATATCAACAATATCACTTTTCTTAAAAAATATAAAATAGCCTCAAAAAATGGAAATGAATATTTGAAAATATTGACAAAAATTGAATTTTCAACTTCATTAACCAAAACAAATTTTATGCAAAAATAAAAGAATCCTAAAGACTTAACTGAATTTAAATACCTTAAATTTTTCGATGCACTGACAAATGATAATGATGCACTAATTAATGAAACTAATAACTACCAAATACCAATATATTTAACTATGCAAAGAAGTTAAAACAATTGGTATGCAGGTATTTATGTTTTTCTTGAAAAAGTCTTTGCAAAAATAGATACCATATCTAAACCAGTTGCAATAGGAAGCAAAACTAAGGTTGATTTATTATTTGCTAAAGATAAAGGGAGGAGAGAAAAGAGACTATTAATGAAAACTCGTTAAGTGACATAACATCTTATTATTGGAAATTAAAACCGCAAAAGAGTCGTTCCAATTGACAACACTTTATTGTATTTAAACAAAAAAAAATCAATTTTACAATTCATAATTTTCAGCTTCTTAAATGAAAATTTATGTTACAAAGAATTTATTTCCGAATGGATTAAAACTGTCCATTCTAACATACGGCAATGTACTAAAATAAAAAACAAAAATTCTAAAAACCATTTATGACGGGTGAACTTTTAATTTTATCAAAAGAAAAAGAAAGATTATAGAAATTAAGTAAACAATACCCTGATAATCTGTATATAAGAAATTAATTTAAAAAAATAAGGAACCGGTTTGAAAATAAAAAGAAAATAAGAAAGAAACAATTTGTAAATAATCAATGTACACAAAATTTAAATAATCAACAAAAATGGGATGGGATATTATAAATTATTCGTTATATAATAGAATAGATCGATAAAAAATATTAATGATTATCTGCCAAGAAATATTAAATTCGATGGGCGAATGATACACGTACCAAAATCAAATTGCCAATTATTGCTTTAATAAATATTTTGTATCAGAACACATAAATGCTATTAGAGACAATGTTGCTAGTCTTTCAAATAGCAAATTTAGTCTGCTAAATGAAATTTTTAATAATTGTATTCATTATTCTAAATTCCCAAATAGTCTTAAAATTGCACGAGTTATACCACTGCATAAGGGAGGATCAAAATTAGATCTAAATAACTATCGAAGTATATCAGTATTTCCAATAATTTCTAAAGTACTTAAAAAAATTATTTTTTGCCAAATATGGAGACATTTAACTAATTTTAGCATAATAAATAAAAGTCAATTTGGGTTTGTTCCAAATTCAAGCACAATTTCTGCTTGTGTTGAAGTTTTGAATATGATTCAATCTTCGTTATCCAAAAATAACGTGACATCTCTAATTAGTATTGATCTTCAAAAAGCATTTGACTCGTTAGATCATGAAATTTTATTGATAAAACTTAAAAATGACACTTTTCAAATGACGCAATAAAAATGATCAATAGTTATTTATCAAACCGAAAACAATATGTACAGTTTGCATGTTATAAAAGCAGTATAAGCGTTATAAAGAATGGTGTTCCGCAAGGATCCATTCTAGGACCTCTTTATATATAATCCTGACATACCTATGCATATTGTTTTTATTTTTGATAAAAGTTAAGTAATATATTTAATAAACTAATTTATAAAAACAAAAATAAATGTTATGACTTTTATATATTTTATCAAATTATTTTAAAATAATGAAGAATTAAAAAGATAATATTATAAACAGAGTGATATACATAATAACGGATTCGTACGTAATAACGGATTTTTAGAGTTGACAAAGGCCACTGTATTCTTTTTCGTTTTATTACATTATTATACAAACTGACATATTTTTAAACTAGTATTCTTTTAACTAAATTTTGTTTAACAATTTACATATTATTTATTAATGAATTGGTACCATTTAACCTCAAAATATTTTATCTCACGCATATTACCACTATTGACAAAAATTCTTTAACTTTACATATGTAACGTAAGATGTAGATGCAGTATTGTATGATGATAACCTAAAATTATAACAACATTTTTAAATTAGTAACAAATAAACTCAAAGCATTGCCTGATGCAGCCAAGTCATCCATCCAGTCATCATTTTTGTATTCTTCCAGTCATCTTTTTGATTCTTCAAAATTTTTTTAATTTTTATAACATTTAAATTTTTATTAAATATGTAAATTTTTTCTAATTGGTAAACTTTTGTTTACCTTTTTATTTTGTTTTGTATTCAAATTTGGAATGACAAATAAGACAACATTGTAGTTTTACATGTTTCATGTTTTTCGTGTTCTGTGTTTCAAGCCCGTTTTAATTTTATATTTTGAATTGCATTTAAAATTTAAACGTTCATATTTTTATATGTATTATGTACTATTTTATGTTAAGTATTAATTTTATTGCTTTGATAAATTAAATAACTTATCTACTAAGTACACTTTAAAAATAAATTTAGTGGAAAGACTGTTTGAATTTTATTCAGCAGGAACATCAGGAACTTTAAACGACTCGAACATCTCGCAGATGTTTACAGCTAATTTTCTTGTGAAAAGTGAATAAGTAAAGGATAAGAATAGTATATTTGGAATTAAAAATAGGAAAAGAAAATATTTATAAAATCTCAAAAAGAAATTTTTTGTAAAAGCTGAAAGAAGGAATTTATCGTTTTTTATTTAAATTGAAAATAATAGATTTAATTTTTAAATTTAATTTAATTTTATTTTTAAACTATAATAAATGGTTGAAATCTTGTTTTTCTTAAAACTAAATCGAGTTGTTTTATTTATATTTTTTTATCTATTGGTTGTGTAATTACAACCTTACATGATATCAAAAGAAAATTTATCCTGATTTGCATATAAAGCATATATCATATCAACTTAAGATTAAAGTTTAGTTAAACTAAATTGGAAAGCTGTAAAGGAAAGAAAACTGAAAATATTTTAGCTCAGATATAAAATTGCATTTTGTGAATTTTTTTTTTTATTGAAAAAAAAAACGTTCAAAAAATAAGCAAGAAGCAACTCTATGCATTATCAAAGTTAAAAATTAAAGAGTTACGAGCACTATTAAAACAAAATAACTTATCTACTAAGTACACTTTAGTACACTTAAATAAATTTAATGGAAAGACTGCTTGAATTTTATTCAGCTACATCCCGAACTTTAAAGGGCTCGCACATTAGTGACGTTTAGATTAAAAAATATTCTGGCAACACTTTAATTGTTGTAAAAAAATTTAATTTAATTTAATTTAATTATATTAAGTATATACTAAAAAAAAAAATATTTAAAATAAAACAAAAGCGGATTAAGAATGCGAAAAAGAAGAGGTAAGAAAAGATATTCAGTTAATCAACTTAAAAAAACGGTCTAAATGCAAAATTTGTACTTCGGATATTGTTTCAAGTGATGAAGAGGATCAAAGTGCAATGTGCAATGTGATATGTGTAACCAATGGTTATACTTAAAGTGTTCGAAAATTACCAAAAAACAAGGTAGAATGTAAGCCAACGGTTTTTAAAAGCGTACATTTCCAAAACTCAATACCAACTGTTTAGAAGTGTGACTTACACAAAAATTTGAAAATTTCATGTAATAAGAAAAAATGTGAAAACAAGACATTTTTGAAATTTTTAGGGGCCGTAATTCCGGAATACTATATAACTAAGAAAAGCTGTTAACACACGTAAAAATATATTATTGAACCTTTAATTTTCATGTCTTGCCGAAGAAAAATTTGTACAGGTGCCTAAGTTACAGGTGTCTAAAAGTTCTAAAGTTCTAAAAGTTCTTTCTTGTCTCAAAATTTCAGGTTCCTATCTAAAGGGGTGCCGGAGTTATGAAAAACGAAATTTCATGCAAAATGTGGTTTTTACATAACGGTAAATTTAAATAGTAAATTACAAAATATTACATAATTTTGATATTGTTTTATATAGAATAGATAATAAAATTTTCGATCTTCTGGCGGTTTTAGATTACAAAACTATTACGCAGAGCCTGAGATATATACATCTGAAAATGGGGCTTTTTCGCAATTTTGAAGAGCTGCAACTTTGGAACCCTTTACAACTTAAATAAACCTTTAACACACGTACAAATATATTACTGTAGCTCTAAGTTTTATATTTTGCAGAAGTAAAATGTGTACAGGTTCCTAAGTTACAGGTGTTTAAAAATAGCAAATTTTCAATTTTTAAGCCCTAATAGCTCATAAACAGGGGGTGGTCCAAAAAAATTTTCTGAGCAAACTTATACTAATTTTAAAAGTTCTTTCTTGCCTCAAAATTTCAAGCCTCTATCTAGAAGCGTGCCGGAGTTATGAAAGTAGAAAAATCATGCAAAATTTGGTTTTCACATACCGGTAAATTTAAATACTAAATTTTAAAAAAATGTGTAATTTTCATATTAATTTACAAAGATAAAATAAATTCCTGTCGAATGACGTTTTCAGATTGAAAAAATCTTAAGTAGAACATAAGATATATGCATTTAAAAATAGGGCTTTTTCAAAGTTTGCGGGGCTGTAGCTCCGTAATGGGAGGGGCTACATGAAAAGTTGTTCCACAAAATTATTTTTTTTATGAGACGTACTCATGGTTAAAATTTTTTTTCTCTATCTTTAACGGTGAAGTTTTGTAAACAGACGGACGGACGAACGGACAGAGTGAAACTAATAAGCACATTTTTTCAAAATTTTTTTGGAAATGTGCTAAAAAATTCGAAGCAACAACATAAACGCACCTTTTCATTGCCATAGATGCTCAGCAGGTTTTCATAAAATTCCTATTACAAATACTACTCCAAACACAAATCAATCTAGTTTGAAAATGCAAAATGAAATTATCCTTACCAGGTTGAGATTGAATATTAAACAAAGGAGATGAAGAAGATGCGTGACATGGTAAACTTAGTTAATTTAAAATATGACGATGTCAATGATAAATTAACAAAAACTATGGAAGAAAATAATGGAATAAAAAAAGAAAACAAAAACCTGAACGACAAAATTTTGGCGATGCAAAAGATATAGTTCACAAATTAGAATATGTTAATGCAAGTAAACAAATAATAATGAAAAAACGATTGGGGCTGCAAAAGCTATACAAGTAAACATGTCAGCATAAGATATCAACAATATCACTTTTCTTAAAAAATATAAAATAGCCTCAAAAAATGGAAATGAATATTTGAAAATATTGACAAAAATTGAATTTTCAACTTCATTAACCAAAACAAATTTTATGCAAAAATAAAAGAATCTTAAAGACTTAACTGAATTTAAATACCTATCTTAAATTTTTCGATGCACTGACAAATGAAACTAATAACTACCAAATACCAATATATTTAACTATGCAAAGAAGTTAAAAACAATTGATATGTAGCTGTTTATGTTTTTTTTGAAAAAGTCTTTGCAAAAATAGATACCATATCTAAACGAGTTGCAATAGGAAGCAAAACTAAGGTTGATTTATTATTTGCTAAAGATAAAGGGAGGAGAGAAAAGAGACTATTAATGAAAACTCGTTAAGTGACATAACATCTTATTGGAAATTAAAACCGCAAAAGAGTCGTTCCAATTGACAACACTTTATTGTATTTAAACAAAAAAAAATCAATTTTACAATTCATAATTTTCAGCTTCTTAAATGAAAATTTAAGTTACAAAGAATTTATTTCCGAATGGATTAAAACTGTCCATTCTAATACATGGCAATGCACTAAAACAAAAAAACAAAAATTCTTAAAACCATTTATGACAGGTGAACTTTTAATTTTATCAAAAGAAAAAGAAAGATTATAGAAATTAAGAAAACAATACCCTGATAATCTGTATATAAGAAATGAATTTAAAAAAATAAGGAACCGGTTTGAAAATAAAAAGAAAATAAGAAAGAAACAATTTGTAAATAATCAATGTACACAAAATTTAAATAATCAAAAAAAATGGGATGGGATATTATAAATTATTCGTTATATAATAGAATAGATCGACAAAAAATATTAATGATTATCTGCCAAGAAATATTAAATTCGATGGGCGAATGATACACGTACCAAAATCAAATTGCCAATTATTGCTTTAATAAATATTTTGTATCAGAGTACATAAATGCTATTAGAGACAATGTTGCTAGTCTTTCAAATAGCAAATTTAGTCTGCTAAATGAAATTTTTAATAATTGTATTCATTATTCTAAATTCCCAAATAGTCTTAAAATTGCACGAGTTATACCACTGCATAAGGGAGGATCAAAATTAGATCTAAATAACTATCGAAGTATATCAGTATTTCCAATAATTTCTAAAGTACTTAAAAAAATTATTTTTTGCCAAATATGGAGACATTTAACTAATTTTAGCATAATAAAAAAAAGTCAATTTGGGTTTGTTCCAAATTCAAGCATAATTTCTGCTTGTGTTGCAGTTGTGAATATGATTCAATCTTCGTTATCCAAAAATAATGTGACATCTCTAATTAGTATTGATCTTCAAAAAGCATTTAACTCGTTAGATCATGAAATTTTATTGATAAAACTTAAAAATGACACTTTTCAAATGACGCAATAAAAATGATCAATAGTTATTTATCAAACCGAAAACAATATGTACAGTTTGCATGTTATAAAAGCAGTATAAGCGTTATAAAGAATGGTGTTCCGCAAGGATCCATTCTAGGACCTCTTTATATATAATCCTGACATACCTATGCATATTTTTTTATTTTTGATAAAAGTTAAGTAATATATTTAATAAACTAATTTATAAAAACAAAAATAAATGTTATGACTTTTATATATTTTATCAAATTATTTTAAAACAATGAAGAATTAAAAAGATAATATTATAAACAGAGTGATATACATAATAACGGATTCGTACGGGTATTTTAGAGTTGACAAAGGCCACTGTATTCTTTTTCGTTTTATTACATTATTATACAAACTAACATATTTTTAAACTAGTATTCTTTTAATTAAATTTTGTTTAACAATTTATATATTATTTATTAATGAATTGGTACCAATTAACCTCAAAATTTTTTATCTTACGCATATTACCACTATTGACAAAAATTCTTTAACTTTACATATGTAACGTAAGATGTAGATTCAGTATTGTATGATGATAACCTAAAATTATAACAAGATTTTTAAATTAGTAACAAATAAACTCAAAGCATTACCTGATGCAGCCAAGTCATCCATCCAGTCATCATTTTTGTATTCTTCCAGTCATCTTTTTGATTCTTCAAAATTTTTTTAATTTTTATAACATTTAAATTTTTATTAAATTTGTAAATTTTTTTTAATTGGTAAACTTTTGTTTACCTTTTTATTTTGTTTTTTATTCAAATTTGGAACGACAAATAAGACAACATTGTAGTTTTACATGTTTCATGTTTTTCGTGTTCTGTGTTTCAAGCCTGTTTTAATTTTATATTTTGAATTGCATTTAAAATTTAAACGTTCATATTTATACCCGTACGATAGGATCGGGTATAATAAAATTACTCCTCCGTTTGTAACACCTCGAAATAAGCGAGCTAGATATACCTTCAAAGGTATGGATCGGATCAGAAAAAAATTCTAAGACTTTTGAGCCATGTCCGTCCGTCCGTCCGTCCGTCCGTCCGTCCGTCAGCACGCTAACTCAAAAACTAAGAAAGCTAGAATCTTCAAATTTACACAAAATATTTTGGGAGTAATTTGTAGGTTCCCTATTTTTTTTGGTTGAGTTTGGACCAAGCCCTAGGGTAGCTCTCGAACACCTAACTTTTAGATCCCCACATTTTTTTTGCAATAGAGCTATGAAATTTTAATTACTGATAGATCTCACAAAAATATTAATTTTATTTTTAATAACTTTTTTTTGTAACCCCACCCGTTACGGAGCTACAGCTCCCCAAAGGTTCAAAAAAGCTCTATATTTAAATTGTTATAGTACAAGCTGTATAAGGTATATCTTCATTTTGAAAACGCCAAACGATTACTACTTTTATTACCTTTAAAAGTATATATACAATAAATATATATTTGTGGCATACGGTCCTTTAACCCTTCTATCTTCTAAACGGTTTAAGTTGGAAACTTCAAATTTTGACAGAAGTTAGATCCTTAAAAATAAGTATGAGTCATTTTTTTGTATCACCCCCCGTTTAGGATCTGTAAGGGGTCAAAAACTGAAAATTTCCTATTTTTAAACACCTGTAACATGAACACCTGTTAAGATTTATTTGAAGTAATACGTAAAAATTAAAGCTTCAACATTGTACTCATATTTCTGTTAACAACTTTTTTTAATAATATAGGGTTACTTTATAATTGACGAAAGTGTTACTTGATTTTTTCAAATTTTCTAACAAATTTCTTTAACGAATTTTTTCCATTTTGTTTTACTCGATAATTTGAAATTGTTGAGGATATAATGCGTAGTACATAAAAATGTAAATAAATAAACAACATAACGGTTGCTTGAAGAATTTTTATTTATATGATATTAATATATATACATACTTATATAATATCATGTTTATTTATATATCGTATATATCACTAGTGAATGAATGATAAGAGTATAGATGTATATTATATAGCGCCGTATTTACATACATATATGTATTTTATTGTACTTATAAGAAATTATTCTGTCAATGGAATATTTAAATATAATATAATATAATATTTAAAATTATATTTACTATTTTGTACTAAGTAAATTTAATATACATTTACCGCTTAGTATTAAATGGTACTATAGAATATTTGAAAAAGTTTTGGATTGATAATCGTTATGTGGAAGGTTAGAATCTGCTTTTGAAGAATGTACATATAAACATATAGTTTGAATATATGTACAAGCCATAGTTCTAGAAATTATAAAATTCACTCAAATTATTTTAAAATACTAAAATATTAAAAAAATAATATTGTAAGCAGAGTGACAGGCTGTGAACATACTAACGGTTCGTACGGGTATCTAAGAGTTGACAAAGGCAACTGTATTCTTCCTCGTTTTATATGTATTGTGTAAGTATTAATTAATAAGTATTAATTATTAAGTATTCTATTTTATGTTAAGTATTAATTTTATTGCTTTGATAAATTAAATAACTTATCTACTAAGTACACTTTAAAAATAAATTTAGTGGAAAGACTGTTTGAATTTTATTCAGCAGGAACTTTAAACGACTCGAACATCTCACAGATGTTTACAGCTAATTTTCTTGTGAAAAGTGAATAAGTAAAGGATAAGAATAGTATATTTGGAATTAAAAATAGGAAAAGAAAAAATTTATAAAATCTCAAAAAGAAATTTTTTGTAAAAGCTGAAAGAATGAATTTATCGTTTTTTATTTAAATTGAAAATAATAGATTTAATTTTTAAATTTAATTTAATTTTATTTTTTAACTATAATAAATGGTTGAAATCTTGCTTTTCTTAAAACTAAATCGAGTTGTTTTATTTATATTTTTTTATCTATTGGTTGTGTAATTACAACCTTACATGATATCAAAAGAAAATTTATCCTGATTTGCATATAAAGCATATATCATATCAACTTAAGATTAAAGTTTAGTTAAACTAAATTGGAAAGCTGTAAAGAAAAGAAAACTGAAAATATTCTAACTCAGATATAAAATTGCATTTTGTGAATTTTTTTTTTTATTGAAAAAAAAAAAACGTTCAAAAAATAAGCAAGAAGCAACTCTATGCATTATCAAAGTTAAAAATTAAAGAGTTACGAGCACTATTAAAACAAAATAACTTATCTACTAAGTACACTTTAGTACACTTAAATAAATTTAATGGAAAAACTGCTTGAATTTTATTCAGCTACATCACGAACTTTAAAGGACTTGAACATGAGTGACGTTTAGATTGAAAAATATTCTGGCAACACTTTAATTGTTGTAAAAAAATGTGCAATGTGCAATGTGATATGTGTAACCAATGGTTATATTTAAAGTGTTCGAAAATTACCAAAAAACAAGGTAGAATGTAAACCAACGGTTTTTAAAAGCGTACATTTCCAAAACTCAATACCAACTGTTTAGAAGTGTGACTTACACAAAAATTTGAAAATTTCATGTAATAAGAAAAAATGTGAAAACAAGACATTTTTGAAATTTTTAGGAGCCGTAATTCCGGAATCCTATATAACTAAGAAAAGCTGTTAACACACGTAAAAATATATTATTGAACCTTTAATTTTCATGTCTTGCCGAAGAAAAATTTGTACAGGTGTCTAAAAACACCAAATTTTCAATTTTTGAGACGTAATAACTCTTGAAGACGGGGTGCTACCAAAAAGTTTTCTAGAAAACTTATACTAATTCTAAAAGTTCTTTCTTGTCTCAAAATTTCAGGTTCCTATCTAAAGGCGTGCCGGAGTTATGAAAAACGAAATTTCATGCAAAATGTGGTTTTTACATAACGGTAAATTTAA
The DNA here is from genome assembly GCA_947095535.1 of Poecilobothrus nobilitatus. NCBI lineage: Eukaryota > Metazoa > Arthropoda > Insecta > Diptera > Dolichopodidae > Poecilobothrus > Poecilobothrus nobilitatus. The sequence goes on from OX352772.1 coordinate 234,566,706, forward strand.
ATAGTAAATTACAAAATATTACATAATTTTGATATTGTTTTATATAGAATAGATAATAAAATTTTCGATCTTCTGGCGGTTTTAGATTGCAAAACTATTACGCAGAGCCTGAGATATATACATCTGAAAATGGGGCTTTTTCGCAATTTTGAAGAGCTGCAACTTTGGAACCCTTTACAACTTAAATAAACCTTTAACACACGTAAAAATATATTACTGTAGCTCCAATTTTTATACCTTGCAGAAGTAAAATGTGTCCAGGTTCCTAAGTTACAGGTATTTAAAAATAGCAAATTTTCAATTTTTAAGTCCTAATAGCTCATAAACAGGGGGTGGTCCAAAAAACTTTTCTGAGCAAACTTATACTAATTTTAAAAGTTCTTTCTTGCCTCAAAATTTCAAGCCTCTATCTAGAAGCGTGCCGGAGTTATGAAAGTAGAAAAATCATGCAAAATTTGGTTTTCACATACCGGTAAATTTAAATACTAAATTTAAAAAAAATGTATAATTTTCATATTAATTTACAAAGATAAAATAAATTCCTGTCGAATGACGTTTTCAGATTGAAAAAATCTTAAGTAGAACATAAGATATATGCATTTAAAAATAGGGCTTTTTCAAAGTTTGAGGGGCTGTAGCTCCGTAATGGGAGGGGCTACATGAAAAGTTGTTCCACAAAATTATTTTTTTTATGAGACGTACCCATGGTTAAAATTTTTTTTCTCTATCTTTAACGGTGTAGAAGTTTTGTAAACAGACGGACGGACGGACGGACAGAGTGAAACTAATAAGCACATTTTTTCAAAATTTTTTTGGAAATGTGCTAAAAAATTCGAAGCAACAACATAAACGCACCTTTTCATTGCCATAGATGCTCAGCAGGTTTTCATAAAATTCCTATTACAAATACTACTCCAAACACAAATCAATCTAGTTTGAAAATGCAAAATGAAATTATCCTTACCAGGTTGAGATTGAATATTAAACAAAGGAGATGAAGAAGATGCGTGACATGGTAAACTTAGTTAATTTAAAATATGACGATGTCAATGATAAATTAACAAAAACTATGGAAGAAAATAATGAATTTAAAAAAGAAAACAAAAACCTGAACGACAAAATTTTGGCGATGCAAAAGATATAGTTCACAAATTAGAATATATTAATGCAAGTAAACAAATAATAATGAAAAAACGATTAGGGCTGCAAAAGCTATACAAGTAAACATGTCAGCATAAGATATCAACAATATCACTTTTTTTTAAAAAATATAAAATAGCCTCAAAAAATGGAAATGAATATTTGAACATATTGACAAAAATTGAATTTTCAACTTCATTAACCAAAACAAATTTTATGCAAAAATAAAAGAATCCTAAAGACTTAACTGAATTTAAATACCTTAAATTTTTCGATGCACTGACAAATGAAACTAATAACTACCAAATACTGACACACCTATGCATATTTTTTTGTCTGCTGATGAATAACCAGAAGATAAAATTATTTTATACTTGTTATCTGTTTTTAAATTTTAAATTTAATTTATAGTAGTATTTATAGTTTAATTTGTAGTAAATCGATTTATTTTTTTTTTTTCTTAAATGCTTGAGCCTTTGAATATTGAATATTTTTTTAATCAAAACCTAATTTTATACTCAAAATCTTTTAAAAATATGTATATAAACTCTAGAAGTGTATTAAACAAGTTGGATAAAATTGCTGATATTGGAAGACTATAGTACTGCTGTGGATTGTTTGGTCATAAGTGAAACTTGGTTGCTTACTGGTGAAGACTTTTTTGCAAATATTCCTCATTATACTGGATTTCATTCTTTTCGTGCGTGTCAAAATAGAGGAGGTGTGTAAGTATATTCTTACATGAAAATGTTTGCGGTAATATTATTTATGAAAACTCTAATAGATTTAATAATATTCTGATAGTTGAATTACCTAAATTAAAATTAAAAATATTTTGGAGTTTATAGATCACCTAGTTCTGCCAACTTCAATACCGATTTTTTAAATAAAATTCATCAGTTAACTCATAGTTTTAAGAATTCTTATTTAGTTGGTGCTCTTAATTTGGATCTTTTAGGAAAAGAAAATAGTTTTATTCAAATTTATAAAAATTCACTAAACTCGAATGGTTTTAAAATTCTAAACTCAATGCCACCTACCTACCTACCTACAATGCCAACAAGAACAGTCAGAACTTCTTCCACTATAATTGATCACTTTTGCATTGATCTTTTATTTTACAAGTACATTCTTTCTAAATTCTATTAATGAAAATACACTAAGTGATCATAACATCTTATTATTGGAAATTAAAACCGCAAAAGAGTCGTCCGATAGACAACACTTTACTTTATTTAAACAAAAAAAAAATTAATTTTACAATTTAATAATTTCAGCTTCTTAAATGAAAATTTAAGTTACAAAGAATTTATTTCCGAATGGATTAAAACTGTCGATTCTAGTACATGGCAATGCACTAAAACAAAAAACAAAAATTCTTAAAACCATTTATGACAGGTGAACTTTTAATTTTATTAAAAGAAAATAAAGATTATTGAAATTAAATAAACAATACTCTGATAATCTGTATATAAGAAATGAATTTAAAAAAAATAAGAAACCGGTTTGAAAATAAAAAGAAAATAAGAAAGAAACAATTTGTAAATAATCAATGTAAACAAAATTTAAATAATCAAAAAAAATGGGATGGGATATTATAAATTATTCGTTATATAATAGAATAGATCGATAAAAAATAATAATGATTATCTGCCAAGAAATATTAAATTCGATGGGCGAATGATACACGTACCAAAATCAAATTGCCAATTATTGCTTTAATAAATATTTTGTATCAGAGTACATAAATGCTATTAGAAACAATGTTGCTAGTCTTTCAAATAGCAAATTTAGTCTGGTAACCGAAATTTTTAATAATTGTATTCATTATTCTAAATTCCCAAATAGTCTTAAAATTGCACGAGTTATACCACTGCATAAGGGAGGATCAAAATTAGATCTAAATAACTATCGAAGTATATCAGTATTTCCAATAATTTCTAAAGTACTTAAAAAAATTATTTTTTGCCAAATATGGAGACATTTAACTAATTTTAGCATAATAAATAAAAGTCAATTTGGGTTTGTTCCAAATTCAAGCACAATTTCTGCTTGTGTTGCAGTTGTGAATATGATTCAATCTTCGTTATCCAAAAATAATGTGACATCTCTAATTAGTATTGATCTTCAAAAAGCATTTGACTCGTTAGATCATGAAATTTTATTGATAAAACTTAAAAATGACACTTTTCAAATGACGCAATAAAAATGATCAATAGTTATTTATCAAACCGAAAACAATATGTACAGTTTGCATGTTATAAAAGCAGTATAAGCGTTATAAAGAATGGTGTTCCGCAAGAATCCATTCTAGGACCTCTTTATATATAATCCTGACATACCTATGCATATTTTTTTATTTTTGATAAAAGTTAAGTAATATATTTAATAAACTAATTTATAAAAACAAAAATAAATGTTATGACTTTTATATATTTTATCAAATTATTTTAAAATAATGAAGAATTAAAGAGATAATATTATAAACAGAGTGATATACATAATAACGGATTCGTACGGGTATTTTAGAGTTGACAAAGGCCACTGTATTCTTTTTCGTTTTATTACATTATTATACAAACTGACATATTTTTAAACTAGTATTCTTTTAATTAAATTTTGTTTAACAATTTATATATTATTTATTAATGAATTGGTACCATTTAACCTCAAAATTTTTTATCTTACGCATATTACCACTATTGACAAAAATTCTTTAACTTTACATATGTAACGTAAGATGTAGATTCAGTATTGTATGATGATAACCTAAAATTATAACAACATTTTTAAATTAGTAACAAATAAACTCAAAGCATTACCTGATGCAGCCAAGTCATCCATCCAGTCATCATTTTTGTATTCTTCCAGTCATCTTTTTGATTCTTCAAAATTTTTTTAATTTTTATAACATTTAAATTTTTATAACATTTAAATTTTTATTAAATTTGTAAATTTTTTTTAATTGGTAAACTTTTGTTTACCTTTTTATTTTGTTTTGTATTCAAATTTGGAACGACTAATAAGACAACATTGTAGTCTTACATGTTTCATGTTTTTCGTGTTCTGTGTTTCAAGCCTGTTTTAATTTTATATTTTGAATTGCATTTAAAATTTAAACGTTCATATTTTTATATGTATTGTGTAAGTATTAATTAATAAGTATTAATTATTAAGTATTCTATTTTATGTTAAGTATTAATTTTATTGCTTTGATAAATTAAATAACTTATCTACTAAGTACACTTTAAAAATAAATTTAGTGGAAAGACTGTTTGAATTTTATTCAGCAGGAACATCAGGAACTTTAAACGACTCGAACATCTCGCAGATGTTTACAGCTAATTTTCTTGTGAAAAGTGAATAAGTAAAGGATAAGAATAGTATATTTGGAATTAAAAATAGGAAAAGAAAATATTTATAAAATCTCAAAAAGAAATTTTTTGTAAAAGCTGAAAGAAGGAATTTATCGTTTTTTATTTAAATTGAAAATAATAGATTTAATTTTTAAATTTAATTTAATTTTATTTTTTAACTATAATAAATGGTTGAAATCTTGCTTTTCTTAAAACTAAATCGAGTTGTTTTATTTATATTTTTTTATCTATTGGTTGTGTAATTACAACCTTACATGATATCAAAAGAAAATTTATCCTGATTTGCATATAAAGCATATATCATATCAACTTAAGATTAAAGTTTAGTTAAACTAAATTGGAAAGCTGTAAAGGAAAGAAAACTGAAACTCAATATTCTAACTCAGATATAAAATTGCATTTTGTGAATTTTTTTTTTTATTGAAAAAAAAAAAACGTTCAAAAAATAAGCAAGAAGCAACTCTATGCATTATCAAAGTTAGAAACTAAAGAGTTACGAGCACTATTAAAACAAAATAACTTATCTACTAAGTACACTTTAGTACACTTAAATGAATTTAATGGAAAAACTGCTTGAATTTTATTCAGCTACATCACGAACTTTAAAGGACTCGAACATTAGTGACGTTTAGATTGAAAAATATTCTGGCAACACTTTAATTGTTGTAAAAAAATGTGCAATGTGCAATGTGATATGTGTAACCAATGGTTATATTTAAAGTGTTCGAAAATTACCAAAAAACAAGGTAGAATGTAAACCAACGGTTTTTAAAAGCGTACATTTCCAAAACTCAATACCAACTGTTTAGAAGTGTGACTTACACAAAAATTTGAAAATTTCATGTAATAAGAAAAAATGTGAAAACAAAACATTTTTGAAATTTTTAGGAGCCGTAATTCCGGAATCCTATATAACTAAGAAAAGCTGTTAACACACGTAAAAATATATTATTGAACCTTTAATTTTCATGTCTTGCCGAAGAAAAATTTGTACAGGTGTCTAAAAACACCAAATTTTCAATTTTTGAGACGTAATAACTCTTGAAGACGGGGTGCTACCAAAAAGTTTTCTAGAAAACTTATACTAATTCTAAAAGTTCTTTCTTGTCTCAAAATTTCAGGTTCCTATCTAAAGGCATGCCGGAGTTATGAAAAACGAAATTTCATGCAAAATGTGGTTTTTACATAACGGTAAATTTAAATAGTAAATTACAAAATATTACATAATTTTGATATTGTTTTATATAGAATAGATAATAAAATTTTCGATCTTCTGGCGGTTTTAGATTGCAAAACTATTACGCAGAGCCTGAGATATATACATCTGAAAATGGGGCTTTTTCGCAATTTTGAAGAGCTGCAACTTTGGAACCCTTTACAACTTAAATAAACCTTTAACACACGTAAAAATATATTACTGTAGCTCCAATTTTTATACCTTGCAGAAGTAAAATGTGTCCAGGTTCCTAAGTTACAGGTATTTAAAAATAGCAAATTTTCAATTTTTAAGTCCTAATAGCTCATAAACAGGGGGTGGTCCAAAAAACTTTTCTGAGCAAACTTATACTAATTTTAAAAGTTCTTTCTTGCCTCAAAATTTCAAGCCTCTATCTAGAAGCGTGCCGGAGTTATGAAAGTAGAAAAATCATGCAAAATTTGGTTTTCACATACCGGTAAATTTAAATACTAAATTTAAAAAAAATGTATAATTTTCATATTAATTTACAAAGATAAAATAAATTCCTGTCGAATGACGTTTTCAGATTTAAAAAATCTTAAGTAGAACATAAGATATATGCATTTAAAAATAGGGCTTTTTCAAAGTTTGAGGGGCTGTAGCTCCGTAATGGGAGGGGCTACATGAAAAGTTGTTCCACAAAATTATTTTTTTTATGAGACGTACTCATGGTTAAAATTTTTTTTCTCTATCTTTAACGGTGAAGTTTTGTAAACAGACGGACGGACGAACGGACAGAGTGAAACTAATAAGCACATTTTTTCAAATTTTTTTTGGAAATGTGCTAAAAAATTCGAAGCAACAACATAAACGCACCTTTTCATTGCCATAGATGCTCAGCAGGTTTTCATAAAATTCCTATTACAAATACTACTCCAAACACAAATCAATCTAGTTTGAAAATGCAAAATGAAATTATCCTTACCAGGTTGAGATTGAATATTAAACAAAGGAGATGAAGAAGATGCGTGACATGGTAAACTTAGTTAATTTAAAATATGACGATGTCAATGATAAATTAACAAAAACTATGGAAGAAAATAATGAAATAAAAAAAGAAAACAAAAACCTGAACGACAAAATTTTGGCGATGCAAAAGATATAGTTCACAAATTAGAATATATTAATGCAAGTAAACAAATAATAATGAAAAAACGATTAGGGCTGCAAAAGCTATACAAGTAAACATGTCAGCATAAGATATCAACAATATCACTTTTTTTTAAAAAATATAAAATAGCCTCAAAAAATGGAAATGAATATTTGAACATATTGACAAAAATTGAATTTTCAACTTCATTAACCAAAACAAATTTTATGCAAAAATAAAAGAATCCTAAAGACTTAACTGAATTTAAATACCTTAAATTTTTCGATGCACTGACAAATGAAACTAATAACTACCAAATACTGACACACCTATGCATATTTTTTTGTCTGCTGATGAATAACCAGAAGATAAAATTATTTTATACTTGTTATCTGTTTTTAAATTTTAAATTTAATTTATAGTAGTATTTATAGTTTAATTTGTAGTAAATCGATTTATTTTTTTTTTTTCTTAAATGCTTGAGCCTTTGAATATTGAATATTTTTTTAATCAAAACCTAATTTTATACTCAAAATCTTTTAAAAATATGTATATAAACTCTAGAAGTGTATTAAACAAGTTGGATAAAATTGCTGATATTGGAAGACTATAGTACTGCTGTGGATTGTTTGGTCATAAGTGAAACTTGGTTGCTTACTGGTGAAGACTTTTTTGCAAATATTCCTCATTATACTGGATTTCATTCTTTTCGTGCGTGTCAAAATAGAGGAGGTGTGTAAGTATATTCTTACATGAAAATGTTTGCGGTAATATTATTTATGAAAACTCTAATAGATTTAATAATATTCTGATAGTTGAATTACCTAAATTAAAATTTAAAATATTTTGGAGTTTATAGATCACCTAGTTCTGCCAACTTCAATACCGATTTTTTAAATAAAATTCATCAGTTAACTCATAGTTTTAAGAATTCTTATTTAGTTGGTGCTCTTAATTTGGATCTTTTAGGAAAAGAAAATAGTTTTATTCAAATTTATAAAAATTCACTAAACTCGAATGGTTTTAAAATTCTAAACTCAATGCCACCTACCTACCTACCTACAATGCCAACAAGAACAGTCAGAACTTCTTCCACTATAATTGATCACTTTTGCATTGATCTTTTATTTTACAAGTACATTCTTTCTAAATTCTATTAATGAAAATACACTAAGTGATCATAACATCTTATTATTGGAAATTAAAACCGCAAAAGAGTCGTCCGATAGACAACACTTTACTTTATTTAAACAAAAAAAAAATTAATTTTACAATTTAATAATTTCAGCTTCTTAAATGAAAATTTAAGTTACAAAGAATTTATTTCCGAATGGATTAAAACTGTCGATTCTAGTACATGGCAATGCACTAAAACAAAAAAACAAAAATTCTTAAAACCATTTATGACAGGTGAACTTTTAATTTTATTAAAAGAAAATAAAGATTATTGAAATTAAATAAACAATACTCTGATAATCTGTATATAAGAAATGAATTTAAAAAAAATAAGAAACCGGTTTGAAAATAAAAAGAAAATAAGAAAGAAACAATTTGTAAATAATCAATGTAAACAAAATTTAAATAATCAAAAAAAATGGGATGGGATATTATAAATTATTCGTTATATAATAGAATAGATCGATAAAAAATAATAATGATTATCTGCCAAGAAATATTAAATTCGATGGGCGAATGATACACGTACCAAAATCAAATTGCCAATTATTGCTTTAATAAATATTTTGTATCAGAGTACATAAATGCTATTAGAAACAATGTTGCTAGTCTTTCAAATAGCAAATTTAGTCTGGTAACCGAAATTTTTAATAATTGTATTCATTATTCTAAATTCCCAAATAGTCTTAAAATTGCACGAGTTATACCACTGCATAAGGGAGGATCAAAATTAGATCTAAATAACTATCGAAGTATATCAGTATTTCCAATAATTTCTAAAGTACTTAAAAAAATTATTTTTTGCCAAATATGGAGACATTTAACTAATTTTAGCATAATAAATAAAAGTCAATTTGGGTTTGTTCCAAATTCAAGCACAATTTCTGCTTGTGTTGCAGTTGTGAATATGATTCAATCTTCGTTATCCAAAAATAATGTGACATCTCTAATTAGTATTGATCTTCAAAAAGCATTTGACTCGTTAGATCATGAAATTTTATTGATAAAACTTAAAAATGACACTTTTCAAATGACGCAATAAAAATGATCAATAGTTATTTATCAAACCGAAAACAATATGTACAGTTTGCATGTTATAAAAGCAGTATAAGCGTTATAAAGAATGGTGTTCCGCAAGGATCCATTCTAGGACCTCTTTATATATAATCCTGACATACCTATGCATATTTTTTTATTTTTGATAAAAGTTAAGTAATATATTTAATAAACTAATTTATAAAAACAAAAATAAATGTTATGACTTTTATATATTTTATCAAATTATTTTAAAATAATGAAGAATTAAAGAGATAATATTATAAACAGAGTGATATACATAATAACGGATTCGTACGGGTATTTTAGAGTTGACAAAGGCCACTGTATTCTTTTTCGTTTTATTACATTATTATACAAACTGACATATTTTTAAACTAGTATTCTTTTAATTAAATTTTGTTTAACAATTTATATATTATTTATTAATGAATTGGTACCATTTAACCTCAAAATTTTTTATCTTACGCATATTACCACTATTGACAAAAATTCTTTAACTTTACATATGTAACGTAAGATGTAGATTCAGTATTGTATGATGATAACCTAAAATTATAACAACATTTTTAAATTAGTAACAAATAAACTCAAAGCATTACCTGATGCAACCAAGTCATCCATCCAGTCATCATTTTTGTATTCTTCCAGTCATCTTTTTGATTCTTCAAAATTTTTTTAATTTTTATAACATTTAAATTTTTATAACATTTAAATTTTTATTAAATTTGTAAATTTTTTTTAATTGGTAAACTTTTGTTTACCTTTTTATTTTGTTTTGTATTCAAATTTGGAACGACAAATAAGACAACATTGTAGTTTTACATGTTTCATGTTTTAATTTTATATTTTGAATTGCATTTAAAATTTAAACGTTCATATTTTTATATGTATTGTGTAAGTATTAATTAATAAGTATTAATTATTAAGTATTCTATTTTATGTTAAGTATTAATTTTATTGCTTTGATAAATTAAATAACTTATCTACTAAGTACACTTTAAAAATAAATTTAGTGGAAAGACTGTTTGAATTTTATTCAGCAGGAACTTTAAACGACTCGAACATCTTGCAGATGTTTACAGCTAATTTTCTTGTGAAAAGTGAATAAGTAAAGGATAAGAATAGTATATTTGGAATTAAAAATAGGAAAAGAAAATATTTATAAAATCTCAAAAAGAAATTTTTTGTAAAAGCTGAAAGAAGGAATTTATCGTTTTTTATTTAAATTGAAAATAATAGATTTAATTTTTAAATTTAATTTAATTTTATTTTTTAACTATAATAAATGGTTGAAATCTTGCTTTTCTTAAAACTAAATCGAGTTGTTTTATTTATATTTTTTTATCTATTGGTTGTGTAATTACAACCTTACATGATATCAAAAGAAAATTTATCCTGATTTGCATATAAAGCATATATCATATCAACTTAAGATTAAAGTTTAGTTAAACTAAATTGGAAAGCTATAAAGGAAAGAAAACTGAAAATATTCTAACTCAGATATAAAATTGCATTTTGTGAATTTTTTTTTTTATTGAAAAAAAAAAAACGTTCAAAAAATAAGCAAGAAGCAACTCTATGCATTATCAAAGTTAAAAATTAAAGAGTTACGAGCACTATTAAAACAAAATAACTTATCTACTAAGTACACTTTAGTACACTTAAATGAATTTAATGGAAAAACTGCTTGAATTTTATTCAGCTACATCACGAACTTTAAAGGACTCGAACATTAGTGACGTTTAGATTGAAAAATATTCTGGCAACACTTTAATTGTTGTAAAAAAATGTGCAATGTGCAATGTGATATGTGTAACCAATGGTTATATTTAAAGTGTTCGAAAATTACCAAAAAGCAAGGTAGAATGTAAACCAACGGTTTTTAAAAGCGTACATTTCCAAAACTCAATACCAACTGTTTAGAAGTGTGACTTACACAAAAATTTGAAAATTTCATGTAATAAGAAAAAATGTGAAAACAAGACATTTTTGAAATTTTTAGGAGCCGTAATTCCGGAATCCTATATAACTAAGAAAAGCTGTTAACACACGTAAAAATATATTATTGAACCTTTAATTTTCATGTCTTGCCGAAGAAAAATTTGTACAGGTGTCTAAAAACACCAAATTTTCAATTTTTGAGACGTAATAACTCTTGAAGACGGGGTGCTACCAAAAAGTTTTCTAGAAAACTTATACTAATTCTAAAAGTTCTTTCTTGTCTCAAAATTTCAGGTTCCTATCTAAAGGCGTGCCGGAGTTATGAAAAACGAAATTTCATGCAAAATGTGGTTTTTACATAACGGTAAATTTAAATAGTAAATTACAAAATATTACATAATTTTGATATTGTTTTATATAGAATAGATAATAAAATTTTCGATCTTCTGGCGGTTTTAGATTGCAAAACTATTACGCAGAGCCTGAGATATATACATCTGAAAATGGGGCTTTTTCGCAATTTTGAAGAGCTGCAACTTTGGAACCCTTTACAACTTAAATAAACCTTTAACACACGTAAAAATATATTACTGTAGCTCCAATTTTTATACCTTGCAGAAGTAAAATGTGTCAGGTATTTAAGTTACAGGTATTTAAAAATAGCAAATTTTCAATTTTTAAGTCCTAATAGCTCATAAACAGAGGGTGGTCCAAAAAACTTTTCTGAGCAAACTTATACTAATTTTAAAAGTTCTTTCTTGCCTCAAAATTTCAAGAATTTTCAAAATTTCACCGGTATGTGAAATTTGGTTTTCACATACCGGTAAATTTAAATACTAAATTTAAAAAAAATGTATAATTTTCATATTAATTTACAAAGATAAAATAAATTCCTGTCGAATGACGTTTTCAGATTGAAAAAATCTTAAGTAGAACATAAGATATATGCATTTAAAAATAGGGCTTTTTCAAAGTTTGAGGGGCTGTAGCTCCGTAATGGGAGGGGCTACATGAAAAGTTGTTCCACAAAATTATTTTTTTTATGAGACGTACCCATGGTTAAAATTTTTTTTCTCTATCTTTAACGGTGTAGAAGTTTTGTAAACAGACGGACGGACGGACGGACAGAGTGAAACTAATAAGCACATTTTTTCAAAATTTTTTTGGAAATGTGCTAAAAAATTCGAAGCAACAACATAAACGCACCTTCTCATTGCCATAGATGCTCAGCAGGTTTTCATAAAATTCCTATTACAAATACTACTCCAAACACAAATCAATCTAGTTTGAAAATGCAAAATGAAATTATCCTTACCAGGTTGAGATTGAATATTAAACAAAGGAGATGAAGAAGATGCGTGACATGGTAAACTTAGTTAATTTAAAATATGACGATGTCAATGATAAATTAACAAAAACTATGGAAGAAAATAATGAAATAAAAAAAGAAAACAAAAACCTGAACGACAAAATTTTGGCGATGCAAAAGATATAGTTCACAAATTAGAATATATTAATGCAAGTAAACAAATAATAATGAAAAACGATTGGGGCTACAAAAGCTATACAAGTAAACATGTCAGCATAAGATATCAACAATATCTCTTTTTTTAAAAAATAAAAAAATAGCCTCAAAAAATGGAAATGAATATTTGAAAATATTGACAAAAATTGAATTTTCAACTTCATTAACCAAAACAAATTTTATGCAAAAATAAAAGAATCCTAAAGACTTAACTGAATTTAAATACCTTAAATTTTTCGATGCACTGACAAATGAAACTAATAACTACCAAATACTCCTGACACACCTATGCATATTTTTTTGTCTGCTGATGAATAACCAGAAGATAAAATTATTTTATACTTGTTATCTGTTTTTAAATTTTAAATTTAATTTATAGTAGTATTTATAGTTTAATTTGTAGTAAATCGATTTATTTTTTTTTTTTTCTTAAATGCTTGAGCCTTTGAATATTGAATATTTTTTTAATCAAAACCTAATTTTATACTCAAAATCTTTTAAAAATATGTATATAAACTCTAGAAGTGCATTAAACAAGTTGGATAAAATTGCTGATATTGGAAGATTATAGTACTGCTGTGGATTGTTTGGTCATAAGTGAAACTGGGTTGCTTACTGGTGAAGACTTTTTTGCAAATATTCCTCATTATACTGGATTTCATTCTTTTCGTGCGTGTCAAAATAGAGGAGGTGTGTAAGTATATTCTTACATGAAAATGTTTGCGGTAATATTATTTATGAAAACTCTAATAGATTTAATAATATTCTGATAGTTGAATTACCTAAATTAAAATTAAAAATATTTTGGAGTTTATAGATCACCTAGTTCTGCCAACTTCAATACCGATTTTTTAAATAAAATTCATCAGTTAACTCATAGTTTTAAGAATTCTTATTTAGTTGGTGCTCTTAATTTGGATCTTTTAGGAAAAGAAAATAGTTTTATTCAAATTTATAAAAATTCACTAAACTCGAATGGTTTTAAAATTCTAAACTCAATGCCACCTACCTACCTACCTACAATGCCAACAAGAACAGTCAGAACTTCTTCCATTATAATTGATCACTTTTGCATTGATCTTTTATTTTACAAGTACATTCTTTCTAAATTCTATTAATGAAAATACACTAAGTGATCATAACATCTTATTATTGGAAATTAAAACCGCAAAAGAGTCGTCCGATAGACAACACTTTACTTTATTTAAACAAAAAAAAAATTAATTTTACAATTTAATAATTTCAGCTTCTTAAATGAAAATTTAAGTTACAAAGAATTTATTTCCGAATGGATTAAAACTGTCGATTCTAGTACATGGCAATGCACTAAAACAAAAAAACAAAAATTCTTAAAACCATTTATGACAGGTGAACTTTTAATTTTATTAAAAGAAAAAGAAAGATTATTGAAATTAAATAAACAATACTCTGATAATCTGTATATAAGAAATGAATTTAAAAAAATAAGAAACCGGTTTGAAAATAAAAAGAAAATAAGAAAGAAACAATTTGTAAATAATCAATGTAAACAAAATTTAAATAATCAAAAAAAATGGGAAGATCGATAAAAAATAATAATGATTATCTGCCAAGAAATATTAAATTCGATGGGCGAATGATACACGTACCAAAATCAAATTGCCAATTATTGCTTTAATAAATATTTTGTATCAGAGTACATAAATGCTATTAGAGACAATGTTGCTAGTCTTTCCAATAGCAAATTTAGTCTGCTAACTGAAATTTTTAATAATTGTATTCATTATTCTAAATTCCCAGATAGTCTTAAAATTGCACGAGTTATACCACTGCATAAGGGAGGATCAAAATTAGATCTAAATAACTATCGAAGTATATCAGTACTTCCAATAATTTCTAAAGTACTTAAAAAAATTATTTTTTGCCAAATATGGAGACATTTAACTAATTTTAGCATAATAAATAAAAGTCAATTTGGTTTTGTTCCAAATCCAAGCACAACTTCAGCTTGTGTTGAAGTTGTGAATATGATTCAATCTTCGTTATCCAAAAATAATGTGACATCTCTAATTAGTATTGATCTTCAAAAAGCATTTGACTCGTTAGATCATGAAATTTTATTGATAAAACTTAAAAATGACACTTTTCAAATGACGCAATAAAAATGATCAATAGTTATTTATCAAACCGAAAACAATATGTACAGTTTGCATGTTATAAAAGCAGTATAAGCGTTATAAAGAATGGTGTTCCGCAAGGATCCATTCTAGGACCTCTTTATATATAATCCTGCCATACCTATGCATATTGTTTTTATTTTTGATAAAAGTTAAGTAATATATTTAATAAACTAATTTATAAAAACAAAAATAAATGTTATGACTTTTATATATTTTATCAAATTATTTTAAAATAATGAAAAATTAAAAAGATAATATTATAAACAGAGTGATATACATAATAAAGGATTCGTACGGGTATTTTAGAGTTGACAAAGGCCACTGTATTCTTCTTCGTTTTATTACATTATTATACAAACTGACATATTTTTAAACTAGTATTCTTTTAACTAAATTTTGTTTAACAAGTTACATATTATTTATTAATGAATTGGTACCATTTAACCTCAAAATATTTTATCTTACGCATATTACCACTATTGACAAAAATTCTTTAACTTTACATATGTAACGTAAGATGTAGATGCAGTATTGTATGATGATAACCTAAAATTATAACAACATTTTTAAATTAGTAACAATTAATTCAAAGCATTACCTGATGCAGCCAAGTCATCCATCCAGTCATCATTTTTGTATTCTTGCAGTCATCTTTTTGATTCTTCAAAATTTTTTTAATTTTTATAACATTTAAATTTTTATTAAATTTGTAAATTTTTTTTAATTGGTAAACTTTTGTTTACCTTTTTATTTTGTTTTGTATTCAAATTTGGAATGATGCTTTGATAAATTAAATAACTTATCTACTAAGTACACTTTAAAAATAAATTTAGTGGAAAGACTATTTGAATTTTATTCAGCAAGAACATCAGGAACTTTAAACGACTCGAACATTTCGCAGATGTTTACAGCTAATTTTCTTGTGAAAAGTGAATAAGTAAAGGATAAGAATAGTATATTTGGAATTAAAAATAGGAAAAGAAAATATTTATAAAATCTCAAAAAGAAATTTTTTGTAAAACCTGAAAGAAGGAATTTATCGTTTTTTATTTAAATTGAAAATAATAGATTTAATTTTTGAATTTAATTTAATTTTATTATACCCTACACATTAAGTATAGGGTATATTAACTTTGGTATGGTGTTTGTAACCACCAAAAGGAAGCGAGTTAGGTATAGACATGTATTTATATTCTGAATCAGGATCACCGCCTGAGTCGATTTAGCGATGTCCGTCCGTACGCAAGATAACTCAAAAAATAATGATGCTATCTTGATGAAATTTATACTGTAGGTTAACAATGACTAAGATAAGGCGGGGATTGTAAATGGGCGAAATCGGACCTTGCGTTCGAGTACCTCTCATACAACTCTCAAAACCGAATACGCATATCTTCGAAATTAATAAAGATAGAAACTTAAAATTTTGTACGAGGGTGTGTTTTTCTGAATCCCTGATATCCCTGATAATCCCTGAAATTTGAGATGAATTGGAGTGGTTGTTCGGGTACCTCCCATACAAATCCCAAAACCGAACAAGCATATATTCGAAATTAATAAAGAAAGAAACTTCAAATTTGGTACTATGGTGTTGTTTCCTGAATCGCTGATTTGTCCAAAATTTGAGATGAATTGGAGGAGCTGTTCGGGTACCTCCCATACAACTCCCAAAACCGAACAAGCATATCCTCGAAGTTAATAAAGATAGGAACTTCAAATTTGGTACTAGGGTGTTGTTTCCTGAATCCCTGATTTGTCCAAAATTTAAGATGAATTAGAATGGTTGTTCGGGTACCTCCCATACAACTCCCAAAACCGAACAGGCATATCTTCGAAATTAATAAAGATAGAAACTTCAAATTTGGTACTAGGGTGTTGTTTCCTGAATCCCTGATTTGTCCAAAATTTAAGATGAATTAGAATGGTTGTTCGGGTATCTGCCACCCAACTCCGAAGACCAAACAAGCATATCTTCGAAATTAATAAATATATAAACTTTAAATTTGATATAAGAATGTTCTACCCTGTTGATGTCTCTAAAATTTAAGATAAATTGGGGTGGTGGTCCGCGTGCCTCCACACACTTCCCAAGATCTAACAAGCATATTTTCGAATTTAATAAAGATAGAAATCTGAAATTTTATACAAAGATTGTAAAAGCATTTATTTTTTTAGCTTAGTTATATTAAATACCTAACTAAAATAACTTATGGATTTTTAATTTTGAATTTTTTAGGTGTAGGGTATAAATAAGTCAGTTGCATCGCCTTACTGTTACTTTTACTTGTTTTTTAACTATAATAAATGGTTGAAATCTTCTTAAAACTAAATCGAGTTGTTTTATTTATATTTTTTTATCTATTGGTTGTGTAATTACAACCTTACATGATATAAGAAAATTTATCCTGATTTGCATATAAAGCATATATCATATCAACTTAAGATAAAAGTTTAGTTAAACTAAATTGGAAAGCTGTAAAGGAAAGAAAACTGAAAATATTTTAGCTGAATATAAAATTGCATTTTGTGAATTTTTTTTTTTTATTGAACAAAAAAAACGTTCAAAAAATAAGCAATACTATGCATTATCAAAGTTAAAAATTAAAGAGTTACGAGCATTATTAAAACAAAATAACTTATCTACTAAGTACACTTTAGTACACTTTTTAAATAAATTTAATGGAAAGACTGTTTGAATTTTATTCAGCTACATCACGAACTTAAACGACTCAAACATTAGTGACGTTTAGATTGAAAAATATTCTGGCAACACTTTAATTGTTGTAAAAAAATTTAATTTAATTTAATTTAATTTAATTATATTAAGTATATACTAAAAAAAAATAATATTTAAAATATAAAAAAAGCGGATTAAGAATGCCACGAAGTAAAAGGTATTCAGTTAATCAACTTAAAAAATCGGTCTAATTGCAAAATTTGTACTTCGGGTATTGTTTCAAGTGATGAAGAGGATTAAAGTGCAATGTGCAATGTGATATGTGTAACCAATGGTTACATTTAAAGTGCTCGAAAATTAACAAAAAAAAATTCGAAGCAACAACAAAAACGCACCTTTTCATTGCCATAGATGCTCAGCAGGTTTTCATAAAATTCCTATTACAAATACTACTCCAAACACAAATCAATCTAGTTTGAAAATGCAAAATGAAATTATCCTTACCAGGTTGAGATTGAATATTAAACAAACGAGATGAAGAAGATGCGTGACATGGTAAACTTAGTTAATTTAAAATATGATGATGTCAATGATAAATTAACAAAACCTATGGAAGAAAATAATGGAATAAAAAAAGAAAACAAAAACCTGAACGACAAAATTTTGGCGATGCAAAAGATATAGTTCACAAATTAGAATATGTTAATGCAAGTAAACAAATAATAATGAAAAAACGATTGGGGCTGCAAAAGCTATACAAGTAAACATGTCAGCATAAGATATCAATAATATCACTTTTCTTAAAAAATATAAAATAGCCTCAAAAAATGGAAATGAATATTTGAAAATATTGACAAAAATTGAATTTTCAACTTCATTAACCAAAACAAATTTTATGCAAAAATAAAAGAATCCTAAAGACTTAACTGAATTTAAATACCTTAAATTTTTCGATGCACTGACAAATGATAATGATGCACTAATTAATGAAACTAATAACTACCAAATACCAATATATTTAACTATACAAAGAAGTTAAAAACAATTGGTATGCAGGTATTTATGTTTTTCTTGAAAAAGTCTTTGCAAAAATAGATACCATATCTAAACCAGTTGCAATAGGAAGCAAAACTAAGGTTGATTTATTATTTGCTAAAGATAAAGGGAGGAGAGAAAAGAGACTATTAATGAAAACTCACTAAGTGACATAACATCTTATTATTGGAAATTAAAACCGCAAAAGAGTCGTTCCAATTGACAACACTTTATTGTATTTAAACAAAAAAAATCAATTTTACAATTCATAAATTTCAGCTTCTTAAATGAAAATTTAAGTTACAAAGAATTTATTTCCGAATGGGTTAAAACTGTCGATTCTAATATACGGCAATGTACTAAAACAAAAAAACAAAAATTTTTAAAACCATTTATGACAGGTGAACTTTTAATTTTATCAAAAGAAAAAGAAAGATTATAGAAATTAAGTAAACAATACCTTGATAATCTATATATAAGAAATGAATTTAAAAAAATAAGAAACCGGTTTGAAAGTAAAAAGAAAATAAGAAAGAAACAATTTGTAAATAATCAATGTAGGTACACAAAATTTAAATAATCAAAAAAAATGGGAGGGGAAATTATAATTTATACGTTATATAATAGATCGATAAAAAACAATAATGATTATCTGCCAAGAAATATTAAATTTGAAGAGCGATCCATTCTAGGACCTCTTTATATATATTCCTGACACACCTATGCATATTTTTTTTATTTTTGATAAATGTTAAATAATATATTTATTAAACTAATTTATAGAAACAAAAATAAATGTTATGACTTTTATATATTTTTTCAAATTATTTTAAAATAATGAAGAATTAAAAAGATTTTATTTTTTTTGTATTCAAATTTGGAATGACAAATAAGACAATATTGTAGTTTACATGTTCTTGTGTTCTTTGTTCTTTGTTGTTTTAATTTTATATTTTGAATTGCATTTAAAATTTAAACGTTAATATTTTTATATGTATTATGTACTATTTTATGTTATGTATTAATTTTACAGCTAATTTTCTTGTGAAAAGTGAATAAGTAAAGGATAAGAATTGCATATTTGGAATTGAAAATAGGAAAAGAAAATACATATAAAATCTGATAGAAAAGTAATTTTTGGTAAAAGCTGAAGAAGGAATTTATATATTTTTATTTAAATTGAAAATAATACATATATTTAATTTTTGAATTCAATTTAATTTTATTTTTAAACTATAATAAATGGTTGAAATCTTGCTTTTCTTAAAACTAAATCGAGTTTTTTTATTTATTTTTTTTATCTACTGGTTGTGTAATTACAACCTTACATGATGTCAGAAGAAAAGGTATCATGATTTGCATATAAAGCATATATCATACCAACTTAAGATTAAAGTTTAGTTAAACTAAATTGAAAAACTGTAAAGGAAAGAAAACTCAAAAGATATTAAAAATAAGCGCTGTGGAATAATCATCAAAGTTAAAAATTAAAGAGTTACAAGCATTATTGAAACAAAATAACTTATCTACTATGTACACTTTAAAACCCTCCCGAAAGAGATTCCACCTGGATGTGGTGGGAGAGCTGAGTAGAATCAATGATCCTGTAGGCGATGTCATGTGTCATCCCTGGGGATTTTATAGTATCAGTAGGTTCAACTGTACCGATAAAGGTGCATGGAAGATTCGAAATTAAGAAAATCGCTCCACTTGTAAGCTGAGGTGTCCAGGAACCGTTCCGAGAGCTGAATGGCTAGTAAGTGGTTAAAGATAACTGGTCGCGAATTATCTCCTCCGATGTCAGGCAAGGTCGGTCTTATTAAGTGCTTTATTCCGGTAAGGCGGCAATGCCGGGATGGACCATTTTTTCCGGCCACATTCCTGGGATCAAAAATGGATCAAAAAATAAACAAAAATAAAACAAAAATGAAAAAAGAAGTTGAGTGTAGTTGTACATTGCGAGTACCAGCCATAGTTCACCAATCCCAGGTCAATCTAAAACTTTTGTCGCCAACAAAGGTACGGACGACAAGACGAAAAATCCGAAGAGACGCAAGTCCGCCGGGGTGCTCATGAAAGAAAAGTACAACAGGGCTCTTTTCATTCTCAACAAGCTAGTTAGGTACAAACAACAAAAATAAAGTTAGGTATCAATTTGTTTTAGATGAATATCTAAAGGTGCAAGAAGCTAAGGACGGGAATAAAGGTGTTCCTGGTATAACAAATGGTCGGAAGCGTAATAGATCTCAAGATGAAATCAACAACGCAGCTAAAAGGGCCAATAGAAAACAGGGGCGTTGGCGCATTGGAGTTAGGAGGCGCCAAGTGTGAGAGGAACCCCGAGGAGGGAAATGCTACTTCTGCAGTTGCTGCCAAGAATAGGCAATCCTATAAAGAAGTAGCTATAAATCACCTATACGTGAATTTCATTGATGCGATATTGAACAGCGGGAAGCCAATCATGTATAGATGGATTTTGTCAGCAAATTCGTCGCTAAGGTTAGCGATAAATGGGTTTACTTGAAACTCAAGCTTATCCCGACTGAGAAAATTCTAAGGAGAGCAAGGGCGCGCATTTGGTAACCCAATATGAGCGTGGACAATGGAAAGGTTATTCAATGGCTCAAGCTCCAGAATCCAAAAATCCATATGGTAAACTGGAGGATTATAAAGGTTGAGGAGTAAGTGGTGCCTAGAGGAACTCGAGAAGGTAGATTACAGGATGGTATGCCAAATTAAAAATTTTACTAGTTTCGCCCAGTGCTCGAAATTCGAGCTATTATTGCGCTCGTATAATTTTACATACATTTTTTTTGTATTTTACATAATGAATTTGTTTGGTGTAATTTATATTTTGAAACTTGAAATAATTAATTTTTTTTAATCAGGATATAAAAAAAATTAAATTTATGGTTTTCTCCATTATAAAAACGTTTTTAAATAAATATCTACCAAAATTTGGTAAATTATTTTAATTTTTATTCTTATAGCTTTAACCGCTAAAGAGAGCAGTGCTTTTGGAGCAATAATACAAAAAAAAAGTAAGTGAATTAAATCCTGGAATTTTTTGAATTCGAATTTGATTTATGAAAAATTAATATGGTACATCTTTCGTACGTATATTGCATACATATAAATCAAATTATATCCTTATTTCCACACCACCCTGGAGGTAAAGGATAAGGCGCGTTTTTTTAATGTGGTATTCCAAGAGGCGTAATCCATGTTAAAAAAAATTTTTTTTTAATAAAATAAAATGTAAGCTACATAACAAGTCTTAAAAAAAAATAAAAAACTGTAACATAAATAACACAAAAGAAAATAAATTAAAACAGAATTTCATATTTTTGCTTTTAAATCTAATTAATACTTTAGTATAGAAAAAAA
Source organism: Poecilobothrus nobilitatus (assembly GCA_947095535.1). Classification (NCBI taxonomy): domain Eukaryota; kingdom Metazoa; phylum Arthropoda; class Insecta; order Diptera; family Dolichopodidae; genus Poecilobothrus; species Poecilobothrus nobilitatus. The sequence goes on from OX352772.1 coordinate 234,588,509, forward strand.
AGAATAATAAAAATTTAATACAATTGAATTACACTAATATATATATACATATTTATACACATTTACGCACATTTATAATAAATAATATTTTCGGTTCAGAAAAGAACTTGTTTTTAATTTATGAATATTTTATTGGTTTTGTATTTCATTAGCTTTAAATTTATAATATTTTGTTTTGCATTATTTATAAAATGCTAAACATTACATTTTTCAAAGAAACCTACCACAATAAAGTTAAAAACAATATTTTTGGTAAATATACGCTCATTGTTCATTAAATATCCTTGACTGGGGTACTCTGAAATTTGTCATCCTTGACTGTCAACCGTGCGAAACCTGCTGACTGTAACGTATAATTGACCATGACTGAATACCGGTTGTGGAAGAAGAATACCTATTTTATCAAAGGTAATAATGTACCGGTATAAGTTAAGTGAATTCTGGGAATTAAAATACGCTGCCCACTTGAAACACCAGTTAAAATTTCACAATCAGTACTATTACGATGCATTCTTTTTGCACGCGTTCTTGCACCATTGACTAAAGCATTACCAGTATTTAAATTACGTATAAGCAATACAATACAATTTTCCTTCAAAACTAATTCGATAGGAATATTATTACGTTCTCTATCATCATCAGTTATAATACTATCGCAACTGTGGAAAACATGCTCTTCTCCAGGTAAAATATTCAAAATATGATTTTACAATAGAATCTCCGCAAATTAAATGATTTGGAATTTCAATTATATCATTATGACCAAGTTGTGGAAAACTTTGCATATTTCCATCTCCTAATAATTTGAGAAATTCGACGAACTCAATTTCACTTTCTAACGCTCTCACATTTCTGGTCACAGTAAATTTGTGAATTAAATGATATTCTAACCATGAGGTGATACAATTTTGTATTTGAACGGAAGGTGAAGCATGTGGAATAACTGGTAATATTTGGCGAAAATCACCACTCATTAAAATAAGTTTAGCTCCAAAAATTGTATTTCCATTCTCATACTAATATCCCGTAACAATTGATCAATTAATTTTAAAACTAAAACTGGGCACATTGAAATTTCATCTATAATAATTAACGAAGCGTCATTTCTTTTATGAGGAGCAGAACTATTAACTGTAATGCGTGAAGTAGATGTTTCCAAAACCGAAATTGGAATTTTAAAAACGTTATGAAAAGTTTTTCCACCTGGTAATAAAGTAGAAGCGATACAGCTATATGCACATTAAAAACGTTATGAAAAGTTTTTCCACCTGGTAATAAAGTAGAAGCGATACAGCTATATGCATATTCATTTGTAATGAATTTAATTTATGAATAATTGCATTTTGAATGAAGGTTTTTCCACAACCTGCATAAGCAGCCAAACAAAAAACATTGCTGCCAGTATTATGAAATTGAATTCCATGTAATACTTTGTCGATAATATTAACGTTGTTCGTCATTAGCAGAACTATACATTTCTTCAAATAGTAAACGTTCTGCTATAGGACTAAAATTTTGATATTGAAATTGAAAACCAATGATTTCATTATAATTTGGAGATGGTAAGCCGAGCTCTATGCAAGATATATTATGTATTACTAATATTTCCTCAATTTCAATAAGCGTTTTATTAATGGAAATATCCACACTAGAGTCCTTAAGAAAATTTTCATATAAGAAGTACATATTTAAATTCATTCCAAAGTAAAAGTGCATTGGAAGGCGCATTCAAACCACAAATAAAATCAGCGCTTCATAGAAAGTATTATATACAATATCATTATATGTTCGCAAGTGTTCAAATGATGTTGCACCTGGAACATGTAATAAAAGCAGTCTTAAATGGAAAGGTTTAACATTTTTAATAGAAATTGTATACAACCGTGAAATAACTTTACCGTTTCCACGCATTCTTTCAGTCCACATTTTACTTCGTTCATTCCACACATACTTTTCAGGAACATCGGTATACAATAAATTATTAGCAGAAAGGTTGTTGGTTCAACTAAAAAAATGCTAATAATTTTGTACGTTGAGGATTATTTATGATTTGCTCTTCATCTCCTTCTCTAAAGTAAACCAAATGACGATTAGGTAAATGACAATCAAGTCGAATTATTGTATGTGTTTGGTAATGCATTTCATATTCAAAAATACGCCAAGCAGCTTCTGTTGAACCAACATATCTCCCATTCAAAAATGAATCAATTTCATCATAATCAACATTTTCTACATTCTCATTCGCTATTGAAAAGCGTACCACAGCACTATCATAACCTTTATGCACATACTTATAAATATATTTTACACTCTTAACAGTCGTACAAACTTCAACATTCAAATGACAATCAAATTTGGCTAAAAGATATGGATTATAAGTAACAACAAAACGATTATCAAGCGCTTGACCACGAATTTCAACAAACACACCATTATCGGAACGTTTATACATTGGGTATTCATTCACATCATTACGAGTTCTTTCACAAAAATTTTTGGGAAACTACTTTTTATATTTACCATTCTCCATACACACCGACTTTGTGTTAAGAACACCACAAGGCCCATGTATCATATCTTTTTCCACTAAGTCATGTAATTTTGGATTACAATTATAATCAGGAATTTGCGCTGAAACAACCTTATCAATATCCTCAATTCTATGAATTTTATCATTTTATCATTATCATTGATGTAGTGTCAACAAAATATGTGCATGTGGTAAACCACGTTTTTGGAACTCAATAGTATATATTAGGGCCTCTATTTTCGCAAAAATTTGCTTTTTGATAATAGAATCCATTAAGCTCTTTTACTTTGAATGAAAAACACGCACTACAATATTTGGACGAAAATTTGAAGAAGCACCTGGTGCTAAATTATTTTTTATTTCAGGCCAGTTTGGATTACATGTCATAGTAATAAATAAGAAAGGTTTACCATATTTTTGCACAATGGACATGGCGTCCAAGTAATTTTGATGCATATTTCTTGGTGATCCAATAAAGGAAGAGGGTGAAATTACTTGACGTCCAATTCTAATATTTTGATTACCATCGCTATTCATTCTTTGATATAGGAAATCAGTTATATTATTGTATAGATCGGGACGAAGTGTTGATTGATTACAGCGTAAAAATTGCAATCGTGCACCTTCAATACGAACATACATATCATATCGTTCAGAATTAAATTGTATAAAGAGCCTGTAGTTGGTGTACGTATATTTAGATTATTTGGTATTGTGAGTGAGGACTATTATGTCTATTTATTTATCGAGTTCGAGATAAATGTTTTAAAGGTACGTGGGGAAAACAGAATAGGTATCCGTAAAACATTCGTAAAATGCACAAACAAAGCTTGGAGTTAATTTAATTCAGTTAATTTTTTTTATAGGCCACGTTGTCTGTAACAATATAGCCCTAATGTAAAAAATTTAAAATCTGAAAAGACTGTATATTTGGCGTAGACTGTATATTAAATAAATCCGTAAGACTGTATATTAAATAAAAAATTATTCAAATTGAATTTTGGTTGTAAGAATTGCTGTACACTAAAATTTAAGTACTTATATGAGAAGAAATTGAATTCAAAAAAGAATACAATTAGAAAAGTTTTTTATAATCGCTTCAAATAATATACAAACTTTCACACATAAATGCAACAACTTAATAGAAAAATACAAAACCAAAACAATTATATATTTGAATTTTAAAGAAACTCTGCCCGCTGCTCATACATAAGTACATACTTAGATACATATTGATTATTAATATCAGATCAATATCATTCATCATTTTTTTCAATTTCAATACATATTGTGATAAATGATGATTTTTATCAATTTTTAAATTTTTTTCTTTATACATGAATAAGTTAAAGTACATCTGTACATACTACATTTCTTACATATTGTCAAAGAATAGTTGAACCGTTGAGGTCGAGTCGACTCGAGAGGAAAAAACGAAAAAACACAATTTTAAAGAGAGTAAGTGAGAATGTCTCTTATAATTTTGTGTTTTTTTTGTTATTCTGTTGTGTACGTTTTGTTACTACTATCGACTATCGTAGGTACCATACTAATGGTAATATTAATCTAATGTAAATATGAAATGTGTTGTTTTTTATGTTTTATTATTAATATTACGTATAGGTTTTATAGTAGAAAAATCCTAAAAAATATGTAGTTACTGATGTTCAAAGCTTGAAACGGAATTCATAATACGTAGTGTGTTGCTGAAAACTACTAAATTATAATTATAGATTTAAATTTTTTTCTTTATACATGAATAAGTTAAAGTACATCTGTACATACTGCATTTCTTACATATAGCCAAGGAATAGTTGAACCGTTGAGATCGAGTCGACTCGAGAGGAAAAAACGAAAAAACACAATTTTAAAGAGAGTACCTAAGTGAGAATGTCTCTTATAATTTTGTGTTTTTTTTTGTTATTCTGTTCTGTACGTTTTGTTACTACTACCGACTATCGTAGGTACCATGCTAATGGTAATATTAATGTAATGTAAATATGAAATGTGTTGTTTTTTATGTTTTATTATTAATATTACGTATAGGTTTTATAGTAGAAAAATCGTAAAAAATATGTAGTTACTGATGTTCAAAGCTTGAAACGGAATTCATAATACGTAGTGCGTGGCTGAAAACTACTAAATTATAATTATAGAAACTTCAGGACATTTATAATTTTGAGAAATTTCTGACATTGTTTTAAACGATTGAATAAATGGGTTTACAGTTTGTAAATGAAGAGCTATTTCACGCATTACATTCACCACATCACACTCCTTATTCGTTCTTTCTCTCATTCTATGTTAACTGCAGTTCAATATCATAAAAATACAACTGAGCGTATTTCGGATTACAACCATAAACTGGTGCTAATGCATTGACACGATGATAGAACACATTATGAATTTTAAAGTGGAAAATACCATTGAAAACTGATTGATCAAATTCTGCTTCTGAACTTGCCATAGCAAACGCAAAATTATAAGATCGAATATTATTTAAAAATTTTTGGATCGATTTTTAATTGCACTATTTTGCGATGAGATATCTTCTATTAAAGTTTGAAAAAACTGAGAATAAGTTAAAGGCGATAAAATCACCTTACCTTTATGGCAACATAAACTAAATTTTGTTCTAAAAAAATCATTAAGAACAATATTTTGACTTACATGATTCCTTTCCACATTATAATTGCCAGAATTCCTTGTTCTTCTGAGATTTTTTTGACGATTACTTTCACTCGATAATGTACGTGTGTGAGGCATTACTTATTTCAATGCAAAACAAATTTAAATTGTTTTCAAAACAAAACAAATTATCTTACTAAACAAAAAAAAAATCACAGAAATGAAATTCACTTTACAACAATTATTTAATGCAAAACAAAATAAAAATATATAAAAGCTTATTTTTTAGGACTATTTTAATACAAAACAAACAAAATATTTTATTTATTAATAATTTAATAATATTAATAATTAATTATTTAAATTTGAATAATTTGCAAATATTTTTCTCGTAGATAATAATGTACCTATACAACTTTATAAAATTGCAAATCAAAAATATTTGTTCTAATTCAAAAAAAAGCAGGGATGGTATATAGTTTTTTTTAATGTAATGAATTACAATGTTAAAAATTGTACTAAAAAAGTTGCACTTCCTTTAAACGACAGTAGGTTTAAAGAAAAAATTGTACATTTTTGTAGGCATTTTGAGTTTAAATTTTCGAAACATATAATATATGTATGTACTTATTGTATTAATTAATAAAAATTAAAACAAAACAATTAAATTTTTAGTAGTATATGCAAACTTTTTACATAGGATAATTTATTTACTATAAAATATTACTAAACAAATATTATTTACATTAATTTTTTAATAAGGTTTCAGTTCAGTCTAAAATCGTAAATTCATACGTCTTTCAATTTTATTAATTTAGGTAAATTAATTTAATACATATCTTGTTGCTGATTTATAATTTTTAAATTATTACGTTCAATTTTGAAAATTTTAAAAATTTTCTAAATTCTTTATAATGTACATATTAATTTAAAATTACTCTTTTATCATAATACTTATTTTAAGCACTTGTAATAAATATGCTCGCTTAATAATTTTAAACCAAACAAAAACAACAACAAAGAGAAAATAATAAAAGCCCGTTTTTTTTTTTTTAAAATAAACGTTTAAAAAAAATTATATGGGTATATAAAAATATACAAATCCAATATACATACATATGGACATATTTACGAACATTCGTTCCAAAAAAATTCATTTAAAAGCATGTATATATTTTTATTTAGATTTTTCTATTTATGTAGCTATATATTTATTTTGTTCTATATTTAATTATTGATTTGACACACAAACATACATCATAGAATAGAATCAACACTTCCTGTTTGGGTACAGAAAAAACAAAATAAGAAAAAAAAAATTAAAAAATTTTTAATCTTCTTGTTTTTTTCAACAATTTAGTTAAAAATTCATAAAAAGAAAAAAATAAGTCGGCGCATAATAATAAATTAATTGAGCCACGAAACACAACCGAAAATGAATTACATTTCTACAGACAGTCGACTCAAAATATTTCACAAAGCTAAACGGCGTGGCTATTTTATGGTAAATGTATACTTGTTTTTCACCTAAAATACCTATCATAATTAAAAAACAAAAAAATTAAAAATGAAGATGAAACCAAAAAAGATCTTTCTTTTGGCTGTTATTTCATTAAAATTGGTCCAGTATTTTGGTCTGTGGAGGGATACTTATGTTTGTATGGGAAAAAAAAGTCGATTAAATATTATGATTTAATGTTATGTCATAAGGTATACCAAACTAAAAATTTTCAGGCCTCCAGCTGAGAAAAGGATCCAGAGGAGGATCTGCCTTCTAAGCTGATAAAGGATCTCACGATCGATAGAGATATTCTTAGACAGAATCCGGCACCAGGTGATGGAGGTGTGATAAGGGGTAATTATGCCAAACGTAGTGCAGATTACGTTTTTTTTATTTAATATTATTTCGGTCTTTATAAAAAAAAATTTTCTTTTATTTTAAAAATTATTATTTTTTTTTGATTTTAGTTCATTTTAATTATACGTATTTACTTACACTATAAGAGTACTACATTATTTGTACATAATAATATAAATTTTCTTTCGAATTCATTTGTTTTTGCAATTAATTGTCACTTTTAATAAGACTTTTTTTTCTATCCTTAATTTATTAATTTTACTTAAATTATTAATTTATATTATCATTTCACTTCGTTTTTTCTTGTTTTTTTTGTTTGTGTTTTTGCTTAAATTTTCATATTGAAAAATTTACTTAATCTAAGTATTATTTTTAACAAGTTAATAATATTATCTATTGGCTGTTCATACAAATAACAATTTTTAGTTTTTATACCAATTTTGTTGTCCCTTTTTTTGTATTTATTTATTTTATATTAATTTTATCTAGTTTAATGCTTATAATAGTTATCAAGAGAAATTTTATTATCTTTTCTTTTTGCAAAAATATGATCCATTTTCATCAAAGGTTCACGAAATAATAATAGGTATATTAGAAATGAAAACTATAAGGCTTATACTTTTTATTTTGCTGAAATTTCTTTCTTATGTACGAACTTTACTTGACTTATTATAAAACAAACATATGCCCTTATTATGAATATCGTTATCGGCTAGTCGGATTTCCGACTAACAATATTTATCGGTTATCGTACATTTTCATATTAGGAAACGATACCGATAAAATTATTACAAACGATAAAAAAAAAGCTTTTTTGTATAAATGAAAACTATTTTGAAAATTCATATTTGAAAATTAAAATTTTTTTTAACGAAATTGTTTTTAGCTAAAAAATAAATAAAAAAATTGTGTGTTTAAAAAAAATTGTGTTTTTAATTTTTAAATAGAGAAAATTTTTTTTAAAAAAATGTCAAGACAATTTCTTTATTAGGATGATGAAGATATTCACAGCAATGAAATTGTTAACATACGCAGGGCAATCAGAGATTCTTATAATCGAACACACTGCCCTTTTCTTTTGCATACGCTAAGGCTTTAATTTTCAATTCAAGCTTTTTTTTCTATTTATTTCTTTATTTTTAGCACATTTCCAAAAAATTTTTGAAAAAATGTTCTTATTAGTTTCACTCTGTCCGTCCGTCGGTCCGTTCGTCTGTTTACAAAACTTCTACACCGTTAAATACAGAGAAAAAAAATTTTAACCATGGGTAGGTCACATAAAAAAAATAATTTTGTGGAACAACTTTTTCATGTAGCCCCACCCATTACGGAGCTACAGCCCCTCAAACTTTGAAAAAGTCCTATTTTTAAATGCATATATCTTATGTTCTGCTTAAGATTTTTTCAATCTGAAAACATCATTCGACAGATATTTTTTAATATCAAAATATAATAATATAAATTAATATCAAAATTATACAATTGTTTTAAATTTAGTATTTAAAATTACCGTTATGTGAAAACCAAATTTTGCATGATTTTTCTACTTTCATAACTCCGGCACGCTTCTAGATAGAGGCTTGAAATTTTGAGACAAGAAAGAACTTTTAGAATTAGTATAAGTTTGCTCAGAAAATTTTTTTGGACCACCCCCTGTTTATGAGCTATTATGGCTTAAAAATTGAAAATTTGCTATTTTTAAACACCTGTAACTTAGGAACCTGTACACATTTTACTTCTGCAAGATATAAAAATTAAAGCTACAGTAATATAATTTTACGTGTGTTAAAGGTTTATTTAAGTTGTAAAGGGTTCCAAAGTTGCAGCTCTTCAAAATTGTAAAAAAGCCCCATTTTCAGATGTATATATCTCAGGCTCTGCGGGGTAGTTTTGAAATCTAAAACCGCTAGAAGATCGAAAATTTTATTATCTATATAAAACAATATCAAAATTATGTAATATTATTTAATTTACTATTTAAATTTTCCGTTATGTGAAAACCACATTTTGCATGAAATTTCTTTTTTCATAACTCCGGCACTCCTTTAGATAGGGACCTGAAATTTTGATACAAGAAAGAACTTTTAGAATTAGTATGTTGCCTCAAAAAATTTTTTGGTAGCACAGAGGGGGTGCTTAAGAGTTATTACGCCGCAAAAATTGAAAATTTGCTATTTTTAGACACCTGTAACTTAGGCACCTGTAAAAATTTTTCTTCGGTAAGACATGAAATTTAAAGGTTCAATAATATATTTTTACGTGTGTTAACGGCTTTTCTTAGTTATATAGGATTTTGAACTTACGACCCCTCAAAATTTCAAAAATGTCCTATTTTCACTTTTTTTCTTATTACATGAAATGTTCAAATTTTTGTGCAAGTCACAATTCTAAACAGTTTGTATTGAGTTTTGGAAATGTGCTTTGTAAAATATAAACCGTTGGTTTACATTCTACCTTGTTTTATATTCCTTTTGAAATTTGAATTTATCTTTCTTAAGTTGTAGCTCTTCCTCTTTTATTTTAAATTTTTTTTTGGAATAATCTTCAATTTTCTCCACCCCCCTTCTTATATCTTTCAAGTCATTTGCTACTTTTTCAAAAAAATCGACTTTATCTTGAACTTCTGTTTTTAGTAATTCTGTTCGTTTATCCATATTCTTTTCCGCCGTACGTTTTTGTGGCGTTCTTCTAGGTTGAAGTATTTCGTCACAAATATTTTCATTTTCAATATTGCTATGTCTTTTGGCAGATTGGCTTGTACTTGAAACTTTTTCTATTTCCCTTAAATTTCTTTCATCGTAAGATCCCTGTAAACCAAAAGCAGAACCGGAATATTCAGCTAGAGAATCTAACTTCATTATTTTAATAACATGTAGTATATCTTGACTGTACTGTAATTATCAAAACTGCGATCACCAAAATAATTTTAAAATATTATTATTTGATAACAATAATGCTGACCTAACATTTTGTGTGATAATAATTTCAATATCTGTTTGTATTTTTACAATTACAAGTGCATTCACTTGTTGAAAACAAATAAAGAAGATCGGATTACAATTTTGTACTATATTCTAAATGATATAGATTTCTGCATGAGTAATTCGATTGCATGAAATTAATGTAAATTTGGTGATGATATTGTGGTTGGTAAAATGTAGATATGATAATTATATTGTAAATTAATTTCAGGTCAAGATATTGCATTCTTTTGTCCCAAATAAAATTCTTTGTAACAAATAGTAGGAAAAATCCAAATAGTATATAAGGCTTGATTTTTTTTAAATAAAATCAGATATAATCCTAATCTCAACTTGTTCTTTTATTTAATATAAGAATTATATATATTAGCGTATTATATGCTGGAAACTATAATTAATATGGAAATTATTAAAAATTTTGGAACTAATGTTTTGTTTAGTATTTTGACTTGCATATTTGCGAGCAAATGGTAGATAATAATAATTGAATATTTTGGATATATTTAGGTGTGCCGTACCACGAAAACGGAAAATTTGGCAGAATTGCCAGGTGATGTGCGATATCCTTTTTCGCAGTTTTAAATATGTAAAAGGAACTTTTTGAATCAATTTTTGGTGAGCATCTAAGCATGCTCATATTTATATGATCAAAAAGTGTTAGATCGACAAGACAGACAATATAAATAAATAAAATAAATTACAAAAATAGATAAATCAAATTTATAACATGTCGATCCTGCACTTACCTGGAATTTAGTGAAGTGAACAACAAGAACCGTTTACTACAGGCCTCAGTACAAAACATTTTTTTTAATGAAAATAACAACAGAGGAAGAATTCCACCAAAGGTTTGGTCAACTAGTAAAACAATTCAATTCAATTCAATTCAATTCAATTCAATTCAATTTTATTTCCAACTAAAAATACATATGTGATATAACTAATAATAAAAAATATATATAATACAAGTTATAGTTAGCTTAGGAATACTATTTAAAATTAGGAAATAATTAAAAAAGGTCCATCTTTTATACTAATATGTATAAGTAGCGATGGATCCGTCTAAAACTAAATAAAAGTAAAAGATATATTTAAAATAAAATAGAAACTTACAAACTTTCTAACTAACTGTGGGGTTAAAAAGAAGTAATAAAAAAATAGAAAAATAAGTGTACAGTAATATAAAATTTTTAAAACAATTTTATCAATTTTAAAAATAATTTTATAAGCATTTCAAGATTTCAAAATTTGAGGAAGAACACAAAATATAATAAAAACTACAAGAAAAAAGTAAAGATTAAAAAAATAATTATATTAAAAATGAAATTTATGTTAAAATTGTATTAAATTCAGAGATAAATATTCAATTTCTGATATGCTAAATTGAAAAAGCCATTGACGTACATTAGAAGAAAAAGAAGATGGATTCGTGTCATTTCTTATAAAGCTAGGAAGTTGATTAAAAATTTTTGGAGCAAGAATATCGAAGAAGTGACCAAAATGAGAAGTGCGGGCTCGAGGAATCACAGCAAAATTAGTATGATTAATTCTTAAATTATAGTTTGAAATATGACGTTGAGTTAAATAGCCCGACTTTGTAAAGAATATTTTCAGAGTTTTATAGAAATACAGGTGACGGAGCGGAAGAATATCAAGTTGTCTAAAAATAGGAAAGCTGGAAGTGAAACGATTTTTTCTTGAAATTTTTCGAATGGCATGCTTATGACAATATAACAACCCACATATTCTGCTAAAATAAGTTCCCCCCCAAACAACTATACCATATTGAAGTTTAGAGTTAAATATACCAAAGTAAACCGTTTTTAAGAGGACCAAAGAGCAAAATTTCTGCAAGTAGCACAGGTGACGGTTGACATTGTTTAGACTTTTTTTTAAATAAGAACAGTGATCTGACCAATTTAAACTATTATCAATTAAAATTCCAAGATATTTAAAGATTTTAACACAATCAATAGTAAAACAAGATTCACAACAGGAGAAGTTCTCTATAAAAGAAAACATGTGTGTGTAATCAGGAGAAATTGGGAATTTTTTACAACTAGGAGAATGATACATTAGAGAATAATCTATATTGGAAAGATTTGAAAGACTGAAACACATATATTTAGTTTTTGGACTGATAACTAATTTGTGCAAATGAAACCATTGTCTAATTAGGTTTAGATCAAAGTTTAAGTTACAAACAATATCAAAAAATTTTTTTACAAGAGTAGGTGAGACAGGTGTCGTCAGAAAATGCTGTAAGTTTACCATAGAATTTCTGGGAGAATAGAGAATTAATATAAATGTTAAACAAGATAGGCCCCAGGTCTGATCCTTGAGGTACACCAACCCGAACATGTTTTAAAGAACTAAAACTTCCCTTAATTTTTGTTCTCTGTTTTCTATCATTGAGATAGGAGCCAATCCAAAATGAAGCCGTGAAAACCAGCTTTATATAGTTTCACTAAAAGAATTCGATGGCAAACAGTGTCGAATGCTTTAGAAATATCAATAAATAAGGCAGAAGTAGAATTACCATTATTTAAGCTATTGTATATTTCCCCGCAAAATTTTAAGAGGGCATCTTCAGTGCTTTTTCCAATAGTGAAACCAAATTGATTAGTATTAATAAATTTAGTATTATTTAAAAAATTAACAATGCGTTTTTTGATAGCCTTTTCAAAAATTTTAGATATCGGAGAGAGAAGAGAGATAGGTCGGTAATTATTTACATTCAACGAAGAACCTTTTTTAAACAAAAGAATAACTTCAGCAATTTTTAAACCTGCAGGAAAATGACCAGAATGAACGCTGAAATTAAATATAAAGCACAACACATCGACAACATACAAAGAAATTTCTTTGAGAATTCTATTTGAAACTTTATGGTAAGAGAAAGAAACACTATTATCCAAATTACAGATTAGCTTGTGTACTTCCAATAAAGTAAAGTCAACGAAATGAAAACTATTGCACTGAAAAGAATCATCGATAATTAAAGGAAAGGAGGACAGATCTATACTAATATCAGAATTTAAAACTAAATCATTTGTAACATTAATAAAGTATGTATTAAAATAATTAGCAATAGTTAAAGGATTAGTTACAATATTATTTTCAATCTCAAGCGTGATATCATTATATAGAAGATTTTTATTTAAAATTTCATTAACTACTTTCCATTCATTTTTAGGATTACCACGATTCCTGTTCATTTTTAAAATAAAATAGTTATCTTTACACCTAATTACATTTGTTTTAATTTTTTTACAAAGTTTATTATAACATAGTTTAAGACGAATATTATTAGAATGAGATTTAACTAAGGAACACATTTTATTTCTACGTTTTATTAAATTTAACAAAGAACGAGTCATCCAAGGTTTTAATTTTGTTCCAGAATTACGAAAAACTTGACGAGAAGAATTATTAATATGACTAAATAGAATCTCACAAAAATTAGAATAAGCAAGAGAAGCATCAGCCGAATTATATACACTAGGCCAGCACTCAAACTTTAACCTATCCCTAAGTTCAGAAAAATTGATTACGGAAAAATTATAAGAATTATTTTTCCTTTTAAGAACTTTAATATTAGATAGAGAAATTAAGCAATGATCAGTTATATGCAAATCTAATACTTCACAGGAATAAGAAAAATTATTATTACTTACCTGTAGTATAAAAAGATGGTCAAGGCAAGTACCAGAGGCTGGTCGTGTAGGTTCACAAATAACAGAACAGAGACCAAAGGATGACAAAAGTGATAAATAATTATCGACATCAGAATTATTGATCAGTAAAATATTAATGTTAAAATCACCTAATAAAATTAGATTTTTTGAAGAAATTGAAGATAAAAAACTTGATAATTCTTCCACTAAGACACCAATACTTATACCGTGTAATTTATAAATGCAATCGAAACAAAAACTCACTCCATTAAAATCAATTATAACTTTCAGCAAATCACACGAAACAAAATTGAAATTGAAAAACTTACAATTAAGATCACTTCTAAGATAAACAGCTACTCCACCAGCAGAATATGAATTATTACAGCAAACTTGAAGATTGAAATTAGGAATACAGTAATTCGCCTTTTCCTCGTCAAAAATCCAAATTTCAGTAAGAAATATAATGTCAGGAAAAATAACGAGTGACTCAAGATAGCTTACAAGATGAATAAAGTTCTTCCTCAAACTTCTGATATTTTGATGAAAAACTAAAATATTAGAAGGAGAGTTAGATAGACATTATAATGTAAACAAATATAATAACAATAAGAAAAATATTAAATTAGTTGTATTGAAGGTTATGTAAGAAAGCAAAAATTAAAAAATCAAAAAGTTAAGCTATAATAAGACAACGATAAGAATTAAAGTTTAACTAAATCGTCAAAACAACTAATTTCCACCCTATTATCACCATCCTGTTTGCGTAAGTAAATTTTTGAGTTCCTGATCCAAAGGTACTTATAACTTTTTTCCTTTTTTAATTCCCGTGCACGATGGAACAGCAATCTCGTATACTTTGTCAAGGAATCGTTAAAATAGACAGGAAACTCCTTATTTTTATCCTTATTAAAAATTAGCAATTTTTTTTCTCCATAATTAATTGTTGTTTGCCAAAAGAACTAAGTCCAACACACATAATATTATTGTTTGATTTATTCAAATTTTTACTTGTTTGTTTTGAATTTACATTTTTTATGAAACAGTATGAAATGTCACTTTCATTAATATTTTTATTCACCTTTGAGAAAAGTGATATAACCTGCTCTTTCACATTGGTTACATTGACATTAGGAATCCCAATTATGTCAATATCTTTCCTTTTTCTGTGTAGTTCAAGTTTATTAACTTTAAGTTCAAGAGAATTAATTTTCTCTCTTAAATGCTCTCTTTCTTCAAGTAAACTCTTAATTTGAGAATTATTTTCAGCAATTAAGTTTCTCATCTCTAAGTTTAAATAGTATAGAGAAGAGAGAGAAATATTCTCTTCAATATTACTATTTTGAGCTGAAGTGAAAGAGCTTGTTGTTTTTATCAAATTAAGATGATCACTGACTGTTGTTAGTGGTGGTGAAACAATATCAGTATTAGACGGTATATCCACATTTGAAATTGTAGTTTGTTAAGTAACAGCATTAGAAACAGCATTAGAGAAACTCGGAGTGATAGTAGTTGAAGGTGGTGGTATACTGCTATCTCTGAGAAAAGAGTGTCGTCTCTTCATGCTGCATATGCTACATCTGTAGCCGCTCGGATCCAAAAATCCAAATCTTCACTCGTAATATTGGCACAACTACAGTGAAAAGACTTTTTGCAAACACCGCATGTTATATATGAAATATGGCGTCCAATCTTCAACTTACAAATTCCGCAATTCATTATATTAATATAATTTATACTTTTCCACAATAAAAGATACAATTTTTGCAACAACAAAAATCAAAATCCCAATCTCAGTGCAAGACAAGTACAATAAATCCAAAATTAAGTTTAAAATAAAAAAAAAAAATTCAAATTAAACAATCTCTCGCAGATGTTACCCCACATAACGTTAGTAAGAGAATGTGACAAATAGAAAAGGTATAACAAGAAATAAAGATTAGGGAAGACGAAATAAATTCTAAAAAGAAAACAATAACACTAGACGAATACAAAACAAGGGTACAACGCAGAAGTAGAGGTAGACAAAAATTCAAAAGAAGAAGAGAACTCAAAAGATTACATATCAGCTTACCATTTACTAAATCAACGGAAAACAGATTGGACATTTTAAAAAAGATAGCAGAAATCAAGGACAATAAGAAATGGGTTTCTTCTCTGCCGAGTCAAGTTCTACAATAGTTCAACCGGCAAATTTCAATACAAATGAAGTCTTGAAGCAAGTCATAATCACAGTCATCATATTGTTCACCTATGAAGTGCTAAAATATTTCTTAAATAAGAAAGCAGCAAAGCGTGCACAACGTCTATCAACAATTTAAAAAAAAAAAAAATATCAATAAAAAAAAAAAATATATAAAAATAAAAATTATTTTATAATGTAATGTAATTAAAAACTTATAACAAATGTAATGTAAAATTAAAATTAAAAACTTAACATTTAAAAATTAAAATAAAATGTATTACATAAATTAGAAATATTATATATTTATAAAAAAAAAAATTACTACTTAAGAAAAATTATAAAAAAACATTAAATACTTGTTTTTCCATTATATGGACTATGAAAAAATTCAAAGACTGAAAGACCTATTACGAACTTTAAAAAAAAACACGACCAGAACATACACTTCAACTTACATTGAAGAAAAACATAAAGAAATTAATGAGGTCTGGGAATATTTTGAACAAAAAGGTAATGTTCAGTAATTTGAACAAAAAGGTAATGGAAACAATTTCTAAAATTAAAGAAATAATAAGACAAATAACAGCGTATCTTAAACCAAAAGCTGAAATAAAAATTATTAAAACAAACGATACAAACATGGCAAATTTCGATTTAACTACAGCTATTAAAATTATACCTCAGTTTGAAGGAAACGATATTTAAAATTTCCTTGGTCTAATAGAATTTTATGCTGATATATTAAAAGACGCAACAGAGAAAACTAAATTAGTACAATTTATATTAGCTACTAAACTTTCCGACAAAGTTAAAAATAGGCTGATAATAGCAGAAGAAATTACAACGTTAGAAAAGTTTAAAGAAACGATATTATCGAGTTTCAAATCGAACAGAAATACAGCTAATATCCAAGCTGAACTAACAAATATAACACAAGGAAACAAAGACATAAATAAATTTGCCACAAAAATTAAAAATCTCATAACACAACTGAATGAACTCCAAATATCAGAGCAAGGAGGAACACATAGAAGCATTATAATTAAATTATGACCAATTAGGTTTGAATACATTCAAGAATGGCATGAATGAAATATGCAAAGCTGTAATATTAGCAGCCAAAGCTAAAAGTTTTAATGAAGCATTACAACTAGTATCTGAAATTGACAATGACATGCGATCAAATAATGTCATGCATTTTAGAACTAATAATTATAGAGGTAGAAATAATTTCCGAAATAACAAACAATAACAACTATAGAAATAATTTTAATAATAATAACAGTAATTATAATAACGGTAATTATAATAACAACAACTAAAATTTCGACAACAATTATAATAACAACAACAATAATTACAGAAATAATCAGGGAAACCACAACGGCCCCGGCCGAAGAAACCCGCGGCATGCCAACAACATGCAAAGGAACAATCAGAACCAATTCAACATAAGAAGATAAGCACAATTAGCAGTGACAATAACTGCACAAATATAATAAAAATAAAAATAAATAATAAAAATGAATATATAACATTATTAATGGACACGGGAGCAGATATATCTATAATTAAACACAACATTATAAAACTTCAAGTACTAGAAAATGAAACTTGCCAAATAAATGGCATTGCAGATGAAAATTTTGTGTAATAAACGTACAATTAAAATTTGAAGAATACATAATTAAACATAAATTTCATGTGATTGATGAAAAAATTAATATAACAGCTAACGGTATTTTAGGTAGAAATTTTCTATATGATAACAAATGCAAAATAGATTACGAAACACGCACATTAATCATACTTAATCAAGAAGAGGATATAGTATTACCAATGAGTGTAAATACTAGAACTCTATCCAACATCATGATACAATCTCGAGCAGAAGCAATTATAAATATAGATATAGATGTAAAAGAAGATATTATAATTATAGGCAAAGAAATGGCAAAAGGAGTATCTATAGCAAATACAATTATTCCAGCAGAAGGATTAAAACAGATAAAAATACTTAATACAAGGGATACACTGGTAACTATAAATACAAATGAACTTGAAGTTCAAGCTTTAAAACACCACCAAATATTATCTTTTAAAATAATATGAAGTCAAAAGCAAGATTTGAAAAATTAAAAAAAGAAATAAACATAGACAACTTAGATACAAAAGTAAAAACAACAATATTAGATATTTGTGAAAGATTTCAAAATATTTTTCATTTGGAAAACCTGATGCTGACAATAAATAATTTCTATGAACAACGGATTTCTACAATAGACAAGTCACCAGTAGTATAAAAAATTATAGAACACCAAATGTCCAATTACAAGAAATTGAAAAACAAGTTTCAAAATTAATGGAAGACGACATAATTAAAAATTCCACTAGTCCGTACAACTCACCATTACTTATAGTTTCAAAGAAAAGTAAAGAAGGAGAACCAAAATGAAGATTAGTAGTTGATTTTAGAACATTAAACAAAAAAATTGTGGATGACAAGTTTCCATTAACTAGATTGGATGACGTATTGTATAAATTAGGAAAATCTAAATATTTTTCAACACTGGATATTACAAGTTCTTTTCATCAAATTCCGTTACATCCAAAATCAAGACAAATGACAGCATTTTCGACAAATAAAGGACACTACCAATTTAAACGATTATCATTTGGATTTAAAATATCAACAAATTGTGTTCAACGAATGTTATCTGTATCATTGAGTGATTTAGAAGAAGCCGCATTTCTGTATGTAGATGACATAAAAGTATTTGGATCAAATCTAAAAGATCACAATACTAATTTAATCAAAGTATTAGAATGCTTACAGGAATATAATTTAAAACTAAACCCGTCAAAATGTAATTTAGCAAAACCAGAAGTTGTATATTTAGGACATCTAATAACTTCTGAAGGTATAAAAACAGATCCTGCTAAGTTTGACACAATTAAAAATTATCCAACGCCCAAAGATGCTGATGAAGTAAGGAGATTCGTGACTTTCTGCAACTATTATAGAAGATTTATTAAATACTTCGCAGAAATAGTGAGACCTCTAAGTCAGTTACTAAAGAAGAATCAAATATTTGGTTGGAGCGAAGAAAGTAGGAATGTTTTTGAAGAATTAAAACAAAAGTTAATAGAACCAACAATACTAAGTTATCCAAATTTTGCTGAACCATTTATGTTAACAATAGATGCATCAAACTATGCCCTTGGAGCAGTTTTATCACAAGGAAAACTAGGAGATGACAAACTATAGCTTATGCAAGTAAATCGCTAAATAAATATGAATTAAATAAAACTATAATTGAAAAAGAACTTTTGGTTATTCATTGGGGTATAAACTATTTTAGACCATATCTTTTAGGTAAAAAGTTTATATTATATACTGACCATAGACCATTAGTAAGTTTATTTACGCATAAGAACCCTTCATCAAAATTTACAAGAATACGCGTAAATTTGATAGACTATGACTTTGAAATAATATTCAAACAAGGCAAAATTAATACAAATGCCGATGCTCTGTCGAGAATACAAATTGATTCAAATAAATTGAAAGAAATGATACTATATCTGTAAATCACGAAAAATAATATATCTGTAATCACGGCAAACATGAAAAATAAAAAGGAGGAAGGAAGTAATAAAATGATTGATGAAAATAATAAGGAAGATAGAAATAATAAATGTAGATCCACCACTAAAACCTTACAAACAAGTATGGAGAAGGGCCCTCTTCACATTTGGAATGCAACATCAATATCTGATAAAAGGTTTATGCATAAATTAAAATTTAAAAATAATAATGAAAAATTAACTGAATTCAGAAATAAATATGAAAATGAAAATAAAAATAATGAAATTGAAAATAAAATTAAACTTATAGCAGCAAAAAATGAAATAATTGCTGAATATAGCGAAAATTCATTATCAGAGATAAAATTGATTCTGAGGAAGCTATTATTCAAAACAAGCAATTTAAAAATAGAAAATTTGGCCTTGGCAAATACTGATGAAATATTTAAAATTATGGACGTCCAAACATTTAAAAATATGTTTAATAAGCTGCAAAACAATACTGAAAATACAGAAGAATAAATAAAGAAGAAATGCGCAAATTAATTAAAGACAATCATTATTCATTACGAGATGGACACTGTGGCATAAGTAAATGCATAAGTAAATCAAAACAAAAATATATATGGAAAAATATGAATAAAATGATAAAAGATTATATAAACAATTGTAAAATATGTAATGAAGTTAAAATATTTATTTATTTATTTATTATTTGTACCGAACTGGCATAAATGACAGCCGATATTTTTGGGGCCCTTTGCCTATTAGACATGTGGGCTAACTATATTACATTTGATTCTTTTTATTTTGATTTTTTGATTTTTACATTGTTGTTAAATGTTGTCCCATATTCTAAAGTTTTGCAGAAGCACCCTTTTTTCTCTATACAGTGACCTTCATTGCTGGCTAACGCTTCCATCGGGGATATGTTGTGCTTCCAGAATCTAGTGGTTTCTGGGCATTCTAAGTATATGTGTTCCACTGTTAGTCTTTCATTACAGAAGAAACAACGTGGCTGAATACTGTTTTCGAACAGGTGTTTGTGGGTTGCTAGTGTGCATCCTAGCCTTATTCTGCTAAGTTTCATTCCCAGCTCTCTTCTATTATTGAGAAGATTTGTATTGTTTGCGTCAGGGCTATGTTTACTTATGAAAATAATGGTGCTGTTGTATATAGTCTGTCTTCTGTTTTTTTATTTTGTTGTTGATTTCTTTATAGGCATAGTTAATGATTTTACTGTAATTGTAAGAGTAGGACTTATAATGGCCAATTTGGCTTCTTTATAAGCAAATGTGTTCTCTGGGATCCCTACGTGTCAAGGTATCCAGGTGAGTGTGATTTTACCCTCTCCTTTGATTATAGCGTTCCTTATATCCAGTATAGCTTGAGTTTTGTTGCATGTGTTTTTAACAGCTTTGACTACACTCAGAGAGTCTGTCAAGATGTTGTATTTCTTTTCACTCTGTTTGGTGTTATTTATTGCTTCCCATATAGCCGCCTCTTCACCGACAAAAGCTTGACATTGGTTCGGTAGTATTACTATTTTACGGATGGTGTTTGCGGTCGTAATCGCTACGCCCATTCCATACTCTGATTTAGAAGCGTCGATGTATAATTCAATTTTCTTTTCTCTTAGTTGTATTTGTTCATTGAAGAGTTGGATGTATGTCTCATTACTTGTGCTACTTTTGTTGTAGATTGAAAGGCTATCATCGACGTACTTTCTCCAATTTGCCCATGTGTTTTGGTTTATTGTTTTTATTGTTGGTGCAGTTATTTCTAATTTTTGCTTTATCCATTTTGAAATAGCTCTATCTACTGCCGAATTATTTGTAAGATTTGTACAGTTTTCTAATTTTGCTTTTATCTATTTTTGCTTTGCTACCGACTAGTAGTGGTCCATACTTTTTGCGGCAGATGATTTTGAGCAAGTTGTTAGTTTTTTGGATTGATTTCCTATGCTCCTTCACATGTTTATTGTATTTCAGGTTTTTGCTGATGGTAATTCCTAACAGCTTCAAATGATCCTTTTGCTCAATTATGATGTTATTGTATATAATGGTGGATATAAGATAGAAAATAATAATTTTTCTAATAAGATAAATGGAAGATAATAATTTTTCTAATAAGATAAAAAAATTATTATCTTCCTCAGAAATTTTGATTTTTCCAAATTTTGAGAAACCATTCATTCTTACAACTGACGCGTCAAATCAAGCAATAGGAGCTGTGCTTTCACAGGGTAAAATCGGCAAAGACCGCCCAATAGCTTATATATCCAGATCACTGAACAACACGGAAGAAAACTACGCAACGAATGAAAAGGAAATGTTGGGAATAGTATGGGCTTTGGACAATCTTAGAAATTACCTGTACGGTGCAAAAAAGTGAAAATACTAACTGACCATCAGCCGTTAACGTTCAGCTTAAGCAACAGAAACAACAATGCAAAGTTAAAAAGATGGAAAGCTAGAATAGAAGAGTTCAATTACGAATTAATTTTTAACCCAGGATGCACTAACAAAGTAGCCGACGCACTTTCAAGACTACAATTGGAAGCAAATGTTTTAACATCCTCTTCAACGGATACAGCTCATAGTGGGGAGGAGGACAGCACGGATTTAATACCACACTGCGAAGCTCCAATTAATGTTTTCAGAAATCAGATTATCATAAAACAAGGAAAAGAAATTTTTGCAATAGAAGAACCTTTTCCATTATATAAAAGACATCATATTTCCTTACAAATAATAAGCAAAGAAAATTTAACTGATATTTTGAAAAAAAAACTAAACCCATCAGTTACGAATGGACTAAAAATTCCAGAAGAACATATTCAAATACTACAAGACTTGTATAAGGAACATTTCGCAAACTTTAAAATTAGAATAACACAAAGAGTAGTTGAAGATATAAGATCAGAGGAAAACAAGTTCAACATCATAAAAACAGAACACCGAAGGGCTCATCGCAACTGGAATGAGAATAAAGATCAAATTTTAGAGAGATACTACTTCCCACAGATGGCAGCACTGATAAGGAAGTTCACAAAAACTTGCGAAATTTGCAACAGAAACAAATATGACAGACACCCAAATAAACCAGATCTTCAACCAACACCGGTACCGACATATCCAACAGAAATCCTTCATATTGATATAATGGAATTCAAAAATGAAAAATTCATTACGTGTGTGGATAAATTCTCCAAGTTTACAAAATTCTTTCATATAAAGGATAAATCCGTTTTACAAATAAGACAAAACATAATTAAAATCATCCATTATTTTACCACCCCAAAATTGCTTGTAATGGACAATGAAAAAAGCTTTGTGAGTCCCATTATTATGGATTACTTGAAAACATTAGGGATTGAAATATACCTTACACCAACGCAAAGGAGTGAAGTTAACGGAACAGTAGAAAGAGTTCACTCAACGATAGTTGAAATTATAAGATGCCTAAAAGAAGAATACAAGGATTTAACTATAAAGGAACTAATTAATATAGCTGTAGACCGTTACAACAACACGATCCATTCAGTCACGAAGAAAAAACCAACCGATGTTTTCTTTGGAAGATTTCAGAGAATAAACTACCAAAACTTGACAAATTTCAAAGAAAAGATAAACGAGGACCTAATAGATCGTATAAGAAGAAATCAAAAGAATAAAATTAATAAAGAAAACTTAAAAAGGCACATACCAAGAGAATATGCTACCGGAGAAACAGTATATACAGCAATTAAACAGATCCAAGGCAAAAATAAACCAAAATTTAAAAAAGAAACAGTTGCAAAAAATAACAAAGTCACCGTAACAACAACATCAGGACGTCGGATTCATAAAACTCATATTAAGAATATTAATTAAAAACCTAATTCTTTTTTATTTTTTTTTTAGACTAACCTAACTCTTAGACTAACCAGGTTGGCAGCTCAACTTAACATTTACGAATATCACACTCCCAGAGTAACTATAAAGCAAGGCAATGGCCGCGTCATTAGCGGAAAATTGAAAATAGTCCACGTCATTGAGTTAACAAACTACATTGAAATGTTGGAAAGAGCATCAAATTCAATACAACATATAGACCCAGCAAATAGCATAAAAGACCAGTCAATATATCAGCTTAAAGAAATTGAACGGTTAATTGAAGACGTAGTACAGGAAAAACCAAGAAAAAAAGATCAATAAATTGGATAGGATCCGCATGGAAGTGGATCGCAGGGAACCCAGATGCTACTGACTGGGAAAAGATAATGAAAAGCCAATTGACATAATACAAAGTAATAACGAGCAATATAAAATAAAGCTTTTGTAGAAAAAACAAATGAGATTCTCAACGAATATAATAAGATTAGGCAACAATATAATGATAACTCTTCAAACATGGCACAAAGCATCTTTAACAAACTGATGATGATAAAAGAAGACATTAAAGAAATAGTAAGGGCAGCACAATTAGCAAAAAGTAAAGTTATAAACACCAATCTACTAGATAGGGAAGAAATTAACATACTGATAAGCGAACTAGAAACTCTGCCGTATTCCAATACAATCGAAGCAGTAGAATACGCGGAACCAATAATGGTAGTAAAGAACTATACGCTGTTATATGTGATTGCAATACCAAAAACCAGTCAAAAAAATTATAACCACGTTTCAATTAGATCAACAATCACCAACAAGCAACAAATTCACTTAGATTATGGAGAGCTTCTTGTCAACAAAAACGAAAATAATGGGAATTTCCGAAAAATGTAACAACTTGAAGGATACGCTCATCTGTGAACCCAAACAATTAAAACAACTGAAGGAAGATCACTGCATTTATGAACTTATAAATGGCCTAAATGCAGAGTGTGAATATGAATTCAGTGATAATGAAATAATTGATTCTCTGAACGAAAACATAATTTTTACAACAAATTTTAAATGAAATCTTTTCTACAACAACTCAACAAAACATCGAGAGGGAAGCTTCATAATAAAATACCAAAATGAGAGCTTTCAACTACAGCTTTCAACTACAGAGCTTTAAAACAAGAAATTCACCAATAAAGAAGTTAAATGGCTAAATCAGCAAAATCGCAATTTGGGAATATAAATTTAATTTGGTTCACACCAAATTCAATTATTGCACGCGCATCCGGTTTTAATTAAAATTAGAATGTTTTCACATAATTAGGTTAATATTTTTATTGTAAATTCTTATTCAAAAATTGTTAATGTTAACATAATTTTATTATAAAAACCTTGGAAATTAAAATGTAAAATTAGTCTTAAGCAAGAAACCTTATTGTAACAGTAATAAAATTATTTTTTTAAAAGATTATAAATTCTTTTATTATAACTTATATGAATTGTTTTGTTTGTTTTTTTTTATGTTGCATATATTAATAATTGTTTTGTTTATTTTTATAATATATTATAAAAATTTAATATCAAGCAAAGCCATTGTGCTTCAATATCCAACATATTTTGGTAACTATTTTGTCAATTTGGTAACTTTTCAAAACCAATTTGGTAAACAAATTTTTTTCTAAGTGGCAACCCTGGGTATAGTACTAAGTAATAGAGAGCGTGAATAATAGAGAAAGGGAGAATATAAAAAGTGTAGTAAAAGTGTAGTAGTAAGGGAGAATATAAAAAGAGTAATACGGGAAAAAATACAAGTCAAGTAGAAGTTACTATGCATACTCTAAACTTATAAAATCCATTCTGCTGTCAAGAAACACAAATTTTCCATTTCATTTTCTCCATTTGAAAACAAATTAATTCCCAAAAATTCAAATTCTCCACAAATTCTCCATTTGATTTTCTAATTAACACTAACCTTAAAATATGTAATACTGGTAACAAACCCACTTTTATCTTTACAAGTTGGGACTGATATAATGGGTGGGAAGAGGTAATTGACACCCCTTTATCTACTAACAATTATATTATTGGAGTTGCAAACTGGTCTGTGTCCAGTCAGAACTTCTCTTCAAATCACAAATATGTAGTGGTTGATGTGAATCTTCAGATGAAAATGCCAAAACCGTACAGAAACTAAAGAAACAGACTAAATAAAATTTAGACGAATTATACAGTGAAAACTAAATAAAATACAAAACATCGAAATTGAAACTACCTAAGAACTGGATTTAAAGTTTGAAACCTTTGAAAAGGCTATGGAAGTAGCCTTGAAACTCTCGTGTCCAATTAGACGTGGGAAAAAAATCTACCCCACTTGGTGGATCGAAGACTTAGCCTATCTTAAAAGGCTGGCTAGGTCAATATTCAATATTTGCTTTAAACACAAATACTGGCAACCTTATAAAGATGAGATTTCAACCACTTGGATGAAATTTTGTCGATCTATTGAAACTACAAAGCATTCAGCTAGAATCTGTAAAATTTGGTATAATGATAGATCCTGCCCGTCTTTGACTAAAAGAACGGATGAAAGCTGGCCCAATTCTTTAGCTGAATCTTTAGAAATGGTAGTTAACACTCATTTTCCCGTTTACAGTAATGATGATGGTAATGCAATTTTAAAGTGTAGTAATATAAAAAGTGTAGGAGAATATAAAAAGTGTAGGGAAATTAGGAGAAAGCTACAACATTGATATAATTAATTTAAGAGAAACAAAATAATTTATTCGTAGCATGAAATTAGGAAGAGATGAGAAGGAAATAATTGAAAAGATAAAAAAGCAAAATGAATATTTAAGAGAAATTAATATGAAAGTTGTAAAAATTATAAAAAAAAAACATGATGAATAAATCATATGACTATAATATAATATTAGAATTAGACAGGGAAAGATACCAAAAAAACAATAGAGAGTGGTAAAATTATTATAGGTTAGGATATTTTTATTTATTTAAACTAATTATTAAATTTATTAAACATTACATTAAATATATTTTATATATTATCATTAATTTGCGCACTATACTAATATCATAATTTTTTTCATATATATGGGTGTATTATTTTATTTTCTAGAACTACAACTTGTAAGTACAAAGTATTTGTCTTATATTACCTTGTAAAAGGCACAACATTATTTGTTTATGTAAAACTGTTATAATACAGATATTTTTTTAAATCAAGCTTTTATAAATTTAACAAATCCTTTATGTTCTCAAAAGATTAAATGCTCCATACTTCACAAGAAATTGTTCTTTCGTAAAAGGCACCTTCTACGAAACCTTTGAATATCGACCTTAAGTATGTATACACAAATTATAGAAAAAAATTTTATCGATGTAAGATTTTCAACGATGTAAATATATTTACAACCCTCTTAGCTAAATTTTGAAATATTTGACTTTTAAAGAAAGTATTTGTTCTACCGATGTATTTGTTCTACTGTGGAGTGATTAGACCTGAATCCGAATTGATGGTTAAGAATTAGCTTTTTACTTTCAATTACAGGTTTCAACCCTTTTAGTAATAATTTTTCAAATACTTTTGAGATTGCTGGTAGTAATGATATAGGCCGGTACGGCTTTACTTCGTGTGGAGATTTCCTTGGTTTTTGTATCATGATCAGTTCAGCTACTTTCCAAAAACTTGGCACATATTTCATTCTAAATACAGCATTAATGAGTATAGTTAGCATAGTTATGGCCTTTTTCGGCAATTTGTTTAGGATTTCAATTGTGATTAGGTCGAATCCTGGGGCTTTTTTAGTTTTAAAACTGTTTTTTATAGTAATGGCTACTTCCTTTTGAGTGACTAATTTAATTTCCCTTCTCTTAAGGTTGTTTAGAATTTCTTGCTATGAATTATCAGATTCAATATTGTTGGGCTTAAATATGCTGGCTAAGTGCTCCGCAAACGTTTCGACTTTCTCCTTGTTGTTCCTTCCCCAGGTGTTATGTTGTCTTCTGATGTGTGGAATTTGGGTGATTGGACTCTTAAGCGTACTTGTGGCTTTCCACAAGGAATATTCTGATTCTTTATATACATTTAAATTTTGTAGGTAATTTTTGTAGGATTCTTCTTTTATTTTTTGAATTTCTCTTTTTAGTTGTTGAGCTCTCCTGTTTAGTATAGTTTCCTCGCCTGGACTTCTTGTTTGTTGCCACTTTCTTCTAGCTCTCCTTTTGGTGATAACTAACTCTTTAATTTCTCTAGGATAGTTATTACCAACCATTCTACTTTTAATTTCTTTTATGTTATTCCATGCTGATTCTTGAATTATATTAGTGAAGTTCTCGCATTCGTATGGTGATAAATAGTTTAAGTTTTAACATTTTTTGTAATTTTTTTTTTAGTTTTTAAATACATATATGAATTGTTTTGTTTGTTTTTTTTTATGTTGCATATAGTAATAATTGTTTTGTTTATTTTTATAATATATAAAAATTTAATATCAAGCAAAGCCATTGTGCTTCAATATCCAACATATTTTGGTAACTTTTTTGTCAATTTGGTAACTTTTCAAAACCAATTTGCTAAACAAATTTTTTTCTGAGTGGCAACCCTGGGTATAGTACCTAGTAATAGAGAGCGTGAATAATATAGAAAGGGAGAATATAAAACGTGTAGTAGAGGGGAAATTAGGAGAAAGCTACAACATTGATGTAATGAATTTAAGAGAAACAAAATAATTTATTCGTAGAATGAAATTAGAAAGAGATGAGAAGGAAATAATTGAAAAGATAAAAAAGCAAAATGAATATTTAAGAGAAATTAATATGAAAGTTGTAAAAATTATAAAAAAAAAACATGATGAATAAATCATATGACTATAATATAATATTAGAATTAGACAGGGAAGGATACCAAAAAACCATAGAGAGTGGTAAAATTATTATAGGTTGGGATATTTTTATTTATTTAAACTAATTATTAAATCTATTAAACATCACATTAAATATATTTTATATGTTATCATTAATTTGCGCACTATATACTAATAACATAATCTTTTTCATATATATGGGTGTATTATTTTATTTTCTAGAACTACAACTTGAAAGTACAAAGTATTTGTCTTATACCTTGTAAAAATGTTATAAAAGAGATATTTTTTTAAATCAAGCTAATATGTAACTTTTATAAATTTAAGAAATCCTTTATGTTCTCAAAAGATTAAATGCTCCATATCCATACTTCAGAAGAAATTGTTCTTTCGTTAAAGGCACATTCGTAGTTTTATATAGAAAAGGGTAAAAAAAAACGAATTTCTTGTTAAAAAATGCTTATATCTTCTAAACCTTTGAATATCGACCTTAAGTATGTATACACAAATTATAGAAAAAAATTTCATCGATGTAAGATTTTCAACGATGTAAATATATTTACAACCCTCTTAGCTAAATTTTGAAATATTTGACTTTTAAAGAAAGATGCTAAAAATTTTATTTTTTTCAAACATTTTCAACTTTGAACTACAATATCTCCAAAAAGCAACATTTATCGTCATCAGATAAACGTTAAAATATTCTTAAGACCGTTTACTTAATTAAAAGCAGAATTAAATATATATACCAAACAGATCGCCGAATATAACTGTTTATTTACAAAAGACCAAAACAACAAGGATACAGGCACACTTTGTAAAAGAGAAGAAGAAGATATTCAAAATAGTGAACGTGGTTAATTTAATCTAAATTAAAATATTTATTTGTAAATAAAAATTAAATTAATAAAAGAAAAGATTTAACTTAAATTAAAAATAAATCTAAATTTTTTTTGAAAGTACATACTAAATTCATATTTTATATTGAATTAAAATAATATAATATAGATAACATCTTTTTTATAGCTGGTTGTTATTAATAACATAACAGCAAATTGAGCTTCTCATGAGCAAATACATACTAAATTTAAATTTTAGATTGAATTGAAATAATATAATGTAGAGAACGTCTTTTTTATTGCTTGTTGTTACTGATAATATAAGATCAAATTGAGATTCTCTCATCTTTATTTGAGGGTACTCTCACTAATATAATGGAGTGTGCGCAGTGTAAAAGCAGAATTAGAGGTGAATCTGGATTGAGATTGAGGGTGTGTGCAAAAAATTGTATCATCGAACTACTAAATGTGTTGGTATTGATCATAATTGTGATGAAAACAATAGAAAATACAAATATATTGAAGTTTATATGCGATGATTGTATGCAGTATATTTACAATGTAGATCTTGTATTGAGAGAGGTTCAAGATAGTGTTATTAAAAATGAAAGGTACTTAACAGAGTATAAAAAAGAGTTTGAAATAGCATTAAAAAAAATTAAGAAGAAATTAAATGTTTATTAAAAGCTATGAAAAGGGGATACATGGAAAGAATTAATTCTTTGAAAAAAAGAGTTCAAAAGTTTTGTGAAAAAAATGTAGAAGAATTAAATAAATTTGAAGAAAATAAAAAGAATTTTGTTGAACAAATAAAGGAAGCATCTAAGTTTGAAATAGATAAACAAATATCATATGCGAGTGTATGGAAGCAGAATACTCCGCCTATACTGGTTATATCTAAACGAACGCAAAGTATTTAGAAAACTAAAACAGACTTAGAAAATAAAATAGATCCTACCACAATAAATTTTAAAAATATAAAACATAAGAATAATGGTATAGTCAGGGTTGCCACTTTGTTAATTTTCTAACAAATTTGGTAATTTTAGTCAGATAATATTTTTTTTGGTAATTTGGTAATCAGGGACCACTTTTAGAAAAAAAAAACCATTTTTGAAAATATTGAACTATAAGTTAAAATATTGTGTAGCCACCACCACACAACTTTAATGTAATTACAAAACCTTAACTAAATGTCCAAATAATTTTAATTTTATTAAAAATCTCAATTTTTTACGTTTGTTTAAAATGGAAAAGTAAGTTACAAATTTGCTAAAATAATTTAATAAACATAATTCATAATAAACTACTTCCTGAAAAAATCTTGTGAAGAAAAAAGCTTGACTTGTAGATGTGAATGAATATCAATCGCAAGGTGAACAAGATAATAGATCTACTTCGGTGACTGCAAGGAAAATTAGATGAATTTGATTGTGAAGAATTAAGTTCAGTTCAGCAAGTTGAAAAATACTACAGGAAATTTCAGATGCAGTGGCAAGAGAAATTATTATAGCTAAAAGAGAAGAACGAAAGTGGCTAAGGAACTGGATAAAGGAAATAAAGCGGCTAATAGAGTTTGGTCTGCCAAAAATTAATTTTAGTTTAAGTTATATATATATATGTACACATAATTTTATGCGTTCAAAAGGATTTACATATTTAACTTTAAAAATTTTATGTTCCTTGAGAAATACTCAAATAAAATTAATAATAATTGTATGTTCCTTTAAATACTGTTTGTTGATAAATTTTTTTTTTTTTTATTAACACTGGTCCAACTAGACCAACATTTAATTTATTTCTCCCTTTTTAAAACTAGGTTCTAAATACATATTTTAGCTCACTCAGTGGTTTGCTAAAACTAAAACTTTAATATTTACATTATATTACATTATATTTACATTTTACTATTTTAGCTATTTTTACATTTTACTATGGTTTGGTTCGTTTCAGTCTTCTGATAACGTTGTCATTTCTTGAAAGACGAGCAGCTTCCTCATTGATATGTTCCTGCAGTTTGGTTGCGTGTTTGATAGCATATTTCTTTATATCACTCGCCACATGCAGGATACCTAAATCTCGATGCAAATCGTTGTTTCTGATGTACCATGGGGCGTTTATCATATTGCGAAATACTTTATTTTGGAATGATTGAATATGTTGACTGAATATGAATATGCCAATACTTTGTTTGGCACAACCCCATAATTGAATACCATACAGCCCTACTGGTTTCAGTACTTGATTATAAATTAAGATTTTGTTTTGTCAGCCAATAAAATTTTCTGTATTTTAACTCTAGCTCGGTTCTTCTTATTTTTACATGCTCTTTCCACCGAAGTTTTGCATCCAGCGTCATTCCCAAGTACTTTGCAGATTTTTGGTTTGGAATACTGGTATTATTTATGTTTACTGGCAAATTCTCTTGAATATGTTTGTTTGTAAAATAAACGTGTACAGATTTAGCTTCGTTCAATTTAATTTTCCATATTTTTGTCCAATTATGGATGCGATTATTTGCTCTTTGAAGTTCAGCTGTCGCGTAATTTAAATTAGATTCAACTGCTTATATGGCAGTATCATCTGCAAATGTTTCTACTGTAGTATTGGCTGGAACTGGTATGTCGCAAGTATATAGTAGGTATAGTATTGGACCCAAGATGCTCCTTGTGGAACACCTGCCTGAATTTCTCTGAGTTCGGAATATTAATTTTTAAATTTAATTCTAAACAATCTCTTATTTAGATAGAATACAATTAGTTCAACAAATTGGTTTGGTAATTGTTTGTTTAATTTGTAAACTAATCCTTTATGCCAGACCTTATCAAAGGCTTGTGCAACGTCCAAGAAAATTGTAGAACATACTTTTTTTTCCTCCAGTGCTTTTTCTATAATATCAGTAATCCGAAGTATTTGTTCTACTGTGGAGTAATTAGACCTGAATCCGAATTGATGATTAGGACTTTTTACTTTCAATTACAGGTTTCAACCTTTTTAGTAATAATTTTTCAAATACTTTTCAGATTACTGGTAGTAATGATATAGGTCGGTACGGCTTTACTTCGTTTGAAGATATTCCTGGTTTTTGTATCATGATCAGTTCAGCTACTTTCCAAAAATTTGGCACACATTTTATTCTAAATACAGCATTAATGAGTATAGTTAGCATAGTTATGGCCTTTTTCGGCAATTTGTTTAGGATTTCAATTGTGATTAGGTCGAATCCTGGGGCCTTCTCTCCAGGTTGTTTAGAATTTCTTGCTATGGATTATCAGATTCAATATTGTTGGGCTTAAATATGCTGGCTAAGTGCTCCGCAAACGTTTCGACTTTCTCCTTGTTGTTCCTTGCCCAGGTGTTATCTTGTCTTCTGATGGGTGGAATTTGGGTGATTGGTCTCTTAAGCTTACTTGTGGCTTTCCACAAGGAATATTCTGATTCTTTATATGCATTTAAATTTTGTAGTTAATTTTTGCAGGATTCTTCTTTTATTTTTTGAATTTCTCTTTTTAGTTGTTGGGCTCTCCTGTTTAGTATAGTTTTCTCGCCTGGACTTCTTGTTTGTTGCCACTTTCTTCTAGCTCTTCTTTTGGTGACAACTAACTCTTTAATTTCTCTAGGATAGTTATTACTAACCATTTTACGTTTAATTTCTTTTGTGTTATTCCATGCTGATTCTTGGATTATATTAGTGAAGTTCTCGCATTCGTATGTTGATAAATAGTTTAAGTTTTAACATTTTTTGTAATTTTTTTTTAGTTTTTATATACATATATGAATTGTTTTGTTTGTTTTTTTTCTATGTTGCATATATTAATAATTGTTTTGTTTATTTTTATAATATATTATAAAAATTTAATATCAAGCAAAGCCATTGTGGTAAGCCAGAGTGGCAACGCTGGGTATAGTACCTAGTAATAGAGAGCGTGAGAAACAAAATAATTTATTCATAGAATGAAATTAGAAAGAGATGAGAAGGGAATTATTGAAAAGATAAAAAAGCAAAATGAATATTTAAGAGAAATTAATATTAAATTTGTAAAAATTATAAAAAAAACGTGATGAATAAATATGACTATAATATGACTATAATATAATATTAGAATTAGACAGGGAAGGATACCAAAAAAATAATAAAGAGGAGTAAAATTTTATCCCAACCTATATTTTTTTAAGTTTATGATTGAACTACAACAATAACTACAATAATAAATAATGATTTAAACAATATGTATAAATGTAAAAAAGAATAAAAAAGTTAACCTATAGTATAAATAAAATTTTAAAATGATTGAGCTCTTGAAATATAATAAAAATGATATAGCAAATGAATTTAATAGTAACCTTAACTTGAATTATTTGAATTTTGAGTTAGAAAATAACACAAACGCTTATATAAAAAAATTTGATGAGGAATTTATTGAAACTTTAAACAAATTTAGGATAAAAGTAAAAAAATTACCTTTTGCTATAAGTTGGTTTAACCAGAGGTTAAAATTATTGCAAAGCATGAAAATAATTGCTTACAAAAGGGCGAAAATTACTAAAAATGAAATTGATTGGAATGAGTATAACAAAAGAAATTTTTATAAAACTGAAATCGAAAAATCTAAAAGTGATTTTATAAGAAATAAAGTTGAAAACGCTAGTAATCAAAAATACAAATGGAAAACAATAACAGCGCTTGTTCTAAAAAAAGATAGAAAAGAAATAGATAAAGTTAAATTCGGAAATGATACTATAAAGGATATGAATGAAATTTCGGTTAGGTTGAACGAATACTTCATAAAGAGTGTGGAGGTATGTATATCTATATATAATAATAACATAGCAGAGGTAACTTCAGAATTCAAATTTAAGTTGATTAATATAACAGAATTAAAAAATATTGTTAAAAAGCTGAATAAAAAAAGGAGTTTAATGGCGCTAATAAAGAAATCATTTTAGAAAGTTGGTACATAATTGGCCCCATATTGGTAAATATTATCATAGACAAATAACATATAGATAAGTAAATCGTATAGGAATTTTTTAAACACTCATTTTTTAAAACTTTAGTAAAAATAACTTGAGAAGAAATCACTGTTAAATGTAATAATAAAAATAATATTAATAAAATGTAGAATCAAAATATGTATAACAAAAATGTTATCTATACGTCTACCATACATACTACATTTGTCTATGGTTGCATGTACATATTTTTAATTCTTTTTTTATTTAGTTGTGTTTTTTTTGTTTTACTTTTATTGCTTTGAATTGAATACATATAAATAAAAAGATAAAAATCAAAAATTATTTGGTTTAGAATTTAGAGTTAATATTTGGTTAACATTTTTAATAAAGAATTTATATGTATTATTAAATGCTTACATATGAATTATTGGGTTCTTTTATTTTTGCAAAATATTTTTTTTGGTAGTTAAAATTTAATATTTAAAATAAGTAGTTTTAATTGTTAATTATCTTAAAATTTTTAGCTATACCAATAAAATTAATTTTTAAATGGCTTTTAAGTGTTCTATTGTTGGTTGTCGAAGGATAAAATTCAGAAACCCTGAAACAAAGTTTCTTGAATTTCCGAAAAAGGAAAAACTTTCATTTCTGATTTTCATTTTTCTAAATCATTTTTTGGATTAAAAAAAATTAAAAAAATTATCTTTTATTTTTTGTTTGAAGTTTTGTTTTTTACTTATTAAGTTTAATAAAAAATATTCAAAACTTAGAACACTTATCTATGTATGTATTCCTTTTCTTTGAATAGTATCATTTAAAGCAGATTTTTACTTCTTCTTATTTTAATAAAACGAGAAACTGTTCCCAATTAAAAGAAACATTGGACAACATACATACAGCAACATACAACATAGTATACATTACATTTTCACCATTTTTCTAATCTTTCACCACTTCTAGCAACCCCTCATTGACTGCTCTAACCCTTTTAGTTTTTGAGTTATGATGAAATGCTTTTGGGTAAAATGATTAAATTATTTCCCCAATATTGGAAAATTAAATTTTTATTATATGTAGGTACCTACATTTAAATTTAAATTATTGGCTATATTAAACATTTGATATAGCTCATATAAGCCAAGGCTATATTGAACATTTTGTACATAAATAAGCAACTTTCAACTACATATTACAACATACGTATATGTACCTATATACATATATCATATTAAAATAAGTAAATATATTCCTGTTCTCTTCTTTATCTTTCTCAATATTTATGTTGTTCAAAAGCATTAAAATTTTAAAAAATTAAACCAAATATTCAAATTAAATAAAGTTTAAAAATCAAAACAAGTATGTAGGTATATATTAAATTTTATAATTAATTTAAAACACAATTTTATTTATGTTATTACTGTTAAAAATTGTCTCCTGACCTATGTACATATAACGGCCAAAAATAAAAGAACTTAATAATTTATTTATTGTATGTATACACATAATATTATTTTATTCTACGTATACAAATTTTTTTTGCTAAACACCAAAGTAACAACGATGCAATATTTTCTATATCTTTTTTATACATTACATAAAATAAAAATTGTTCAAAGTGTTCAAAATTGAGGTATCATTTTGATTTTGCCGCCATTTTTTTCTACCTGAAATTTTTATACGAGGTTTCTTTAGGAATAATCTAAATGCATTCCGCTTAGTTAATATGGAACGTTACACGAAGGAACAACGTGTTTCTGTTATTACAACATTTTTTGAAAATGGTAAAAGTTTTCAAGATGTAATTAGGAAATTTCGAACAAAATTTGGTAGAGAAAATGCTCCAACAAATCGTGCCATCAAGCTGATGGTTGATAAATTTCTAGAAACTGGATCTGTTCTTGATAACAGAGGCAACATTTATCAACGTAGTGGCCGTTCAACCGAGAATGTAGCAGCTGTGAGCAGAAGTGTTGAAGAAGATCCAAAAACTTCCATTCGTCATCGTTCGCAGCAATGAAACATCAAACCATCCACATTATTCAACATTTTGCATCATGATCTCCATTTAAAGGCTTATAAGATCCAGCTGACGCAAGAATTAAAACCAACTGACCATGCATTACGTCGGCAATTCGTTTCTTGGGCAATCGAAAAACAAGAAGAAAATGAGAATTTTTTTAACAAAATAATCTTCACCGACGAAGCTCATTTCCAGCTCAATGGCTACGTCAATAAACAGAATTGCCGCATTTGGAGTGAAGAGAATCCAAGGGTTATCTTAGAGCAACCAATACATCCACAAAAAGTTACGGTTTGGTGTGGTTTGTGGTCAGGAGGAATCATCGGACCATATTTTTTTGAAAACGCAAATGGAAATGCGATTACGGTCAATGGAAATCGCTATAGGGAGATGATCCGAAGCTTTTTGTGGCGGGAAATTGATGATTTGGACGTAGAGAATAAGTGGTTTCAACAGGATGGTGCCACTTGCCAGAGAAACAATGAATCTTTTGAAGGAAAAGTTCGAAGATCGCATTACAACATTATCGAGCAGATTTCAACCATTGAGAACAGTTTATTGAACAATGTGATTCAGAATTTTGGTAAAAGATTGGAAGCCTGCCGAAGTAGTAGAGGGGTCCACTTGGCCGACATAATTTTTCATTATTAACCGGAACCTATTTGTAATAAATTAAAATAAAAATATATTTAATATTTCAAAAAAAAAGTCTTTTTTTATTAAAATTAAAATGATACCTCAATTTTGAACACCCTTTACATATAAATCCTCTATTAAAAATATTAACTCTAAATAAAATGTAAATAATTTTTGATTTTTTTCTTTTTATTTATCTGTATTTACTTCAAAGCAATCAAAGTAAAACAAAAACAATACAACTAAATAAAAAACCATAGACAAATTAAGTATGTATGGTAGACGTATAGATAACATTTTTATTATATGTATTTTGATTATACATTTTATTAACATTATTTTTATTATTACATTTAACAGTGATTTCTTCCCAAGTTATTTTTACTAAAGTTTTAAAAAATAAGTGGTTAAAAAATTCCCATACGATTTACTTATCTATATGTTATTTGTCTATGATATTATTAATCAAGTTTTAAAAGTAGGTGAATTCCCAAAATGCTGGAAAAACACTTTAGTTGTACCGATACAAAAATTAATAATTCAAGTAAGTGTGAAGATTTACGACCAATAAATATGTTAAGTATTTTTGGTAAAAATTTAGAAAAAGTTGTTCAAATAAAATTAGAGTATTATTTTGAAAAGAACCAGTTATTGATTGAAGAACAATCTGGATTTAGAAAGAAACACTCGTGTGAAACGGCATTGTGGAATATGATTTATTAACCTTAAATAAGTGGATTAATGCAAACAAATTAAAATTGAATGTCAATAAAACTAAATTTATTAAAAAAAAAAATAAGCTATTTTAGGATAATTTAAAAAAAATAACATTATTGAATTCAATAAATATTTTCAATGCTATTATTAAGCCACATTTCGAATATTCCTCAACAATATTGTATTTAAGCAACATAGAAGAGATATACAGACTGCAAAGTTTCAAAATCAGGCGATAAGGAGTATTCTCAAAATAAGTAGATACACTTCGGTTAGCTGGATGTTGAAAACGTTAAAATGGCTCAGTATTAAACAAAAAGTGAATCTGAATGTGCTGTTGTTCATTTTTAAATTAAAAAATGGTAATTTACCAAGCTATTTAGGAGGTAGTCTTGATACAGTTGATGATGTGCAACCGTATTCGTTGAGAAATTCGAATCTCAATATTAAAATTGGGAATTTTAGAAGAACTAGTACGAATAATTCATTAATATCTAAGGGGTTTCAACAATTTAATAATTTATCAAGAGAATTGAAAGCAGAAAAAAATTATAGTAGTTTTAGAAGAAACTTTTAAAGCAGCAACTTAATTCAAAA
The DNA here is from genome assembly GCA_947095535.1 of Poecilobothrus nobilitatus. NCBI lineage: Eukaryota > Metazoa > Arthropoda > Insecta > Diptera > Dolichopodidae > Poecilobothrus > Poecilobothrus nobilitatus. The sequence continues at coordinate 234,626,470 of OX352772.1, forward strand.
ATTTTTTAACCATTTATTAAGTAATTTATATTATCTACATATATGATTTAGTACTATTTTTTGTTTTACTTATCATTTTAATTATTTTAATTTTTCACAATTTTAAATTTTGTTAATTTCTTTGTTAAATATTTGAATGATGTTTATTAGATTTTTAATTTGTTAATTTGATTTTGAATTTGTTAATTAAATTTGCATTATTCAATGGTATAATTATTTCAATCACAAAAAATTGAATTTGTCAAACTTATGTAAAAAAATGTATGTTAATACTAATTTATAAATAAATAAATAAAAAATAAAATAAAATTTTAAAAGTCCTTTTCGTCCTTAAAGGATAATATGCGCCATTAACGAAATATACTTTATGAAAGCTGGCAATACCAACTATATTTGGGATATAGTTATTTGGTCCTACGCGGGTACAACACTTCCTTCACACTCCCCTTTTTTGCTGTCGGCATCAGTTGCTCTTAAAGTAAAATATTTTTCATCTATGAACTAAATATGTATACAAGTAACCAAGTAACCATTGTAGTTATTTGATACGGAGTCTCGGATAGAACAAACTTGTAATCGAAAAATTTCTAACTTACCAAAACTATGTATAATCAAGAACATAATGTTGTTTCGTTTTATTTATAATTAATAAAATGTTATCGTAAATATTTCCTAAAAATAAAACAATTTCAAACTTAAAAACAATAATAATGATTGGCCCGGCTTAACACTTGTTGACATTTCTGTATGCAATGATGTATTCATTCTTGTGTGGCAAAACTCTCGCGTTTACATTAAGTTATATTTTGTAATTGCAACTTTATATCTGTGCGTTAATATTATAACTTATTTTTTTGACCTGTTAAAATTTTTTTATTGTTGCTTTACATGCATTGGTGACTTGCAACAGCTAAAGCAGAAAATTTTGTTTAACAAAAATGAATAAAAGTTTTCGGATTTTACGCATTTTCGTCGTTTTTTTTGTTTTTAAATTTTTTTTTTTGGAGAAGCGAGGAAGCTGGAAAGAAAAAGAAAAAGTTGCAACTGAATAATGCAACCAGTGTAAACAGGCGGATTATCTCATATTTTTTTGCAATTTTAGTTGTAGGTTTGTGAAAAAGTTTGGTGTTGTACTGTTGGTGAATTTTAAAATAATTGATTGATACAATGTAAATTTTGTTACATAATAAAAAAATTGGGTAGTATTATTTTATTTCTTTGTTTGTTTAATATTTATTTGTATACAACTAATATCAATACACAATGTTCACGAATAATACAATATATATAAAAATTGACCTTATAATTTATAATTGTTTTTATATTTGTGATTCTAGTTCATCACAGCTTTTTTATTTTCTTTTTCATTAAAAAACGTGAACAATTCCTTTGCTTAAAACAAATTTACTTCTATCTTTGCAAAACCGTAGGATCTTCAAGATATGCATCTTTGTCCTCAAATTTTGTTTTACCGTTAGCACATATTCGACACTTGCAGCAAATAATACATGGAGCAGCTAATAATAAAAGCGGAGAAGCAACAAGTAACAAAATACCAAATCCTGCAAATATTCCGATTACTTGGGCACGATGCCACACAACAGATGCTCTTGAATGTCCTAATTTATTTTTACAGGGCCCTTTGTCGTAGTGACGCAATAAAAAATCGTCCTAAAAAAAAATTTGAGAATTAGTATTATAATATTAAATAAAATTGTATATTTATAAACAATATTTTTTAATTAAGTAATATTAATACGAGCGGTTAATATTTCTTCCGAGTTATTGATCAATGTGATTTTGCATCTTTGCTTTTAATATTTATTTTAGTTGAAAACTTTAATTCAAGCATAGTGTTTGAAGTGAAAAGTGTTTTTTAAATATAAAATGATTAAACAAAGACTAAATGTTAGATTTATTGAAATAATTAAAAGGACTTATACAAAGAGTTTTAAATTATTTATTAATGAGCTACAAAAATATTATTTATTTTGGTCGTTATTCGTGAAGACTACTGCAAATAGCAATATTCAAATTATTCTAAATTCTAATAGAAAATTTCCTGCATCATTTGTACGGCTTCTTAAAAGCATATAATTTATTTCGCACACAATTATTTGACATAAGCTCAGAAAACGTTATAGATCATGTTCTTTATTTGATCTATACAGTAGATTTTCAGTAAATGAAGAAACGCTGCTATCAACATTTGTTGACAGCACCACTATCAACATTTGGAACTTATGACCGACTTTTTTCATCGAAGTTATGACTTAAAAAATTGATTATAATTTTTATGAAACTTATATCTGAAAGTAAATTCTATAGCATAGAATTTAATGCAAAATATATTTTAGACAACTTTTAAGTGTTTAATAAACTTCACTATAGAAAATTCCAAATTTTCCGCTTTGAAAATTTTAAATTTTCTTAAAAATATCTACTGATTTTAGTTTTAAATTAATCTAATTTATATTTATATAAGTGTTGTTATTAAGTTTATATGCATTATTATTTATTCTTGTACTCTGGCGAGCATGTATATTCAAAGGATACAATTGTCCTTCCAAATGTTATTATTATAATTGTTAAATATTACTTACAAGTACAACTAAGAATATAATACGTTCGGTATCTCTTACGAAAAGAGACATTAATTTTATATTTGAGAATAAGTTCAATATAACATTAAGTCAGTCGATTATAAGCACTGATAAATAGGAAGAACCTTAACAACAAATAATTAACATTTTTATTATAGTGCGCAAATTAATGATAACATATAAAATATATTTAATATAATATTTAATAAATTTAATAATTAGTTTCATATATATTTCATATAAGGGATTACGAAATGACGTCATCATGTAACGGTACTGTATAACGTCATGTTTCCGAATAAATATGGCACTGGTTGCGGAAAGGTCATTTAAAGGTCAAATTGGTTTTTAAAAATATGCCTAACATTTTGCAGTATTTTACTAAAACCATTATATATTTTGTCTATAAAATTATATACAATCGATTTTTTTTTTTTTTTTCATTATGATTTATTTAATTTAAATAAAAATAAAATTACAACAGAATTATAATTAATAAATACAAAGCACAATATTTGACCTTAGCGATCACATTTGACCGGTGATCGCTGTCTGGTCTTCTAATTTTATAAATTTATAAATTCTTAATTTAAATGCAAACTGTCATTAATTAACAAAATTTATATAAAACAGAAAAAATAATAAAAAAAACAAAAAAGAATAAAAATCATTCATCCACCAAAAATTTGGATACATTTTATATATAGTACATATTTTTATACATATTCATATTATTCCCAAACCTTATATTTAGAAAGGAAATTGTAAGGAATTTATTTATATAATATGTATCTGTGAGATTCTGAATTAGGAGGGATATTAGAGCAGGTTTCAAAATCAGGATTATACGCTTTTTACAGAATATTTATAATAAATACTAATATTTACATATTTATATTATGTAATTTTATGTAACAATTAAATAAATTTGAAAAAGAAAATTCAAAATTTTCTGTCGATAGATTATTTTATTTTTGGTTTCGCACTTATTTTGTAGCGCCCTAATATATCATTTTTTTTTTTTTAAATTATTATAGATTGTTTATACAAAATTGTTTTTTTGCTCATAAAAATAAACAAAAAATTAAAGGTTACAATTTTTTATTTATTATATTATATATGTATGCATGTATGTATATTAATTTTTAGTTTTTTTGTGTTCGTAAATTTGCTATCACAAATTTTAAACCAACCATAAAATAATGAATATAGGTTGTCTTAGAAAATTTCAGATATATAGTAAACGAGTGAATCAAAGATATAATTTATGGTTGCAAAAAAAAATTTTAAACGTCTATTTTCGGCTGAATTAAATATTAGTGAAGTAAATAAGCAAATCTTGTTTCTCCCATCATCTCACACCAACATCAAAACATCCAAAAACTTACAATACCTTTGCGTTAAAGGCGGTCAGATGTTTCTACGTCAGTAGAAAAGAAGTAATGTCTAAAACCTTTAATGATATCAATAATATTCAGAAAGTATTCACTTAAATAATATTAAATTAATTTGATTAGTAGGTATGATTGTTTGAAATAGCACATAATGTTAGTAGAGTACCTATGAGAGAGTTGGCTCACTACGGGGTATTATGGAATTGAATTTTGGTTTGTAAGCGTGTTATGGGATATGATTAAAAAATATATTCAAAGACAAAAAAGAAAGGGTGTTATGGAATTAATACATAAAAATACAAAAAGCAAAAAGAACAAAAAAATAAAATTGTTCAAAGTTTAACTTTAACCAATATTCTCTGTAGGTATCTGCCGGCGTTTAAAAATACCAGAATTAGAAAAATGTTTATGTTGTATTTAGCGCGCCTATACAAACTTTCAAATATCTAAAAAAAATAAATAGAAAATAAAAATGACCTCAGGGGATTCCTTTTGTTAATATAAAAAGAAAAAAAAATAAAATATATACTACAAAGTTTTTTTAAGTTTTGCTTTGGTTAACCGTTATCAATGTGAATATGTGATGATCTCATACAGGTGTTTTTGTTTTCATATACTGTACATTCATATACAATAAAAATTATAGAAGATTCATATTAATAGATTACTGAAAAAATTATGAATTTGATTAATTAACGAGGAAGAAACCAGTTGCCTTTGTCAACTCTTAGATACCCGTACGAACTGTTAGTATATTCATAGCCTGTCACTTTGCTTATAATATTATTTTTTTAATTTTTTAGTATTTTAAAACAATTTGGGTGAATTTTATAATTTCTAGAACTATGGGTTGTATATATATTCAAACTATATGTTTACACTTTCTTCAAAAGCAGATTCTAACCTTCCACATTACGATTATCAATCCAAAACTTTTGCAAGTATGCTATAGTACCATTTAATACTAAGAGGCAAATGTATAAAAATTTATACTATACATATGTATTATATATCATTTATTCATCAGTGACATATACGATATGTAAATAAAAATGAATTATATAAGTATATATACTAATATCATATAAATATGAATTCTTCGAACAACCGTTATATTTTTTATTTATTTAAATTTTTTTGTACTACGCATCATCCTCAACAATTTCAAATTATCGAGTAAAAAAAATGCAAAAAAATCGTTAAAAAAATTTGTTAGAAAAATTTAGAAAAATGAAGTCACACTTTCGTCAATTTTAAGGTTATGTTATTAAAATAAGTTGTTAATAGAAATAAAAATATAATGTTGGAACTTTAATTTTTGTATATTACTTAAAAAACAATTTGGACGGGTGTTCAAGTCACAGGTGTTTAAAAATAAGGAATTTTTAGTTTTTGACTCCATACAACTCCGAACGGGAGCAATACAAAAATATTTTCTTATTTTCAGAGACCTAACTTCTCTCAAAATTTCAAGTTTCTAACTTAAACCGTTTGGAAGATAGAAGGAGTCAAGAATTTTGCAAAATTTGAGATTCGCATAATGGTAAATTAAGACAGCGTATGGCACATTTACTATACTTATATTTTTAAAGCTAATAAAAGCAGTAATCGTTTGGTTTTCAAATTGAAGATATACCTTATACAACTTGTGTTATAATGATTTAAATATAGAGCTTTTACGAACTTTGTTGGGGCTGTAGTATCGGTTGGGCCTACAGAAAAAAAGTTGTTTTCATAATATTAATATTTTTATGATATCTGTCAGCAGTTAAAATTTCATGGCTCTATTTCTAAAAAAATGTGGAGATCTAAATGTTAATTGTTCGAGAGCTACCCGAAGTTTTCGTCGGAGCTCAACCAAAAAAATAGGGAACCTACAAATTCATGTAAGAATATTTTGTGTTAATTTCAAGACTCTAGCATTCTTAGTTTTTGAGTTTTCATGCTGACGGACGGACGGATGGACGAACAAAGCTTAATCGACTTAGAATTTGATTCTGATCCGATCCATACCTTTGAAGATATATCTAGCTAGCTTATTTCGAGGTGTTACAAACGGAGGAGCAATATTAATATATCCGATCCTTATCGTGCGGGTATAAAACACAAGACAAACAATTTTTTTTTTAGAAAATTTTATTATCATTTCTAAATCATTTCTAAATGTTTCAAAAAAGCAATTTATAGTCAATGGTTTTCTTGTATATTGCTTTAACACATTTTTTACACATTCTACGTGAATAGTCATTGTGGTTTCTACCAAGAATCCAAGATTTGTAAATTATCTTTTCATTATCAAGTATCTCTTGTGCTCTTCTTTTCAACTTGTTTGTCCTATATATTGATGATTGTTTCACGCGTACAAATCTTTCCAACATTTTAAAATGTATGTTATACATGGAGCTTTTCATGACTCTTTTCTTTTTTTGAAAAAAATTTATTATACTAAAACAAACATTTTTCATACACACGTATTTCTACAAGTTTATAAGTGAATTGTACGAAATTATAGCAGGTGTCCATAAAAAGTTGCTGAAAACAAGTACAAAGCTTTTGGAAACTGAAAAAATGTTGATAGTTTATTTTTTAATTGATAGCCTTATACTTGTGAGAGATTAAAAAAACTGTGGTTTGTGTGAATTTGAAATTAATTATGTGATAAGGAAAATGAAAAATGGGTTGTAGAATAATAGAATTTCTTATCTACATACTATACAATAAAATTTTTCTGTGGTTTCTTTCTTGAACTTGAAATTAGGTACGTTGAAAGAATAAAAGAACAACAGACAACAAGGAAAAACCATCATACGAATTGATAAGAAATACTTATAATAATGAGGTCTTTAACATTTTTAAAAATTTACTTGAAAGTTACTACGTTTACACAAACTTTTAAAATTGTAAAATAAAAATATAAATCTAAAATGACGTCAGGGAGATTCCTTTTTTTTTAAAAAGATTATTCATATTTAAGATGAGTAAGAATGAGGTTATAGATTTATTCGAGTGGCTAGATGTTTCAGATTCTTCTGAAGAAATCGCGGAGCAGGAACTTGATATTTTAGATTCTTCTGAAGAGAACGAGAATGATGAAGAAAAGATAAAAAATCAGCTGTCTCCACCACAGGACCGACCGCCACTACACGAATAGTACAATGCCAAAATTTATAGATTTTTTACATAATAATTTATATCAAAGCAAAACAACTTCTAATAATTTAACAAACATTTTGTTTTATTCAATAACAATAATTAGCAATGAAAGCGAAAATATATGTATGTGCATTCATTCATATATCCATTTACATTATTACGTAATTACATTATTACCTACCTACATGATTTTTTTTTTCATTCAAAAATATTAGAAGTAAAAAATAATTAAAACTGTAAACAAATACAAAACAAACATAAGATTAATATTGAATCTGCTAACAAAAATTTTACCGTTTTAATTTTATGTCATCAACAAAAGAATAATATGCATAGATATAAGTACATAATATGTATGTACATATGTACATAAATTTTTAGAAATGTAAAAAAAAACAAAAAAAATTGTTCATATAAATTCATATGGAGCGTTATGTATGAAATTTGGACTTAACTGGAAAATAAATTAAATAAAAGTTAAAGTTAGTCGGATTAAAAAATGTTCTATGGCAAAGTTGTTGCTGTTTACTTGTGTAACAACTTTTTCTTTATAATTTTTCTCATAAAATTTTTCTGTTACGAAATATTCGTAAAAAACTTAAAAAGTACACTAATAAACTACCACTTGTGGTTGTCCGATTTGCTCCAAAAGCTTATCAATCCAAGATATTTACGTCAAAACATTAAATATGAAATTGCAAAAAATTCCGCTCAGTCGTTTAAGCTGTACAAATAATTTATTTAATATAAAACGTAAAATTAAACACAAGCTCTTAATAAAACAATTAATCTTTATTGAATCTTCTTAAAGACTAAAAAATTAACATTAAATCTTACAATATATATAATGGTCAGAAATCAACTGCTGAACAATATAATTTTCTGGATTATTTTTTAAATCTATATGATTTCTTGACTTACAAAATTTAAAAATTAATAAAATTATTATGATAGACATTAAGGGAATTAAAATGAAAATAGAATAAGAAAAAATTGTATAAAAATTTTTTTCATATTTAATTTCCTTAATTTCTTCATTATTTTTCATTTGATTAACATGTAACATTTTTAGGTTAACTGTCTGATTAACATGATCAATAGTTGCATAATTTGGAAGTAAAAATGATTGCTTAAACTGTAAATTACTATTTGAAAATTTTATTTGATTTACTGTTATAGTACAGTTACCAAAGGTTATAATATAATTTTTATTTAACAAATATTCAATGTTATTACAAGTATTACATAAGCTTATATTTTTTGTATTTTTTATTAAAACAACTCCTATGTCTAATCTATTTTCATATCTGTTTCTAAAGTTTTTACGCAATTTCCAAAAGAGTTTTCAAATAGTTTAGAAATACAATTTGATACTAGTTTTAATTTATTTTCATATTTTTCTGTATCAAGATAATAAGTTTTATTATTATATTTTATAACATCTGAAATATTTATAGTAATTTCTTCAAATTTAGAATTAGGAACAGGAAAAATTTTATATTGAATAGCTTTTTCTTTGCTCATTTCAGGAACGCGTATTACAAAATTTAATTTATTGTCATAAGTGAACAAAGAACTTTTAAGTTCCTGAATTTTGCGGTAAGACAAGATCTGCTCATTATCTGATGTTTTGCAAACATTATATTCTCTTGTATTTTTTTGATTTCTTCATTTAGAAGATTTAAATCAGAAATTAGTTGTAAAAATTGAATTTGTTTGACGACGTTTCTATTTTCAGTTGAAACACCATTGAAAAATTTATCTAGAAGTAAGTTGTTATTATTAATACTTTTTTGAAATATTTCAATATTTTTTTGGATATTATTTCCGGCTTAAAAAGTCAGCTACCTTGTTATCCCTTCCTTTAACATATTCTATATCAAAATCATATTCGTTTAATCTAATTCTCCACCGTTGGAGATTACAGTTTGGATCTTTTAAAGAATTTAACTAAATTAATCGCTTATGATCCGCTCTGATAGTAAATTTTATCCCGTAAAGAAATGGTCTAAAATACTTGGTTACAATCGATACTTGGACCATACAATCGATAACAGTTCCCAGATAATCAGTTTCTTTTGAAAAAAATGTACATTCGTCTACTTGAATTTTTAAATTGTATTTAAGTAATCTCTGAAAGATTTTAGATATAACTTCAACATTTTCCTGAAGTCAGGTACTAAAAATTAGAATGTCGTCTAAATATACGATACAACAAATATTAATGAAATCGCGTAAAATATGGTTCATCATTCGTTGAAATGTGGCAGGAGCATTCTTTAAGCCGAATGGCATCCTGACAAATTCATAATGTCCCCGTGGGATTGAAAATGCGGTTTTTGCCCAATCTTTTTCATCAACAAGTATTTGATGAAATCTTTTGCGAGATCTAAGGTCGTAAAATATCGGGCTAGACCAAGTTTATCAAAAAGTGCATCAATGTTTGGTAATGGGAACTTATCATCTGTTGTGATTTCGTTAAGTTTACTATAATCAACAACAATTCGCCATTTTTCTCCCGAATAATCAATTTTCTTGGGAACTACCCAAATTGGAAAATTATATGGTGAATTACTGTGCTTTATAATTCCTTGAACTAACATTTCTATAGTTTGTTTCTCGACCTCTTGCTCATGTACTTTGGGGAAACGATAGATTTTAGAATAAATTGGTTGTGGAGTTTTTGTAACAACTACTTAATTGTTACTTACTTACTTAATTGTTGACCGTCTTGGTAGAATATATCCTTTTTATTATGGATAATATTCCTAAGGTATTTACATTCTTCTGTATTCAATTTTTCAATCTTTATATGATTGTAAATATCACTTGGATTTAAAGTTAAAGAATACAGTTGATGAATTTGATGAATTTTATTGAACGAACATGCATTTTTAAATTTAGTTACTTTGCCTTTAATTTCTATTTGTTGATTTTCTAAATCAATTTTTGCACCGATAGAGTTTAATACGTTTTGTCCTAAAATAGCATCAAAACACTTATTATTAATATTCATCACTTTCCAAAGAATTTTGACTTTATGATTAAATTAATTTGGAACATTTGATATCAATTCACGCCAAATTTCACTCTCTTCGAATAGTGTTTTAATTTTTATGGGATGTTTTAATTTAATTAACTTAATTTGTGGAAATATATTATTATTAATAAATGAAGTAGTGGAACCAGTATCAATCAAGCAATTAAATTTAGTTCCACCAATTATGAATTCTACTATTGGTAAAGAATTTCTTTGGTTTGTTTCCGAGGCCCGAACCGAAAATTTTTTTGAGATTTTGTCTGATTTTCTTGTTCGGTATGATTCAGGTCTAATTCCATTGGTTCTAAAAGTTGATTAGATTGAGAGTAATTCTGATAATTCCTAGAAATACCACTTTGTTGATTATTATTACGCTTACAATTATATCTACTTTGAACGGAGTTATTATTAAAACGATTATTGTTTAAATTACGGTTGAAATTACTATTATAATTATGGTTGTAATTATTATTAAAATTACGGTTGTAATTATAACCATAATTACTATTTCTATTATTACAAGTATTATTTCGATTATTATTAGGAGAATGATTGAAATTAGTTATTAGTTATTTGAGGTATTATTACCGTTATGAAATTCATTATTGCTATTTCGAGTAAATTTAAGATTAGATTTGTTATTCTGGTTGATATTAATACGTGAAATACCTGTTTCAAGCAATTCAAAATATGCTTATTTAAAGAAATTACATTTTTTATTCTCAAGAACATACTATCAGCTATTGGGATGTTGCACAAAAACTTCTCAAGAATAGATTTTTCATTATTTTTTACTTCAAATTCAATTGGCTTATTATCATCTAGCTTATATTTTAAGTTTAATTTATCTAAAATTTTAGAAAGATCTGAATAAAATTGACTTACACTATGAAATCTGATAGAATCTGCTTCCTCCTTTAGCCTCAAATATGATTCCTGCATCTCAAATGTTTTCTTCAGTTGGTTTTTGATGGAAATTCATGTGTTATCTTGAATTTTCCGTATTGCAATTGCTGCTGGTCCCTGGATCTGTAATGCCAGGATATTTAAAAGATAATTTTTCGTATTCGCATCCTCAGCAGAATTTAAAATTGCTTCTACCTCTCTGATAAAATTTGTTAATTCAAATGTGTCGTCCCCACGAAATAGTGAAACGGACCTTGCATCATTTATCAAATCCCTTGTATTTATTTCGTTAGACATTTTATTTTTTAATAGTTGAATTAAACGTTTGTTTGTTGTATTTTTTTTCGTAGTATTTCTCCTTTTCCTCAGAAATTGTAGGTAAAGATGTAGTTGTTCTTATTTTAGTTAAAAGTTGTGCTTGGATTTCATTAAAATATTTACTGATATTTATGAACAATGTTTTATATTTTTGGTTTTTTTCACCAACAATCCATGAAAGGAAACTAATTATTTTTTCTTTTTTAATTATTTATAAAATATTATTATAATATTTTTTTAATTAGTAGTTCGCCAGTATAACGATAACTTTTTTCCAATTTAACATTAATCTGTTCTTTTATTAAAATAATTAGTTTGGTGATCCTTCCGACTGTGCCAATAATTTATTTAATAATATAAAACATAAAATTAAACACAAGTTCTTAATAAAACAATTAATCTTTACTGAATCTTCTTAAAGACTAAAAAATTAACATTAAATCTTACAATATATATAATCAGAAATCAACATATGAGGAAATAAATGCAAGCTAAAAAATAAATTTGAGCCTATTAAGTGATTTATTGTAATTATTTTAGTTATGCTAAGATAAACGAACTCTTAGCCCGGTTTAAATGAGTATTATTAATTACAAATACTATAAATTACAATTAATAACCTTATTCTTATTGAAAACAAAAATAAGAAATAAAATGTTTGCGATAGCAATTTTTCTTTATAATTAATATTTAAACATATAATTATAAAAGAAAGAAAGTAAAATGTGTTTGACCTAGATTGCATTTATTTCAATAACGATAATTATTTTAAAATAATTATGGTTTAATTTTACAGGATGTTTCCTTTGGATAAGTAACTTACACGTCCCCACAGCCATACCCACATACGCACCCATTCACACAAACACACACACAAACAGACACACACACACACAGGCAGACATCATGCTAAAAAAAATTTTACAGCCTTCTCCACACCGGAGTAATGCATTTTTGCCCAAATCTCGGGTACAAATTTTTAGTGTGAAAACAATACCTACCTTAGACATTAATGTATGCGGTCGGTAAAAAGAGAGTTAAGTTCAATTTAAAACCGCAGATATATATACTGTACAAATGGAATACCGCATATAAATTAGCTCGACAAAAATATTGGAAATAGATAGCACTGAATCGCTGTAGATTCAAACAAAAAATTTTACAATACCAATAATATTATATGTAATATTCTAAATAGTAATAATCGGAAACTAATTTTTAATGAAAGGTTTTCTAATTAATTATAATTATAAATTAGAAATAGAAGAAGAAGCAAAAAAAAATATATTTGCCCCTTTAAAATGAAAAAAAATATTTATATTTAAATTAACGTCACAGAGGATTCGTTTTATTAAAATTTATAAAAAGAAAAACAAAAATATTGTACAAAACTTTTTATTTTATAATATTTTCGATATTTATAATTTTTTTCTTTAAATTTCCTTACATTTTTAAATAATCGCAATAGACATCTCCTAGAAAGTTCAATTGATTTTAAAGTAAATAAATCTGTCCATTTATTATTTTGAACCTCTTTTAATGAATCGAACTGAATTAATGTTGAGTTAGCATAATTCCTGAGAAATTTTATATGATATTTAATTTCACTTCTATATTCCTTTCTTTTTTATTTTTAGGAAAAAATTTATTAAACGTAAGAATTGCTCTTGCTAGCTCCATTTTATGATTAAAACTAAAGAAAACTAATTAAGCAAAAGAAATAAAATACGAAAATAACAAGAACTAATTAAATTTTTTGTGGATAGGAGTGCTAGGGCGTAGATAAAACTATTAGGTAAGTTTATATTTAATATATTGTGTTTAGATTCGATCTTAATTCTATGCTCTTACTCAGTGAAGATTTTTTTGTTTTTTTACTAATAGTTCTACACTCAAATTATATAAAAGGCTAATCTTAAATGAAAAATGTCATAACCCAATTAGATTATTAAGTAGAAGCATCATAGTATTTTGGTTTGATAACATTCTACATGGTAATAAATATTATATTTGTGGGCGGAATTTTTTTTTTTTAATGCATTTCTCTGCCACATAAATGTGGACAGGAAATGACATAGCCTTTCCTGTTCAGACGTGGCTGTAAATGTCGTAAGGGGGAATAACTCTTACGACGTGTGGGAATTTGAACCTACACACCCTCAGTGTTTACAGTGTATTTTACACGCTCTTATCCACTAGGCCACAGAGGGCTCTGGGCGAAAATGGGCTTCAATCAAAATAATTAATTGGAAAATATTTCATGATTTTTTGGAGATATATATAACTCCACAAGATGGGGAAAGGGTATGTCTATTAAAAATTAGAAATAGTGAGTCAATTAATAATAAGCCATTTTTATCTCCGTTGGAATTGCAACATTTAAAAATTGAAGTATATGGCGGTGATATTTCCATTATTGGCACAATTAGACAAGTATCAATCAAAAAATATCAAGCATTAAACCATTTCAATAGTGATTATCCATTTGCTGAAGAAGATGATTGGGAGATGATTGAGAAGAATATTTCAAATAATCTACCTATAAGGAAACAAATTGACGATAGAATTATATTTATAGCATCAATAGTATAATGAAAAAAACATGTATAATGAAAAAAATAATAAGTCAAAAATTGATGACGTGCTAATTAATTTTATTTAAATTATAATTAATTTTAATATTATTATTATAATTAATTAATTTTATTATTATTATAATTAATTTAATAAAATTATTTGAAGCGTTAAAAGATGAATATTTAGATTATATGGAAGCTTATTCAGATGGAAAAAATAACTTTTCGCCGCTCTTTATATACGTTTGCTCTATTATAAATCAAGTGAAGTTTGTTCATAATAAAGAAATTTCTGAAAAATAAAAAGTATGAATTACATATTTTTAATTTCTAATAAATCATTACTTCATTAACCTTTAAAGAAGATACATCAGGAAGTATACATTTATATTTTTCACATTATGTTTGTTGACTATTCAAGCAAATTCTGCTCCAATTTTTAATATTAGATTAGATGAATCAGCTTTTGGGAGCACTTACTTTAATATACTACTTCCAAGTAATGAGACCGTGAGAGTAAATTTATCAGTCCATCTATTAAAATATGTAATTTCACCAGAATTAAACAAAGTAACAACAAATGAAGGAAAAACTACAACAGTAGCATCAATAACTACTTTGGGAGCAGATGACCAATTACTTAAACATAAAGCTGATTCAGTACTTCAATATGTTTCTGTAGATGAAGCTATTGAGGCTTTTAGACAGGAATTAATTTTAAAAGAACGTAATATTGGAGGAATTATAAATAGCGAATATATATTTTACAGAAATTTTCAATTGGAATATGATAATAATAAGATATCCAATAAGATGTGAATATGATAGTATGGCACTTGGGGCTGGAAAATTTTTTATGCAAATTAGGTGTTTGTAAATAATATAGACTATATATTATGCAAAGTTCAATGACTTAAACAAGTGTCGTGCATAATTAAATTTTCGGAAAACCTTTTGTAAATAACAGACAAGCTGAACTAGATAATGTAGAACAAGTAAGTGCAATGATTTAAACAAGTGTTGTAATATGTAGCATTTTTTAACGCTTGCATGATTAGTTTTCGGTAAAAACTTTTGTAAATAATAGAACGAGATAATGTATAACAAATAAGTGCAATGATCTGTTTTATATTGGTCTAAATAGATGTTGTACTATAATAACATAGACTAATAATTTGCAAATTCTTGCAAATAATATGGAAGAATTTATTTATTTTTTTAATAAAAATCTTTCACGGTCAACCAGTTGATAATATAGGTAACATAATATGAGAAATTATATATATGTATATAGATAACGCAAGCAGAAAAAAAAATGTCAATAAGAATTCTCGAAATTTTTTCAGATTTTAAGTGCCCCATTTGGTCTCTAATTTTTTTCTAAGCTTTTTTTCTCTTTCTCAATATATCTTTGAAAAAAATATCCTCGTGAATATTTGATTCTATTTTATATTAGATAGGTACATCATGATAAATATATTTTTTTTATTTTGTTTTTCTTTTTTTCTTCAAAAACTTTTTTTTAGAAGAATGCATTTGAATAAAATACAATATTGCCGTATCATTTGTATGATTCACGAATTTTTTTTTTGAAACTAAAGTTTTAAATTTTTTTTAAGTATTTGATTTTGTGTATAATTTGTTCAACTAAAAACCATTATTAGATTATTTACCATTATAAAACTATTTTTAAAACTATTTAGTACTACCAGTACTATAAATTTAGCAAAACTACACGATAATAAATCTTAAATACATGTATTCTTCGTTTCACACAACTTTAGTCTAAAGTCGTAAACAATTAAAATATTTTAAAAATTACTTTATTATTTATCATTGCCTATAGGCCTTATTTCACTTTAGAAATATTATATTAATATTAAATTATACCAATTAAAAATTTGTAGCCGACTGTAAAATCCGAATATTTTTAACAGGTTTCAAACAATTTTCTATATTCTGGTCAGCCCTGTGACCCTCGCGCCCTCCCTTTTCAACCACTCTTCGCCTCTCTTAGCCGATCACTTCACATTTCCCAATAAAGGCGTCAGCAACGCGGGCGCGGGGGTAGCAGCCTTATTCCCCCAAACCATTTCTTTTTTGTTTTTCATAAAAATGTCTAAATTTTCACAAAATTTATTATTATATTTCACAAAGAACAGTCAAAATTTAATACTTTTGTACCGAAAGCTGAAACAATTTTTTTCCCCCATGATTTCCAATTCTTTGTAATTAGGAGAGATTTTAGAGTTGGCTTCAAAATCAAAGTCATTAGCTTTTTCCAAATTATATATAAATATTCTAGAAAAAGCTGTAATCCTGATTTTGTAACCAACTATAAAATCCCTTCTGTTTTAGAGTCTCGCATACTTACGTATATTCATATTTCGGAAAAAGAGGCAATCCAGATTTTTTAACTTATTTCACCTTTATTAAAAAGTGAACTAAGTTTGATTGTTGAATTTAAACGATATTTTTTAATTTTTGACTTCTCGAACTTATTTTATTATGAGGAAACACTGACTGACGAACTTAGGGAGTAAAATGTGCCAAAAAAAACAGAAAACATTTTATTACTTAAATAAGCTAAAATATGGGAATTAAATTATGAAAGAAAAATAAATATTAAAAATATTAATATTGGAATAATAAATTACAATTAGGCTTTAATTCCATTATTTTGATAAAAATAATTAGGTCTTATTTCACTTTGGAATAAGAAATAAAGGCTAATAAGCGTATTTTGACAATTTAGGCTTTATTTCTCATTCCAAAGTGAAATAAGACCTATTAGGCTTTATTACTCTAGGCCTTATTTCTCCTCGTCATTTATAAAATGTAAAATTTTGTAAGCAAAGAAAAAATTGATATGCATATGTATATATACATGGCTGGCTATACTACTCTATACTCTCCATTCATTAATAATTTTTTACTTGGCTACATCTTTTCCTTTTATAAAGTAAAGTGACTGAAAATAAAAAAATATATAAACTATTCATAAATATGAAATGAATAATAAAAAACAAAAACTAACACCCTAACACATACCAATAATATCTTCAATAAAAAAAAATGAAGAATGAGATTGAATAGCCGAAAATTATATGATCATTTTTTTAATTCAATGTTTTTCTCTTTCTTTGGGGCACTTAAAATTAATAAAAATTGTGAGAGATTTTTTGTTCTATTTGCGTTATCTATATATATAATTTCTAATAATATTAACGCAAAAAATGCAGTTGTTATTTATGAGGTAAATAAAGTGCAGATATTGACCTTGTTATTGTATCTTAGTTTTAAAGTAATTTAAAGTAAAGGTTGTATGTATAAAATCGTGAGAAAAAAAGTTGCGTTTAGTAATTAATTGTTATGTTTAATTGAAAAATAATTTGAAAAAAAATTTAATATAGAACAAGATTTATTATGTTCTTGTAAATTACTTTGTATTATGTAAATTTGAGGTATGTTATTGAAAATTATATGTGCAAAAAAAAATGCATAAAGAATTGTAAAATAAAAAAAAGTAAAAAAAGTTTCATATAATATTGCTTTTATTTACCAAAGAATTGTGATCTTTATCAAAACCTAACCATTTAACAAAAACCTGATTTCTTTTTCTTTTCAATATTTTTTCAACAAGAAAAGTGTCAGGATTTTTGACTCGAGTAAGTTCAGGCTCATAAAAAGAGCCTAAAATCGGTGATTTTGTATAATCAAGTAAGTTGTAAGTAATTGGGTCTGTGCGTTTTACTTCTTTAATTGTAAATATTTGTGTTGACCAGTTTGGTTGATAACCTTTTGCAAAGTTTCTTTAGTATTTATTTATGTGTACATAATCTCAAACTTTGTATTTTGCATTCTGATAAAATTTCGGTTGCATGTAAATGTTTATTTATTTATTTATTTCAAATTAAAACATGTCTATTGAGCTAATGCTCTTTTTTAGGCTATACAATATAAAAATTAATTTATTAACATTTTTTATTCCATTTCTAATAATAATAAATCAAAAATTTCAATATACAATACTTAATTCTAAAATTCAATATTCTTTACTTAAACACTATGTTAAAAATAAAAGAAGAAATTTAAAAAAAAATACAAAAGTAATAAAAAGAAGTTTATATGTGTAAATTAAAAATTCATAAAATTCATAAAAATTAAAAAAAAAAATTAAAAACGTAGACCAAATAAAAAAAAAATTATTCTAATAGCAAGCTTTAACAAAAACAAGAAATAAACAAGAGTAAAATTAATTGCAACAATAAAATGCGTACATGAAATTATTCTACAAAAAATAGACGATAAAAAGAACAAGAATATCAGAGAAAAAAAAAGAAAAATTAAACAAAAAATTAAATTAAATTAAAAGTAAAAAGAAATTTAAATCATCTTATGTTTTGATGATAATTATTAATATATTGTTGTTGTAGTGTTTTTTTTAATTTATAACTGGTGAATTTTTTTTGATCTTTTTGAAGGTTGTTATATAGTTTGATTCTCTTATATAATGTTGTCGATGTACCAAATAATGTTGTATTTTTACGCTCTAGGTGAATTTGTTGTTGATTACGTGTATTTACGTTGTGTTGCTCTTGTCTTGACTTTAATATGGTTGTGGTGTGTACATTTGAATTTATCATGTTGTGAATATGTAAAATTAATTGTATGTTTATGTGGTCTTTCAGTAACAAGAGGTTATTCGTTTTATGAATGAATTCCGTACCCTCTAATCTGTTATAAGCGAATAGGTTTTTGATGGCTCTATTTTGAATTTTTTGCAAATTCTCTATTACTCCATATTTATCCCATAGTCCCCCATACATAGTCTCCGTACCCCATATTTTTATCCCATAGCTTAGATGGCTCTGAAAAAGCGCATGAAAAATTGATTTTTTTATGTTGTTAGGTATATATTGTGCTGCTTTTCTAAAAACTCCGGCGATAGATGAGAGCTTATTGCTTAGCTGAGTGGTATGTATATCCCATTTGAATTTATTATCGATCCAAAAACCAAGGTATTTGAACTCATTTACCTGTTCTAGCTGATCGTTAAGTAGATTAATTGTGAGCAGTGGAGCATTAGAACTAACTAACATGTATTTTGTCTTCTTTGCATTTATTGTTACCTTATTCGTTGTCGCCCATTTGGTTAGTTTGACTAACGCGTTGTTAATTTTATTTTGTAGCTCAAAGTAGTTCTTCCCTTGAAAGACAATACAAATATCATCTGCATATAGAAAAATCTCCCCGTCCACATTAATGTCTTGGACACTGTCTATGTATAGAGTAAAAAGTAATGGCCCTAGAATGCTTCCCTGTGGTACGCCAAACTTAACTTTTTCGCTCTGACTTGCCTTGGTTCCTATTTGTGTAAACTGTGTTCTATCACTCAAATATGACTCGAACCATTTGTATGGTATTCCTTTGAAACCAAAATTTTGCAGTTTTTTCAACATTATCTTATGGTCAACAGTGTCAAAGACTTTTGTTAAATCCATAAATAAAACACCAACCAGTTCTTTTTTATCTTTTAACGACTGAATGAGTGTTACCATATCTATTAAAGCCGTTTCAGTATTTGACTTTTGTTTGAACCCGTATTGTCGCTTCGATAGGATGTTGTTTTCGGTTAGGTAAGAACAAGCTTGTTGTTGAACTACTTTTTCAATAATTTTAGAAACCGTCGGCAATATGCATATAGGTCTGTAGTTATTTACATCAGTCTTATCGCTAGATTTAAATATTGGTACAATTCTACCAATTTTCAGTGATTTTGGTACCATACCTTCATGTAAAGATTTGTTTATAATTTGAGTAATATTATCTGCTATCAAATCATTACAACATATAGTAGCTTTTGAAGATATATTATACTTATCTACTGAACCTTTGTTTTTCATATTTTTTATTATGTTGTATGTTATGTTTTTTGTGATTTCTTTGAAATTGAAAGTCTTGTTTGTATTTGTTTTTGTGTAGAATATTTCTGCTACGTGTTTTTTTGCTAACGTTTCTCCTATATTTGAAAAATGTTGGTTAAGTTTATTTATTTTTTCATTTGCTTTTGCTTCTGTAAGCCTTTGTAGGAGTGAGTTATCTACCATTTTTTTGTTTGTATTATATATGACCTCATTTATACACTTCCAAGTTCTGGCTGGACAATTTATGCTACTTTTGAATTTGTTTTCAAAGTACTGTACTTTTTTGGTTCTGCGCATACCGGTAACCTTGTTTCGGTAGAACTTATAATTTTGCTCCAAATTTTTATTGGTTTTGTCTTTTAGCCACTTTGAGTACCAATGATATTTTGCCTTTAACGTCAATTTTAATTCATTGTCAATCCATTCTTTTTCATTATTTTTTTTATTTTCTTTTACATATTTTTTGGTTGATGCTAACTTCTGTTTTTCTTCGAAAATTTTTAAAAATTCATTAGTGTAATGATTACAATCCAAAGATTTTATTATATTAATTGTTTCATTCTTCATAGTATTATTCAATTTTCTATAATTTGTGGTTCGAAATAACGAGCGGTTACTATCATGCACATTTAATAAATCATATTTCTTGGACACTTCAACTAAGATGACATTATGATCTAATAAGTCTATATGTATGTGTGATAGTTTTATTTTTTCATTCAAATTGTTGGTAAGCACATGATCCAGACAAGATTGACTTATTAGTCTTGTAGCTATATTTCGGTTGCAGTGATAAAAGAAATACGTGGACATAAAATTATTATATGTATTAATTTTTGTGTTATTTTCAAATAAATTAATATTAAAATCTCCTAAAATATAAGTTGTTTTATTGCAATTAGTGTTAATTAAATATTTATCGAATTCTTTCAGAAATAAATCAATATGTGATGAAGGTGATTTATAAACATTGATAATGTTAAAATTGTTATTGTGTTTTGTTATTTCAAGACTTAAGAAGCTATCACAATTGTTACTAAAATTATAGTTTGTGTTGAAATTAAACTTTCTATTGACAAATACAGCACAACCACCTCCTATTTTATCGGGACGACAACTACAAATTGATACAAAATCAGTGACATTACAAAATTTAACATCTTCACTTTTCAGCCACGTTTCTGTGACACATATTACATCAATGGTGTTTTTTAATATCTTTAAAATAACTTCAAGTTCTTCCATTTTATTCTTTAAACTGCGAGCGTTTAGATATAAAACGTTCAGATTTCCAAGTGTATTCACTTTTACATCGTCAAACGAGTAGAATAATTCATTACTTGGGTTAACTAAAAAGGGGTTATTTTTATTCATTTATAATATTATTTAATAGTGTTATATTTTTTATCTCTATAATTTTGCTATTTTGATCCTTTCGGATCATAACTTTTCCATCATTAACCCAGGTGAACGCTATTTTATTGTCTCTTTTTAAATCTCTTGTTTTCTTAAAAATATAATTAAAATATCTGTCAATTTCTCGTTTATATAAATTGGTTGCTTGCTATTTTCATTCTTAAAAATTGTTCCTGTATTTAGGAAATTTTTTTCTTTTTTCTGTTTTTTGTATTCAGACATCAATTGAAGTTTAGAATTCTTTTCAACGAATTCCAGTTCAATTATTGGTGGTTCGGCTGATTGCTTTTCATATTGATTCTTTCTATATATTTTATTTATTTTGTTTTGTGAACCATTCATATTGAAATTACCTAGAATTTTGTCAGCAATATCATTTAGATTTTCGTTTTCTTTTTGTGGAATACCACTTATTTGTATTGATTTATTTATTTGAGTTTGATAATTCTTTTGCAGAACAGTTTCTAGTGATGTTATTTTATTTTTTAGAATTTCTACTTCATTTTTAATTTCTGTATTTTCTTCAATAATATTCTCTGTTATAATTTTATAATCATTTATAGTGGTTTTTAATATTTGAATTTCATTTTCTAAGGAAGTGTTTTTTGCAATCAGGATATCAAGTTCATCATTTAATGTGTTTAAATTGCATTGGTTGTTTAGTGAATTAACTGAATTCTTATTTCTAGTTATACTTACTTTGTGATTATTGGCTATAACACTGGTATTTTGGGAAATTATGCTCTTTCGACCACTCCTATTCTGCAGGCATTTAGCACAGAACCAAGTTGAGTCATCTCTTTTTATTTCATCAAATTTTTTCTTCGAAAGACCACAACAAAGTTTATGAAAGATGCTATTACAGCCTCCATTACATAAAATCCAGCTGCCTCCACTTATGTTGCAAGGTCTATTACACTTGTTGCAAATTGAATTTCCCTCCAGATTTATGTTACGAAATTTAACAAAGTGTTTTTTATTAAGTATTAATATTCGAATTTTATTATTTGAAATTATATTAAATATTTTTACAAAATTTTTTTTTTTTATTTTTAATGCGATTTTTTTTATTTTATTTTTAATTTTTATTTTCAATAATTTGTAGATGCGACTTTTCTTTATGACGTTGGAAATATCATCAAATGTTCGTAAAAATATATTTCTCGTTTGCTTTTGTAACTTTTTTAGGTTGAAGTTTAATTGTAAGATGATATGTTGAGTTGTATTTCTCAATAATTGAGGGTAAAATAGATATCCAGTTATTTACCTTGAAAACTAAATTGCTTCCACATTGCATTTTTTAAAGTACGGTTAAAACGTTCTACTGTGGATGCTTTAATTTCAGAATATGTTTGATAATGATTAATTTATTTTCTTTCCATGAGTTTTCTAAATTCTTTGTTAAAAAACTCTTTACCTTATCAGATTGAATATTTTTTGGGAGTGTTCCAGCACGTTTGAAAATGTTTTGCATGCCAAGAAAAACGTTATTAGCATTTTTAGTTCTAATTGGCTCAGCATGAGCATATTGGAAAAGATGTCTATTACAGTTAATAAATATTTATTTCCTTTGTTAAACTTTGCATATGGAATCATTTCTACTAAATCGATTTGCCATGTATCGTTTAAACCTTTTTGAATAAATTTTCTTCGACGATAGTTTCGTCTGGCCGATCTATGTATTTCCGATACTATGTGTGCCCTTGACAGTATGCTTGTACCATTTAATCAGTACCATTTAATCAGTACCATTTAATCAGCTTTTCCAATTGTATTTTATGATTTTCTTTAGAGCAACATTACATGTATTCGGTCCATATAACGAGTTGTCGTAAGCCCAAGGACAAACAGCAAAATGAGTTCCGTATGTTGACGTAAATTTTTCTGTTGTTGAAAATTCTTTAACGTATTTATACATGTAAAAAATACGTTGCATTTAATAAGACAGAGGAACATAATTTTAAAAACTCTTCCACTCCTTTCACCTCCAACTTTTAAAATGAGAATAATTTATACACGTTTGCTGCTTTTATGTATTTGAAGAATAAATCTAATTACCTTTCAATGACTTTTGAAACGCGAACCAATAATGATATAATTAAAAATGATGATAGCTACCTGGATGTGGAAAAACATTTTTATGTAACTTAATTAAAAATATTAACAGATTGATACATCCAAAAGTTGAAAAAATAAAATGGTGTAAACCACAAATGTCTGCAACTCCAACAAGTATAAATTTCCCTGATATAAATTTTTATAACAGAATTCCAGAAGAGCTTGGTGAAAATAAACCTACTTTAATTGTTTTAGATATTTAATATTAGATTCTGCAAATAAACGTTTTTCATCAGGGAAATTCTCTCGAGATATTTCATTAAATTGTAAATATTTGGTGCTTTTAAAAAACCCTCGAGACAAATCACAGATTTTTTCTCTTTCTAGACAAATATCCGGAAAATATAAAAGGTTTCCTGGGGGTATATAATGAATCAACCACAACTCTACATGGTTATATTGTGTTAGATTTAACACAAGACGTTAACGATTTGTTTCGTATTAGAACTAATATTTATTCAAAAGAATATTGTATATGCTACTGTGATACGGGTGGTTTGAACAACAGCTGTCAAAAATATGCAACGATTGAAGAAAAACCAACATATGATACATGTACTAGGAAATTGCAACAAGAAGAAATTTCGTGAAATATTCTTAAATATTGTGATGATGATATTATAAAAACTATTGTTTAAATTATCATTATTTCCATTTAATATATTGATTGATTAAATGGAAATAATAAAATATCACCAGCACAAAAATCAAAATTAAAAAAACATAAAAAACAATTAAAATTTCTAGCCTGGCTAAGCAAAGTATAAAAGCCAAACGCAAAATATTAGTTCAATATGGTGGTTTTTTACCAAGTTTAATCGGAACTATATTATCTGGTGTAATAGGAAAGTTACTCAGTAAGACATAATGCAGCGAATGATTGTTATGTCACCAGAAATATTTTCAAAATTTAGTAAATTATGTTAAGATGATAAAAACTTGGAGTTATTGAATCAAAAAATGAAAAAGGTTTTATATGATAAAAAATGAAAACCATTGCAAAAATGGTACTTATTGAAAAATCTCTCAAAAAAATTAAAGTAACCAAATCTATAGGTTACACATATTCTTCATATGGCGATTCGGAATTACATTTGGATGATTGGAAGTTTAATTTTTTGCCAACGCTTATTAAAAATATAACTCCTAATCACGGGTTTACTCGAAACCAAGTTTTGAAAGAATCTCTACTCCTAAAAATTATGATGATGTAATATTTAAAAAAGTGTCAGAAGGATCGAATCAACAAGAATGGTGACATTCCCTTTTGCAAAAACTTATCATAAATATAAAATTATTGCGAAAAAAAATTTTTTTTTTTTTTTTAATTTCATTTAATTGTTTTATAATTTTATTTTTAAATTTGTTTAGTAAAACTTTTTACAGATATCCACAAAATTTTCAAAAAATGGTAATATGAACGTGATATACGTATGTTAAATTATTCAATTTAATAAATATTCTGTAAATATGTTCTTGCAAACACAATATATAATTTGAATATGCTAACAAAAATAAAAAAAAATGTTACAATTTTAGAAAGTAGTTTTTAATGCAACATGAATTTAGTTTAAATTAATCTACGTTCTCTAATAATAATTTCATTAAAAATAAGTGCGTTATGTCGGAAAAGTACTCAGGAGAACCTTTTGAATACTTAATTGGAAAATGTGCTGTTTTTCCAATTAGAGACAGAGGATTTATTCCACCCGATAAATTTAAAAAAGTTACCGTGCAACCAAGTGGCTATGACGAATGCACCGCCAGAGGCCAGAATTAAGCCGGCAGCGCTCTGGCCCTAAGCGCTAGAGCTCTGGTCCCAACCATCAGAGCCCACACAAGTGACGGAAAAGCCCAGACTTCATCCACCAAAGTCAACACAAATGACGGCGGAAAGGCTTCTGTGTCTTGAGAGAATGCCCACGTCCCCTTCACCAGAGTCAACAGAAGTGGCGAAGGCTTCTCTACTTTAAGAAAATGCCCAGGTCACCTTTGTCAGGGGCCAACAGAAGTTGCTGAAATAATTTAAAAACTCTGTAAAAAAAAACATTATTTAATGATATATTTGAAGTTTTATTTTTAATATTTTTTTATTGAGGTATTAGCTCAAAAAGAACCATACTCAGACGATCTAGATCCCGTCCCAAAAATTTGAATGGATACCTTACACCGATCAACTCTGCCAGGTTTTCTTCAGTTTTGACTTGCTTAGCAACACGTTCTGGCACATAGAACGTTATTTTTTCATTTGTTTGACAATATTTACAATACAATACAAATTTTCATTTGTTTTTCATGAGCAGTACCTGTTGACCTCTTTTTGTACTCATAAAAAACCATTTAATAATTTTATAGAGCTCTCCCTCCACCAGAGTATCTATTATTTGGTACACCTCCTGTTCACTTTTGGGTGCTGCCCGTAAATTATCTAAAAACGACTAGAAGTAAAAATAAAAAAATTAAAAATATTATTTTTTTTAATAAAATTTACTTACCATTTTTTGATGATAATTGCAACTGACTGTTTGCTTGTAATATAATGATAAATCTGCTTATTATATACAAATCAAACATATTATCCCTTCCTTTTTCTACCAGGAAATTTTAAAATAAAATCTTCTAACATAAAATCATTTCCTAGAACACTTTATAAATTAACTAATTATTTTAAATTAATTTCTTTATCTAATTTAGAAGCAAATCAACATGAACCCACCAACGTTAAAATCAGTGGCATTAGCAGAATGGGTAAACTCTAGACAATTTCGATACAATTATTATAAATATTTATGTTGTCGAATGGATATACAAAATATAATTTGCTATTGTCCATACCTAAAGAGAGATGTCACAATAGAAGAATAAAGAAAAAATTGCAAATGGCTAGGAAACCGCAAACGCACTGATGGAAAGATCCAGTTTACGGTTACATACTGTTACCATAAAACTCAGGCAAAATAAAAACTTTGTGTTGCTTTGCTTTTTAAAATTAAAATAATAAAATTTTAATAAACTTCTTTTTAAAAAGCTTTTATTTTTTTCTTTTAAACCCAAATGGTACAGAACTATAATTTTCATAAAACCTTACATCGCTTTGTCTGTCAGAAGAAAATGCTTTATATGCATAATTTTGTTTTTTGTTGCTGTACCTGAATTCTATATAAATAATTTTGTGAGTTTGTTTCTCAATTTTTTTTTTTTTCTATTTTCTTTTTTGTTGTTTATATCTTATTTCAATATTTAAATTTGACATTTATTTATTAAAAATTATGCGACCATACGGCTACGGCTAAGGTCTTTTAAGTAAAATCTATAGATAAATTATAAATATTATTGTATTAATCAAAAAAAAAAAAATGCTTGATTAAATTATTATTAAATTTAATTCATATAAGGAAATGTAAACAATTCTTTTATCATGAAGAAGAAATCAAATTTTGTTTTTTTAAATAACCTTAGTTTGAAGATCACGTTAATAAAAAACGGTTTGAATAATTAGGAATTATAAATTAATTCTTTTTAGCATGTTTTTATAGAAATGTATAATTAAATTAGATTTGTAACAATAACATATTTACCAATAAGAATAATAATAGATTAACTTTTTTTATGATTTAAGTTATTATAAATTTAGTTTTAAGTCATTGTTTTGTACAATTTTAATTACAAGCATTAATTTAAGAATTTTTTTTGCAACTACCTTATTTTGGTTTTGTTTAATAAAATAAAAATAAAATAAAATATCTTTACTAAAAATTAATTAATCTTTTTTTTTAAATATTAATTAACCCCCGTGACTTTTTTTTATTTTACCTTGATATTCATATTCTAAAGAATTATTAGAATTCCATTAAAAGTCTTTGTTCTTTGTTAAATGTATAAGTTTAAAAGATCAAATATACTATTTAAACAATAACACACTTTTGAACGGGAAACAATTCGTGAAATATTAAATTGGCCAACAAACTTATTTTTAAAAAATTCATCGAGGAAGGACCAAAATTTGAAATTATAAACGAACGAAGTCAATTTTGTAATCGGTTTCGAGTATTGTCGCGTAAAATAACTTTCAAAATAAAATCGCTACCAAACAATAAGCAATAAACAAAATTGTAGAATATTCACTACAGAACGTTAACGCAGATGATCTTGTTGGAATAATGTTTTTTGTACAAAATGTCCAAGATCGAACACCGCGCTGGATTAACTACAAACCAGCAAACACCCTCAAGTTTGAAGACATATGGGAGATAATTTATAAAATTTTTCAAAGCAGTTCTGAGGGGTTGAGCACTGATTCGTTTGAACTGAGTACTACCATAGTTCATTTACCCACAGGAAGTGGAAGAAATCACATATTTTTTACATTCAAAGAAGAATGCTTAAAAAGGAAAGGTGTTGTAACTATTAAAAACAAGGACAATCTTTGTTTGTATCATGCTGTTGTTGTTGGAAAAGCTTTCGCCGACAAAGTCAATTACAAAAAAATTAGCAAAAAATAATCAAAAATTGCAAACAAATTTAGCGAATGAACTAGTGCAAAAATTACAAGTAGATAAAACAAAGAGTGCGGGAATTCCAGAATTACAAAAAATACATTATTTCGGCGATGAGTACAACATCGTAGTCTACAGTTATGGCGACAAAAAAATATTATCTTTGATGGAAGAAATAATGGCAAAAGAATTAATCTGTATTATCACAATAACCATTACAATCTAATTACTTCACTTACATCAGTTTTTTGTGTAAGTTATTATTGTGCAAAATGTAATGTAGGATACAATAATAAAAAATATGATAAATGTGGTGGTAGCTGTATTTGCTGTTAGCAATCTCCTGCGTGTGAAAAAATACCTATAGATGTTTCATGTATTATATGTAAACGATTCTTCAGAGCAGAAAACTGTTTTAAAAACCATTCTGAAAAAATATGCTCAGAAGTTCATAAATGTCTAAAATGTTGTAAATTATATTCAGTTAAGCGTTATATACACAAATGTGATACTGTGTTTTGCAAACACTGTAACAATTTTGTAAAAAGTTATCATTATTTCTTCATTAATATTGACGTAAGAGAACCTGTTCTTGACGACATTGTTTTTATATTTTATGGCTTAGAAACAATGCAAGAAACAACAATATACCAAAAGCAGAATCAATCGTAAAATTACAGGACCCAAACCTGTGTGTTCTCTCCACAAGATGTCATTATTGCATAAATAAGTCAAAAAATCTGGTTATAGAACAACAGTTATAAAAACAAAAGTAATTTGAAGTTTCGTTGATATAATTTTAAAAACAGCAAAACAATTTAAGAAAGTTACGGTTTTGTCACATAATGGTCAAAGTTTTCATTTCAATTCATCAATTCATTTTAAATGAACTATTAAATAAAACCAATTTAGATCCCAAATTGATCATGAAGCGAACCAAAATGATTCAAATGCAAATAAATAACATACAGTTTTTAGATTCGTTAAAGTACCTGCCAATGACAC
Organism: Poecilobothrus nobilitatus; assembly: GCA_947095535.1. Lineage (NCBI taxonomy): Eukaryota > Metazoa > Arthropoda > Insecta > Diptera > Dolichopodidae > Poecilobothrus > Poecilobothrus nobilitatus. The sequence continues at coordinate 234,655,422 of OX352772.1, forward strand.
TGGCTAAACTTGCGAAAGCTTTTGAACTATCTGTTAATGTTAAAAAAGGTCACTTTCCACATTTATTCAACACTAGAGAAAATCTAAATTACATTGGGTCTTTGCCAGCAGTACAATATTATGGTATCGATTCAATGACAGAAAATGATCGTAAAGAATTTATCGCTTGGTATAAACAAAAAAAGGATACTGAATTTATTATGCAATTCGAACTAGAAGAATATTCTAAAAATGATGTATATATTTTAGCGGAAGCGTGTATAAATTTTAGAAATCTTATGTTAGAAGAAAGTAATGTATGCCCTTTTATGGAAGCGACAACTACAGCTTCAGCATGCAATTTAGTCTTCGGTAGAAACTTTTTAAAACCAATTAGCTTAATACCAAAAAATGGCTACAGACTTGGAGATATACAATCAAAAATTGCTCTTCAATGGTTAATTTGGGAAGAAGATCAGAGAAACATCAATATTTGTCACGCTGGTAAACAACGCGAAGCAATCATAAACGGGTTAAAAGTAGATGTATTATGTGTAAAATTTTTGAATTTCACGGATGCTATTATCATGGACATCCAAAATGTTTTCAGTATAGGCGTACAGAAACAATAGGTAGTCTTAAATATGATACAACGGATACTAGTTTTGAATCTACCATTACAAAAAAGAACGATTAAAATCATTTGGATATGAAGTTATTGAAATGTGGGAATGTGATTTCAGACAACAGATAAATGAAAAAGAAGAAATGTCATATTTATTAAATCATACCATTTTAAAAAGTACTCCTTTAATTCCTAGGGACGCGTTTTACGGAGGACGAACTGAAAATAGCACTATAAACCTAAAGAAGGTGAAAAAATAAAATATATTGATATTTGCTCGTTATATCCCTATGTGTGCAAATATGATAAATTTCTAATAGGACATCCAAAAGTTATAGTTGGAAACGAAAAATGCTCCCACAAGAAAAGTGTCAGGAATTGTTTCAAATGGTTATGTTTTGATAAAGATCACAATTCTTGGGTAAATAAAAACGATATGATATGAAACTTATTTTACTTTTTAATAAAAATTTTACAATTCTGTATGCATTTATTTTTGCAAATATAGTTTTCAATAACATACCTGAAACTTACATAATACAAAGCAATTTGCAAGAACATAATAAATCTTGTTCTGTATTATTTTGAACAAGATTTATTATGTTCTTGCAAATTAATACAGAAGCAAGAACATAAAAAATTGATAAAAAAGAAATAAAAAATTTACCCTGAGAGATTAACATATCAATATTTAAAAAGGCAGGGGGAATAAAGCCTAGAACAATAAGACCTAATAGGCCTTATTTCACATTTGAGTTGAGAAATAAGGCCTAATTCGTAAAATTTCGCAGTAGGTCTTTTTTCTATGAAAACATTTTTATTTTTCATATTCTGTTTGTTAACTATTCAAGCTAATTCTGCTCCAATTTCTAATATTAGATTAGATAAGGTGCCGTGCCTTTTTTAATTTGTTCAAAATGTTCATCTAAGATTCCAGCACATTCAATATCGTACGAGCCTTGGCACAATCCACTGCAAGTTCTTTAGTATTAGAATTATTGGAAAATTTTTTGCTATAATATATAATTGTTTGAGTAGCTATATATTTACTTATTTCCTTAACATTCATATTTAATTTTAAATTTAATTTTTTAGTATATATTTTTTTTTTAACAATAACTTTATTTGTTTTCTTTTCTTTTTTGTTTACCCCATAACAATTAATACAATGTAAAAAATTTGTAATTTAAATTTTTTGGAATCAAAAATTTGTTAATTAGTCATTGGATACTTGTCCTAGGAAACAAAATGACTAAATAGTTTATTTATTCATTTAATCATATTAATATATTTTTTTTATATTTTGGTTTTTATCATTTATATATTATATCTATATATATATATATTATTTTGTTCATCTCAAATGAAATGTAATACAATTGTCATGAGTAAATAAATAAATAAATAAATAAATAAAAAATAATAAAAATATAACATTGTTTAAACATTTTGGTTTTTGTTAGAATAGTTATTATTAATTATTCTTTTTAAGAATATTTATTAATTAATTATTATAAATTAATTATTTATGATACTATTCATACAAAATATTTTTAACTAATTTTTTTTCTAATTTTTCAAGAGCGCTAAAAAATAAAACAATTTTTAATTTCAAATGCCAAATAATAAAAAGATAAAATATTAATATTAAAATACATTGACAATAGTTTGTAAATCATTTACAAGTAAATCATTACAATCAATTTTGTATTATTATACCCGTACGATAAGGATCGGGTCCGTTCGTCAGAAAGATAACTAAATAACTAGTTAGAGCAGCTAGGGTTCTCAAATTAACAGAAAATTGGATCAATTTATAGATTCCCTATTTTTTTGGTTGAGATTCGACCAAAACTTCGGGTAGCTTTCGGACAACAAACTTTTTGATCTCCACATTTTTAATATAAATTTTTCAAAAGTTCTACATAGTTTGAAGTAGAGCCATTATTTTAACTGCTGATAGATATCATAAAAATATTAATTTTATAGAATCTGTAATCGAATATCTTTAAAAAAAGTTGTTAACAGAAATATAAGTATAATATTGGAGCTTTAAGTTTTATGTATTACTTCAAAAAAATTTTAACAGGTATTCAAGTTACAGTTTTTTTAAAAATAGAGAATTTGCAGTTTTTGATCCCTTACAGCTGCTGAACAGTGGGCGATACAAAAATATTTTCTGATATTTATTTTCAAAGATCTAACTCCTCTTAAAATTCTAAATTTCTAACTTAAACTGTTTGGAAGATAGAAGGAGTCAAGAATTTTGCAAAATTTGAGTTTCGCATAACGGTAAATTAAGACACCGTATGGCCCAAGTATATGTTTATTATATATATACTTGTAAAGCTAATAAAAGCAGTTATCGTATAGCGTTTTCAGATTGAAGATATAAATTATATAACTTGTGTTATGATATTGAAATATAGGGTTTTCTAGAACTTTGGGGGCTTTAGCTCCGTAAAGAATAGAGAGACAGAGAAAAGTTGTTCCATAAAATTAATACTTTTATGATATCTATCCGCAGTTAAAATGCCATGGCTCTACTTCAGATGATGTATGTAGAACTTTTGAAAAATGTTTATGAAAAATGTAGGAATCAAAAAGTTAGTGTTCGAGAGCTACCCGAAGTTCTGGTCGGATTTCAGCCAAAAACAATAGGGAGGGTCGGCACTGTGGGCTGATCTTCTAGTCACTATTTTCTACCTCAAATTGATAGAAAATTAAATATGACGAGGCTTGAATATTTATTGTTACAGATCCAAATTGTTTAGATATTCAGTTATTGTGTCAAAAGTGCAGTTAACTGGATTAATGTACTCATCTGATTTTTAGTTATTGTTTATTGGAATATTTTGCAATCTAATAAAATATTTGCATTGATAACTATTTATTTCATCTTCAATTACAATAAAATATTTATTAGTTAAAGGCATTTACCGCATCGGCAATCGCCAGAGTAATATTTCACTTCTTTATTTGGAAACAATTTTCTGAAACTACTGCGAATTTATTTATTTACACTAATTATTTAATTTATTAAATATTACATTAAATATATTTTATATGTTATCATTAATTTGCGCACTATAATAAAAATGTTAATTATTTGTTGTTAAGGTTCTTCCAATTTATCAGTGCTTATAATCGACTGACTTAATATTATGTTGAACTTATGGGATAATAATTTAGTTTTGTAGGAATATAGGTGTTGTATAAAATAATTGAAAAGATACTATTTTGTCGGAACATTAAAACGTTTAATTAGCAGGAATTTTGTATATGGGAAAATAGTTATGTTTTTATGATAATATTGAAAAAAGGGGCCTCGGTGGCCTAGTGGGTAAGAGCGTATAACATACGCTGTAAACACCGAGGGAGTGTGGGTTAGGGTCCCACACACATCGTAAGAGTAATTCCCCCTCACGACATGTACAGCCACGTCTGAAAAGGAAAGGCTGTGTAATTTCCTTATTACGTTTATGAAAACTAACTAAAAAAAAAACCAATTGGCAATGCTGAATTTGCAGGAACGTGTAGATTTACTGAAGGTATAAATATATGGCATAATAATTATTTACTTTTTCAAGAATATAAGTGTTGTTTGAACATAAAAGAATTTTGTCTATGGGAAAGTAATAATATTTTTTTAATAATGTGCAAATGCTTGTTTTATATTAATTGAAAATAAAACAATGGGAAAATAATTATATTTAAAATAATGCTTTTTTATTGTTAGTGGTGTCATACCGTTTATAACAATTATGATTATAAAAAAATGTTGACGTTGACGGATATTATGGAACTGAATTTTTGTTTGTAAGGGTGTTATGGGATATGATTAAAAAATATATGCAAAGACAAAAAAGAAAGGGTGTTATGGAATTTTTTTTTTTTATTTGTTATATCATATGCTTTAAAATTAGCAAAAAGTTGCACAAAGCTAATATTTTTTTCTCAATTACTTACAACTAAAATCTTAACACTATGTAAAATTTTTTTAGTTTTCTTATCAGACTAATATTATTGTTACATGTTTTTATTTTGATTTTTACTAATGTAGAAAATTTTTGTTTTTTGGCTACTATGTTGAAAAAATTTATAAAAACCAAGATTTTTTTATTTTTTTTTATATTATGAATAAAACTTATATTAACTTAAGACTAAGTTCTATACCTATTCTAATCTGGACCTAACTAACTTAATCTAATCCTATTCTAACCTATCTCTAACATACTTTATATTTATAAATGAATTTTATTATCTATTAAGAAATGTTAAGAAGTGTTAAACACCAATGATTATTTAATATTCTTTTATCCTTTTCAAGGATAAACATATCATATTTCAACAAACTAGTCTCAATATTATTTGGGTTATATTCAATGCACTTGCACGTAGCCCGTCTATTATAATGATATAATAGAGGGACATGTTCGTGGTTTTGAATATAACCTTTAGTAAATAAAATGTTCGGGAGCAATAAACCCCGATTTTAAACTATTTTTTATATACTCTTCATTATGGTAATATATTTTGGATATTAGATCACTTTCGTTTGTGTTAAGAGATCGTTTGAAGTGATTACGAATAATTTTTATTAAAAAATTATAGAATCTAATTTTCCATTTGGCTTGCGCTAACGTTGAACCAGATTGGTCCCGCGTATGATATTATTGGTCTGATGAGACCTTGGTAGACTAAAACTTTTACCTTTTCTTTAAGGGTTCTATTATAAAATAGTTTTTGGCATGCCATAAAAGTTTTTGTGCCTTTTTCTACTGCCTTTTGTATGTGAGAAGTGAAATTAAGGTTTTGATGTAGATATACGCCCGGATATTTAACTATTTTTTTTTGTTAATTTTAATATTGTTGGGAAACTTAATTTCGAATTCTTTCCAATGTTTTTTTATATTATTGTTTACTTTATCTACGTTATCGCGGAATAATATTGCTTCGCATTTATCTATATTCATTTTCAGTAACCATACTTTCTAGAAACAAAAATCAATGTAAAGTTAAATTGTTTTTGAACATTTTTTTGTACCTCTTTTATATTAATTGCAGAAGAATAAACTATAAGATCATCAAAAAGGCGATTGCATAATTGTCGCCATTGATCTTATTTAGAGTATTTAAAAGATCCATTGTGTATAGAGAAAATAATATTGGTGAATTCAAAGTACCTTGTTGTAAACCACTCTTGATTTGGAATATTTTCTCTCTATTTGATTTATTTGATATTAAGAATTTATTTCCGGTAGTCATATCTAAAATCAATCTAATTATATTGATTGGGAAGTTTAATTTTATTAATTTGTATAAAAGACCGTCTATCAATAAGCTATTAAAAGCTTTTTTGAGGTCGATAAGGCAAGTACCAACGCATTCTTTTTTATTTATGTACCAGCATATATCTGATGTTAGTTTATTGATGGCATGAATTGTGCTTTATACCTGTAGCCAAACTTGTGTTCAGGTAGTAATTTTTTATTGTTAACAAAATTTAATATTTTGTCATTTATGATAGTCTCACAAATTTTGCTAATGTTTGGTAACAAGCTGATAGGTCTATAATTACCGAAGATTGTGGTATCTTTTCCCGGTTTTTTTTAGCATAATTACAGTAGTTTAATGCGTTATTAAAAAGAATAACATACTTTTCTATCATTTTTTGCTTAAATGTTTTAGCACTATATTCGGTATTCTGTCTATTCCTGATGAAGTTTTGTTGTTCAGGTTTCTAAATCTTATTAATAGGTTGTTGTGGTTCGTAAAAAAATTGTTCTTGTTCAGACTGTTTAGGGATGTATTTGTTGAGTTAAACCTAGTTAAGGTTTCATTATTATTTTTTTTTTTAATGCATTTCTCTGCCACATAAATGTGGACAGGAAATTACACAGCCTTTCCTGTTCAGGCGTGGCTGTAAATATCGTAAGGGGGAATAACTCTTACGACGTGTGTGGGACTCGAGCCCACACTCCCTCGTTGTTTACAGCGTATGTTATACGCTCTTACTCACTAGGCCAGCGAGGCCCCTTTTTTCAATATTATCATAAAAACATAACAATTTCCCATATACAAAATTCCTGTTAATTAAACGTTTTAATGTTCCGACAAAATAATATCTTTTTAATTATTATCTTATAAGTTCAACATAATATTAAGTCAGTCGATTATAAGCACTGATAAATAGGAAGAACCTTAACAACAAATAATTAACATTTTTATTATAGTGCGCAAATTAATGATAACATATAAAATATATTTAATGTAATATTTAATAAATTTAATAATTAGTTTAAATAAATAAATTCGCAGTAGTTTCAGAAAATTTATTTCCAAAAAAAAAAGTGAAATATTACTCTGGCGATTGCCGATGCGGTAAATGCCTCTAATTAATAAATATTTTACTGTAATTGAAGATGAAATAAATAGTTATCAATGCAAATTATTTTATTGGATTACAAAATATTGCAATAAACAATAACTAAAAATCAGATGAGTCCATTAATCCAGTTGATTGCGCTTTTGACACAATAACTGAATATCTAAACAATTTGGAACATGTAACAATAAATATTCAAACCTCGTCAAATTTCATTTTCTATCAATTTGCAAAAGCGATGAGAAAGTAGAAGATATTAATTGACGAAGAATAACAGAAAAAAACTGCAGACTTTGGACCAAAAAGGCTAATTATTTGAAATTTTTGATTGATAAACAACAATGAGCAATAAATATGAACATTATCGTGTTATCAGTTTTACCACACATTAAACATTTTAAAAATTGTTGAGAAATATAATTCTGAAGTATATGAAAATGATATCGAGCAAATAACTGTATTAAACATAATTGTAAACAGCGAAATGAATAACAAACAATATGTAGCGCAATTTCGTTAAATTTAAAGTAAAGCAAGATATAACGTTAAAAAAAAGCCAACATATTTTTATATAAGAATATTTTCTTTCGAAAGAACGAAATATAAAGATATATCTGGGGAACCATTTTTTCATTTACAAAAAGTATTATATAATAAGGTAAAATAAGTTAAATAATTATCAATTTCTATGCACTAAGAACAACGTTATTAAAATTTGTAAAATTGCCTCAAAATATTGGAAATTTAAAAAATTAATTTTAATAAATAATTTAATCTTCTTAATAACATATACAATCAAAGGCGGATCTGGAAATAATATATTGATGGGGCACTAATAAAATTACCAAAAAAAAATATTTTGATTAGTATTTTAAGTATGTATTTGTTATATTATCAAAGAATTAAAAAAAACACAAAAAAAAAAAAATTTTTAGCTTTATAAATTAATATCAAAACTTTAGAATTTTTTGCAATTTTTCAATTTAGTACTAAAATTTACCGTTATGTGAAAATGAAATTTTGGTGAATTTGTCAACCTTCACAGATAAAACTTAAGTTGCGCCAGAATATTTTTTATACTACCATCCCTTATACCTACTACTATTTAAAATTTCTTATTTTTAAACACCTGTATTATGTCAAAGTAATTCTTGGATAAGATATAATGTTTGATCAAGTCCTGGGAATTCGTCAAGTCTAAAGAGCAATTTTTTTAAGTTATGTTATGAAATAAAATATAATTTAACATTTATACCATGGAAATTATTAACTTCTGTTAAATAATATTTATATATGAAAATGAACAATGATTAAAACAACAACAGAACATTTTAATTATTTACAGCTTTAAAAAAAATTATTCTATTTTAATTAATTGGGTACCTCACTATTATGATAAAAAAATCTTTAATTATCAAATGATTATTATTAGATAATAATATAAAGTTTAAAAATAATATAAAAACGAGGAAGAATACAATTGTCTTTGTCAACTCTTAGATACCCGTACAAATCCGTTAGTATGTTCATAGTCTGTCACTCTGCTTATAATATTATTTTTTTACTTTTTCAGTATTTTTGGGTGAATTTTATAATTTCTAGAACTATGGTTTGTACATACATATATTCAAACTATAGGTTTATACATTCTTCAAAAGCAGATTCTAACCTTCAACTTAACGATTATCAATCCAAAACTTAGTCGCAAATGTATGTAATAATGATACTAAGCGGCAAATGTATGTATATTAATTTTTTATACTAAACTTACTACAAAATACTAAATAAATATTAATATGCGTATGTATTCATATGTAGTACTATATATCGCCATTCATACATACATTGCATTATTTCTTTAAAAATTATTCATTCATAGAATAATTTCTTATAAATACAACAAAAGACGTCAATATATTCGCCGCTATATATATACATATTTCAATATTCTTATTATATAAACATTATTCATTAATCAGTGACATATACGATATGTAAATAAACAATCATATAATAAGTAGGTATGTATGTATACCAATATCATATAAATTTCTTAAAGCAACCGTTATATTTTTTATTTATTTACTTTTTTTGTACTACGCATCATACTCAACATTTTTTAAATTATCGAGAAAAAAAATATTAAAAAATATCGTTAAAGAGATTTGTTAGAAATATTGACAAAATCAAGCCATACTTTCGTCAAATTTAAGGTAACCTTATATTATTAAAAAAGAGTATACTTCCATATAAGGGGAAGGGATTATGTAATGACGTCATGAAACGGTACTGTATAACGTCATTTTTCCGAATATATATGGCATTGGTTGCGGAAATATCATTTAAAGGTCAAATTGGTTATTTAAAAATTTGCCTAACATTTTGCAGTATTTTACCAAAACCATTATATATTTTCTATAAAATTATATACAACCGAATTTTTTTTTTTTTTCATTATGATTTATTTAATTTAAATAAAAAATAAAATTACAACAGAATTATAATTAATAAATACAAAGTACAATATTTGACCTTAGCGATCACATTTGACCGGTGATCGCTGTCTGGTCTTCTAATTTTATAAATTTATAAATTCTTAATTTAAATGCAAACTGTCATTAATTAACAAAATTTATATAAAACAGAAAAAATAATAAAAAAAAACATAAAAAAATAAAAATCATTCATCAACCAAAAATTTGAATACATTTATAAAGGGTTTTCCAATTTGTGTGACGTTTCGGCCATTTGTAGTATTTCATGATCTGTCATTTTTTTTTCATTGTATTCAGTAATGTTTACAATTTCATCATGGAGAGATATACGCAAGAACAACGTTTACAAATTATTCAATTTTATTATCAAAATAATCGTTCTCTATTGCAACTTTTCGTGACAATCAAAAACGTTCTCCATTGCAATGACAATATTGCTGCCGTTCAGGCAAGTGTTGCTGCAGACCGCAATTTGTCGATTCCAAGACGTTCTCAAGAGTTAGGACTGTCTCAAACCACAACCTGGCGGATTTTGAGAAAGGATTTGAGCTTGCATTCGTATAAAATTGTTATCACTAAAGAGAGATTCGAGTTTTGAACGCAAAAGTGAAAGGCTTTAACACAAAAATTCAATTAAAAATAAAACATCACAAAAAAATAACAGAAATTGCTTTTCTTTATTTTTTTTGTCTGATTAAACAATCAGGGGAAAATAATAACATTCTCTATACCTTCAACATTGAAGAATTCAAAAAAGCACGTGAACTTCTTGATAAATCTGGAATTAATTATTACACGGTTACTCCTAAAGAAGACAAGAAAATTACACTTGTACTCAAAGGCTTATGCAACAGCTACTCATGTGAAGAGGTTTTGGCAATTCTGAAAGAATATGATAACGATGTCATCAAATTTGAGAAAGTAACAAGACTTACCACAAAAAATACATCTGCTAAAGGCATAATCCTACCTCATTTTATTGTGCAGGCATCGCCACAGAGCTCAATAAATGATATATCCAGAATAAAATCCATCGACCATCAAATTATTAAATGGGAGCGAATCCACAAACCGAACATGATGCAATGCACACGTTGTCAGCGTTTTGGACACTCTGCATCGAACTGTAAAATGGACGCCAGATGTGTTAAATGTGGTGATAACCATCTACCAGGGCAATGTACCATTAAGCCTGAAGATCCCAGGGAAAAGCTGTTCTGTACTATGTGCAAAAATTACGGCCATCCATCATCATACAGAAACTGTCCAGTTTATCAGGAAAAAATAAAAAAGCAGCACGAAAGCAAAGAAATAGTAAAAAGACGTATAGCAACTAAGCACATGGCAACGAATTTTGTACAGCCCAACATATCATTTTCAAATGTAGTGAGTAGAAATAATAATAACATTAGTAGTAGTAATAGTAATACCAATAATAATATGAATAACATTAACACTGATATTTTATTAGAAATACGTAATAGTATTATAGATTTAAATAAAAAAATTAATAATATAGAAAAAAATAATAATACTAACACCAATAGAATTAATATATTATTCGATTGTATGAACATTGAATCCAATCAACAATATGTCTAATCCAACAAGCACATATAAAATCATTTCAATAAATGTCAACTCTCTTATCTCATACAGCAAAAAATATGCACATATGCACTTTATAGAGAACAACAATCCAGACATTAGTTGTATATGTGAAACAAAGATGAAACCATCTGATCATATGTCACTAGACAATTATGATTTTATTAGAAAAGATCGAAAAAATGCTATTGACGGTGGCGGTGTTGCCATAGCAATTAAAAAATATCTTAACTACCAAATTGTGAATATTACATTTTCGATCAATTTACATGCATCGAAACTTGTATCATATCCCTGCAATTAAAGCAAAACAAAAAATTATATATAATTTCTATTTACGCACCAAATAGAAATTCACCTAATTTTTTGACAGAACTTGAAAAAATTTTTCAAACATTAAATTTATCCAATATTAACAATTTTTTTATATTAACGGGCGATTTTAATGCCAAACATACTTCTTGGTCGAACCCAATTGTATAATTGGATCCAAAAAAATTACATACTGTATAAAATGAAACTACAATTGTCAGACGCACTCACACTACCACGTGCAAACTCATACATAGATTTAGCCATTACCGATGTGAGAATAGCTGTAAGTTTCTCTCAAACCTATAACAATCTAACAACTCTGCCACAAGATAGTGATCATAATGCTATTTGTATTCCGTTCTGTATTAATAATGAACAAGTTTTAAGTAAAGAGTTACCATGTGAAGAAAAATTCGATTTCAATAATATTAATTGGAATAGATTTCGTAGAAAATTAGATCGAAATTACTTAACTCGAAGTAATCGAATATCTTAATACGGATAATAAAATTTTGGATAATTGCAACATATCGTTGCAAAATATAAATTTTCATCTCCTGAAATTAAATAAAATTATTCAACAAACGATGAACGAAAAAATTCCTAAAACAAAATTTACAAATAACTTAAATAAATTTAACTCCCGAAAACTTAAACAACTTTTGAAAAAAAAGCTCTTTGTTAAACGATATCCACAAAATTTACAAACAAAGACTCGATTTCTCTACTCAAGATATTCAACTACTTAAAAGTTTACTTAATAATATAAACACACTCAATAAACAACAAATTAAAATAGAAATAAGTAATTACTACAAAAACCGCCTTCAAAATATCTCTCCACAAAGTAATATGTTTCCCCAAATCAATAAAATATTTCGAAAAAATAAATATATCCAAATCACGAAGTTGCATATAGATTCAAACAATATTAATCTTTTAAATCAGAATAACATTAACGTAAACAATTTGATAAAAACTAACACAAACAAATTTATTTTAAAAGATTCAAGTCAAATTTATAATCTTATGGGCTCTTATTTAGAACAAACTCACAAAATAAATATACCAACAAACAGTAGATTCCACACTAAAGTAAAAGATAAAGTTCAACAATTCAAAATTAATTTCGAACAATTAAGATCCAATAGTATAACTTTATCCACATTTTCCAATATAAATAAATCGTCAATGCAATACGGCGAAAATAGCAAATTCATAAACCTTGAAGAAATTAAGGCAAAGCTTAAAGCGTTTAAAAATAAAGTTTCATCAGGAAACGATAATATACCAAATGTGGTACTAAAAAATTTAAGTAATTTTATAATTTCGAAATATGTTATAATTTTTAACAATGCAATTAACAATTCGTATTTTCCAAATATATGGAAAACTGCGAAAACTATATTGCTAAAGAAACCAGGCAAAGATCCAACTGATCCAAATAATTATAGGCCTAGAAGTTTAATGCCTAACATAAGCAAGGTTTATGAAACTATTATCAACGATAAAATTACAAAATTCGTCAACGAAAACAATCTAATTCCACAAAATCAATTTGGTTTTAGATATAAGCACAGTACCATACATACAATCAACAAACTTACATCTGATATATGTTGGTTTATTAATAAAAAATTAGCTGTAGGTGCTTGTCTAATTGACTTAGAAAAAGCATTTAATACTGTTTGGCTAGATGGTTTGATTTATAAGCTTATAAAATACAATATTCCTAAATACTTGATCACTATAGTTCATGGTATGTTATACGATAATTCCTTCGAAATTGTTAACAAGGCAAAAATGCCATATAAAAAATTCCATATCGAAAACGGGCTGCAACAGGGTATAGTCAACGCACCAAACCTGTTTTCGATCTATATCTCCGATTTATTATTATTCTATTATTTTATTTTTTATTCTATTCTCCGATTAATTATTGCCTTTTATTCTATTGAATAGAATAAAAGGCAATAGTTATACACTAGCTTTCGCGGATGATATAATAATTTACTCCGCGAATGACACCGTAAATAGCATTCAATACAAAATACAAAAAATGTTCAATACCGTCTTGGACTATTGTAAAGTTTGGATATTAAAAATGAACGTCAATAAATGTCAAGTTCAGACATTAGAAGGAACTGGAAATTTTTTTTTATAATATCTCCAAATTCAACTCTTTCTAACAGAAAAGTTGTCAAATATCTCGGAGTTCATTTACATCAGAATCTGAACTATATCGAGCATATAAAACACGCAATTCTTAAAGGTAACAAAGCATTTATGGCTGCCAAAAACCTGTTCTACAATAAAAACATTAGCAACCGGATCAAAATAATATGTTACCAAACATTAATAAGGCCAACACTTACATATGGTGTACCCATATGGTACAACATTAGTGGAAGCCTAATGGAAAAAATACGTAAGTTCGAAAGAAAGTGCATAAGAGTATGTATTAACAAACATCGAAAGCCTGAATTCGACTACAAGCATTATTATTTCAATAAATACTTGTACAAGGAAGCAAAAATCATAAGAATCGATAACTTTATCATAAAATTAGTTCGAGATCATTATGACAGAGCACTAAAAACTCCTGAAAATAGTCTAATATCACATATATTTTACCACAATGAGGAGTACATTAAAAAGACTTTGCTCACTGGTTTCATAGCCCCTGAGCACTTCATCTTTTTGGATAAAAATGGTTACATTCAAAACTAAAGCCATGTTCCTATATTATTTCACTATAATAGACGGGCCACATGTAAAAAAATTAAATACGACCCAGGCAATATTAATGGAGATAATTTAAAATATGACATGTTCATACCGGACAAAGACAAATGCATTAAAAAACGATATTGGTGGTTGGATGAGATTTTACAGCAAGCAAATGCTTACTAATTTAGGTTCTAAGTAGGTTAAGTAAGCTAAGTAGGTTAAGTTAAGTTAGGGCAATTTTAAATAAAACAACCAGATACAATAATGATTTTTTAAGTTTTTTTGCATTTTGTACTTTAGATAAAATAAATTAAGTAATTTAAAATAGATAGATATAAGTCAAATTAAATTTACATAAATTAACAAAAAAAATTACTTTATTTTAAATGTTAATAATAATTGAAATGAAACCGTTTTATAAACTTTTTTTTTAGGTTAAGCTTGTATCAAGATATATACACAATAAAATAAAAGTTAAAAAAAAAAAAAAAAATAAATAAAGTTATCACTGAAGAACTGAAGCCATTGGACCACCGTAAACGTCGTGAATTTGCTGATTTTGTCTTGGAACAACTTGAAAACGATTTTTTGTCTGTTTTTGTAACGCTTTTTGGTCTGGTGGAATCATCGGTTCGTACTTCTTTCGAAATGAAGCCGGTAACACCGTTACTATCAATAGAGAGCGGTAAATTGGAAAAAGTTGATCTTGACAACATCTGGTTCCAACAAGACGGGGCTACGTGCCACACAGCACGTGCAACAACATAATTATTGTGAGAAAAGTTTGGAGATTAGATTATTTCAAGAAATTGTGACATTGAATGGCCTCCAAGAAGTTGTGATTTAACACCATTAGACTATTTCTTGTGGGGTTATTTGAAGTCATTGGTCTTTAGCAATAAACCAGACTTTCTTTAAGCTCTAGAAGTCAATATTCAACGTGCTATTCATGACATATGACTTGACTTAGTGGAAAAAGTGCTCGAAAATTGGGTTCATCGAATTCGTTCCTGCAAAACAAGTCGTGGAGGCCATTTGAATGACGTTTTATTCAGAACTTAATTGTTTCGATTGTACTTCACATTAAATAAAAAACATTTGAATTTCCTTAACAATTAGTGTTTTTTTTTTTTAAAGAAATCATATTACTCAAATTGGAAAACCCTATAGTATATATTTTTATACATATTCATATTATTCCCAAACCTTATATTTAGACATGAAATTGTAAGGAATTTATTTATATAATATGTATTTGTGTGATTCTGAATTAGGAGAGATTTTGGAGCAGGTTTCTAAATCAGGATTATACGCTTTTTACAGAATATTTATAATAAATATTAATATTTATATATTTATATTATGTAATTTTATGTAAAAATTAAATAAATTTGAAAAAGAAAATCCAAAATTTTCTGTCGATAAATTATTTTATTTTTGGTTTCGCACTTATTTTGTAGCGCCCTAATAAATATAATTTTTTTTTTTTTTAATTATTATATATTGTTTATATAAAATTGTTATGCTCATAAAAATGAACAAAAATTAAAGGTTACAATTTTATTTATTATATTATATATGTATGCATGAATGTATATTAATTTTTAGTTTTTTTTTGTTCGTAAATTTGCTATAACAAATTTTAAACCAACCATAAACTTGCTCCTGATTCAGAATCTGGTAAATGCATATATATATATATATAGGTATATATAAATATTCTGGAAAAACGACAATCCCGATTTTGAATCCAACTTTAAAATGCATCCTTTTTTTTACGAGGGTTGGTGGAAAACTTGAAAGTCACCAAGAGGAACTGCTTCCTCAGGGTTGTGCTTCAGCACGTGCTTCCTCAGGGTTGGCACGTGCTTCCAAGACGTTCTCAAGAGTTAGGACTGTCTCAAACCACAACCTGGCGGATTTTGAGAAAGGATTTGAGCTTGCATTCGTATAAAATTGTTATCACTAAAGAGAGATTCGAGTTTTGAACGCAAAAGTGAAAGGCTTTAACACAAAAATTCAATTAAAAATAAAACATCACAAAAAAATAACAGAAATTGCTTTTCTTTATTTTTTTTGTCTGATTAAACAATCAGGGGAAAATAATAACATTCTCTATACCTTCAACATTGAAGAATTCAAAAAAGCACGTGAACTTCTTGATAAATCTGGAATTAATTATTACACGGTTACTCCTAAAGAAGACAAGAAAATTACACTTGTACTCAAAGGCTTATGCAACAGCTACTCATGTGAAGAGGTTTTGGCAATTCTGAAAGAATATGATAACGATGTCATCAAATTTGAGAAAGTAACAAGACTTACCACAAAAAATACATCTGCTAAAGGCATAATCCTACCTCATTTTATTGTGCAGGCATCGCCACAGAGCTCAATAAATGATATATCCAGAATAAAATCCATCGACCATCAAATTATTAAATGGGAGCGAATCCACAAACCGAACATGATGCAATGCACACGTTGTCAGCGTTTTGGACACTCTGCATCGAACTGTAAAATGGACGCCAGATGTGTTAAATGTGGTGATAACCATCTACCAGGGCAATGTACCATTAAGCCTGAAGATCCCAGGGAAAAGCTGTTCTGTACTATGTGCAAAAATTACGGCCATCCATCATCATACAGAAACTGTCCAGTTTATCAGGAAAAAATAAAAAAGCAGCACGAAAGCAAAGAAATAGTAAAAAGACGTATAGCAACTAAGCACATGGCAACGAATTTTGTACAGCCCAACATATCATTTTCAAATGTAGTGAGTAGAAATAATAATAACATTAGTAGTAGTAATAGTAATACCAATAATAATATGAATAACATTAACACTGATATTTTATTAGAAATACGTAATAGTATTATAGATTTAAATAAAAAAATTAATAATATAGAAAAAAATAATAATACTAACACCAATAGAATTAATATATTATTCGATTGTATGAACATTGAATCCAATCAACAATATGTCTAATCCAACAAGCACATATAAAATCATTTCAATAAATGTCAACTCTCTTATCTCATACAGCAAAAAATATGCACATATGCACTTTATAGAGAACAACAATCCAGACATTAGTTGTATATGTGAAACAAAGATGAAACCATCTGATCATATGTCACTAGACAATTATGATTTTATTAGAAAAGATCGAAAAAATGCTATTGACGGTGGCGGTGTTGCCATAGCAATTAAAAAATATCTTAACTACCAAATTGTGAATATTACATTTTCGATCAATTTACATGCATCGAAACTTGTATCATATCCCTGCAATTAAAGCAAAACAAAAAATTATATATAATTTCTATTTACGCACCAAATAGAAATTCACCTAATTTTTTGACAGAACTTGAAAAAATTTTTCAAACATTAAATTTATCCAATATTAACAATTTTTTTATATTAACGGGCGATTTTAATGCCAAACATACTTCTTGGTCGAACCCAATTGTATAATTGGATCCAAAAAAATTACATACTGTATAAAATGAAACTACAATTGTCAGACGCACTCACACTACCACGTGCAAACTCATACATAGATTTAGCCATTACCGATGTGAGAATAGCTGTAAGTTTCTCTCAAACCTATAACAATCTAACAACTCTGCCACAAGATAGTGATCATAATGCTATTTGTATTCCGTTCTGTATTAATAATGAACAAGTTTTAAGTAAAGAGTTACCATGTGAAGAAAAATTCGATTTCAATAATATTAATTGGAATAGATTTCGTAGAAAATTAGATCGAAATTACTTAACTCGAAGTAATCGAATATCTTAATACGGATAATAAAATTTTGGATAATTGCAACATATCGTTGCAAAATATAAATTTTCATCTCCTGAAATTAAATAAAATTATTCAACAAACGATGAACGAAAAAATTCCTAAAACAAAATTTACAAATAACTTAAATAAATTTAACTCCCGAAAACTTAAACAACTTTTGAAAAAAAAGCTCTTTGTTAAACGATATCCACAAAATTTACAAACAAAGACTCGATTTCTCTACTCAAGATATTCAACTACTTAAAAGTTTACTTAATAATATAAACACACTCAATAAACAACAAATTAAAATAGAAATAAGTAATTACTACAAAAACCGCCTTCAAAATATCTCTCCACAAAGTAATATGTTTCCCCAAATCAATAAAATATTTCGAAAAAATAAATATATCCAAATCACGAAGTTGCATATAGATTCAAACAATATTAATCTTTTAAATCAGAATAACATTAACGTAAACAATTTGATAAAAACTAACACAAACAAATTTATTTTAAAAGATTCAAGTCAAATTTATAATCTTATGGGCTCTTATTTAGAACAAACTCACAAAATAAATATACCAACAAACAGTAGATTCCACACTAAAGTAAAAGATAAAGTTCAACAATTCAAAATTAATTTCGAACAATTAAGATCCAATAGTATAACTTTATCCACATTTTCCAATATAAATAAATCGTCAATGCAATACGGCGAAAATAGCAAATTCATAAACCTTGAAGAAATTAAGGCAAAGCTTAAAGCGTTTAAAAATAAAGTTTCATCAGGAAACGATAATATACCAAATGTGGTACTAAAAAATTTAAGTAATTTTATAATTTCGAAATATGTTATAATTTTTAACAATGCAATTAACAATTCGTATTTTCCAAATATATGGAAAACTGCGAAAACTATATTGCTAAAGAAACCAGGCAAAGATCCAACTGATCCAAATAATTATAGGCCTAGAAGTTTAATGCCTAACATAAGCAAGGTTTATGAAACTATTATCAACGATAAAATTACAAAATTCGTCAACGAAAACAATCTAATTCCACAAAATCAATTTGGTTTTAGATATAAGCACAGTACCATACATACAATCAACAAACTTACATCTGATATATGTTGGTTTATTAATAAAAAATTAGCTGTAGGTGCTTGTCTAATTGACTTAGAAAAAGCATTTAATACTGTTTGGCTAGATGGTTTGATTTATAAGCTTATAAAATACAATATTCCTAAATACTTGATCACTATAGTTCATGGTATGTTATACGATAATTCCTTCGAAATTGTTAACAAGGCAAAAATGCCATATAAAAAATTCCATATCGAAAACGGGCTGCAACAGGGTATAGTCAACGCACCAAACCTGTTTTCGATCTATATCTCCGATTTATTATTATTCTATTATTTTATTTTTTATTCTATTCTCCGATTAATTATTGCCTTTTATTCTATTGAATAGAATAAAAGGCAATAGTTATACACTAGCTTTCGCGGATGATATAATAATTTACTCCGCGAATGACACCGTAAATAGCATTCAATACAAAATACAAAAAATGTTCAATACCGTCTTGGACTATTGTAAAGTTTGGATATTAAAAATGAACGTCAATAAATGTCAAGTTCAGACATTAGAAGGAACTGGAAATTTTTTTTTATAATATCTCCAAATTCAACTCTTTCTAACAGAAAAGTTGTCAAATATCTCGGAGTTCATTTACATCAGAATCTGAACTATATCGAGCATATAAAACACGCAATTCTTAAAGGTAACAAAGCATTTATGGCTGCCAAAAACCTGTTCTACAATAAAAACATTAGCAACCGGATCAAAATAATATGTTACCAAACATTAATAAGGCCAACACTTACATATGGTGTACCCATATGGTACAACATTAGTGGAAGCCTAATGGAAAAAATACGTAAGTTCGAAAGAAAGTGCATAAGAGTATGTATTAACAAACATCGAAAGCCTGAATTCGACTACAAGCATTATTATTTCAATAAATACTTGTACAAGGAAGCAAAAATCATAAGAATCGATAACTTTATCATAAAATTAGTTCGAGATCATTATGACAGAGCACTAAAAACTCCTGAAAATAGTCTAATATCACATATATTTTACCACAATGAGGAGTACATTAAAAAGACTTTGCTCACTGGTTTCATAGCCCCTGAGCACTTCATCTTTTTGGATAAAAATGGTTACATTCAAAACTAAAGCCATGTTCCTATATTATTTCACTATAATAGACGGGCCACATGTAAAAAAATTAAATACGACCCAGGCAATATTAATGGAGATAATTTAAAATATGACATGTTCATACCGGACAAAGACAAATGCATTAAAAAACGATATTGGTGGTTGGATGAGATTTTACAGCAAGCAAATGCTTACTAATTTAGGTTCTAAGTAGGTTAAGTAAGCTAAGTAGGTTAAGTTAAGTTAGGGCAATTTTAAATAAAACAACCAGATACAATAATGATTTTTTAAGTTTTTTTGCATTTTGTACTTTAGATAAAATAAATTAAGTAATTTAAAATAGATAGATATAAGTCAAATTAAATTTACATAAATTAACAAAAAAAATTACTTTATTTTAAATGTTAATAATAATTGAAATGAAACCGTTTTATAAACTTTTTTTTTAGGTTAAGCTTGTATCAAGATATATACACAATAAAATAAAAGTTAAAAAAAAAAAAAAAAATAAATAAAGTTATCACTGAAGAACTGAAGCCATTGGACCACCGTAAACGTCGTGAATTTGCTGATTTTGTCTTGGAACAACTTGAAAACGATTTTTTGTCTGTTTTTGTAACGCTTTTTGGTCTGGTGGAATCATCGGTTCGTACTTCTTTCGAAATGAAGCCGGTAACACCGTTACTATCAATAGAGAGCGGTAAATTGGAAAAAGTTGATCTTGACAACATCTGGTTCCAACAAGACGGGGCTACGTGCCACACAGCACGTGCAACAACATAATTATTGTGAGAAAAGTTTGGAGATTAGATTATTTCAAGAAATTGTGACATTGAATGGCCTCCAAGAAGTTGTGATTTAACACCATTAGACTATTTCTTGTGGGGTTATTTGAAGTCATTGGTCTTTAGCAATAAACCAGACTTTCTTTAAGCTCTAGAAGTCAATATTCAACGTGCTATTCATGACATATGACTTGACTTAGTGGAAAAAGTGCTCGAAAATTGGGTTCATCGAATTCGTTCCTGCAAAACAAGTCGTGGAGGCCATTTGAATGACGTTTTATTCAGAACTTAATTGTTTCGATTGTACTTCACATTAAATAAAAAACATTTGAATTTCCTTAACAATTAGTGTTTTTTTTTTTTAAAGAAATCATATTACTCAAATTGGAAAACCCTATAGTATATATTTTTATACATATTCATATTATTCCCAAACCTTATATTTAGACATGAAATTGTAAGGAATTTATTTATATAATATGTATTTGTGTGATTCTGAATTAGGAGAGATTTTGGAGCAGGTTTCTAAATCAGGATTATACGCTTTTTACAGAATATTTATAATAAATATTAATATTTATATATTTATATTATGTAATTTTATGTAAAAATTAAATAAATTTGAAAAAGAAAATCCAAAATTTTCTGTCGATAAATTATTTTATTTTTGGTTTCGCACTTATTTTGTAGCGCCCTAATAAATATAATTTTTTTTTTTTTTAATTATTATATATTGTTTATATAAAATTGTTATGCTCATAAAAATGAACAAAAATTAAAGGTTACAATTTTATTTATTATATTATATATGTATGCATGAATGTATATTAATTTTTAGTTTTTTTTTGTTCGTAAATTTGCTATAACAAATTTTAAACCAACCATAAACTTGCTCCTGATTCAGAATCTGGTAAATGCATATATATATATATATAGGTATATATAAATATTCTGGAAAAACGACAATCCCGATTTTGAATCCAACTTTAAAATGCATCCTTTTTTTTACGAGGGTTGGTGGAAAACTTGAAAGTCACCAAGAGGAACTGCTTCCTCAGGGTTGTGCTTCAGCACGTGCTTCCTCAGGGTTGTGTTGGACTTTAACCAACCAGAACCACCCCCATTTGAAAACCAAACTTTAGGATGGAACCTTTAATACAAATGTACAGTTTGGCTTTGGGGATAGGGATGTGGGAAGGATAATTGGGGAAATTGGAATTGGGAAATTTGGATTATGAGGAATAGGTAGGAAAATGTGGAGGGAAATTTTGAAGAAAGATGTTAATGTTCTTCTTAAACTTAAGTAAATCGTACACATATGAATTACCAACTTTAGGGAACACATGCGATGGTATATGGTTCCACAAACGGGACGTGCGCATAACAAACGAATTTCCATAGGCTGTATTTCGCCATCTTGATAACTCAACATGGTAGGAATGAGCATCTGTTGTCCTCCTTGTTTCTCGTTGGAAAACTTTGAGTGGAGGCATTAATTGTTTTATTTCTTTGGAACAAGTGTTAATCCCTACGAGATACCTATAAAACAAGGTCAGTGCCAACTGTGCGACGATGGCTGAGTGGAGTGAGCATTGAAGTTACACTGGGATCGTTGATCAAACGAATAGCTGTGTTTTGCACATTATCTAAATAATCCAGTGCTGTTAATAACCCAGCCCTGCAGCCCAAATGTGTGCATTATACTCCATTTTCAGCCTAATGTACGTTTTATAGATATTGAGAAGATCAGATGCGGAAATATAAGTTTTGCAGCGATACAAAAACCCAAACATTTAGCTGCATCCTTAGATATACCAAAAATGACCAAATCAATTTCTGGTTTAACCCGATGCCCAGCATGTTTAAATCCGTTGTACCATACTCGATCGAAAGCCTTAGAAATATCAAGAGCCACAACATCAGACTCACCAGAATGATGAAGGTTGATGCTTAGCTTCTCACAAAGGTAAGTCATGAGATCACCGGTTGAACGACGGGCTCTGAACCAGTATTGACGATCATGAAGCAAATCTTCGTGGTCCAGGTATTTCAGAAGCTTTTGGTTCACTATTTTCTTCATTACCTTGGAGAGGACCGAAGTTATAGCAATAGAGCGGTAGTTGGAGGGATCGCATTTATTACCTTTTTTGGGAATTGGGAAAACATGTGCAACCTTCTATTGAGTAGGATGAATACCCGAAGTAAAGGAGAGGTAGAAAAGGTTGGTTGGTTATTATTAATAAAGGGGGGGAAAAGAAGACCCTCTAACGTCTTTCTTTAGACTTTTGGCAAATGATCAAAAAGATTTGCTATTCTTTGGCATGTGGATGATTTTACATTTCAACTTTTAGTTGAACAAGAATTTTTGCTTATTGACTGTTCTTTATTTTGATTTTGTAGCCAACTCTAATATATTTTATTTTTAAATATATTAGAGTTGGATAATTATATTTTTATATACATATTTCAACAACAAAACTTTTAAAATTGTGGGGGTTGCCACCTCCAAACTCCCCCTAAACAAATAATCAAAATCCAATTTGATATTGTATTCAACTCTAAAGTGCATGAGTTTTACACAAATATTCGAACAACAAAATAAAAAGGCAAAATAAATGTATGAGAAATAAAGTATGAAAATGTGTTTTTTATTAAAATTGTTGTTTCAGTTTCGCATTTGTGTCCTCTGGTGGGACTATTTAGCATATAGCATACTAATTATATACCATTGAAACTTTATAATAATGAATATATTGTGTCTTAGAAAATTTCAGATATATAGTGATTCTTTTTTAAAGCTTTTGAAAGCTTCTAACTCTTAACTGCAATATCTCAGAACCGGTGGTACCGATTAAGATGAAACAAGATGTATATTAACGATAGTATTATGCTTTACAAAAAGGTTCTATTTTATTGTGTTACGGGAAAAATGTAACAGTTTAATTAAAACAGTACAAAATTTTAAGAAAATTTTGTAATGCATTTTCCGGCCACTAGATAGCGTTTCCACAACCAGAAATATATACATTCGGAAAAGTGACATCATTCAGTACCGTTACGTTATGACGTCTTACGTAACACCACCCCCTCAATATGGAAGTATCTCGTTAAAAAAAGTTGTTAATAGAAATAAAATTATAATATTGGAGCTTTCATTTTTATGTAGTACTTCAAAACAATTTCAACAGGTGTTCAAGTAACAGTTGTTTAAAAATAGAGAATTTTCAGTTTTTGACCCCTTACAGCTGCTAAACGGGTACCGATACAAAACTATTTTCTGAAATAACTCATACTTATTTTCAAAGATGTAACTCATCTCTAATTTCAAGTTTCTAACTTAAACTGTTTGGAAGATAGAAGGAGTCAAGAATTTTGCATAA
The DNA here is from genome assembly GCA_947095535.1 of Poecilobothrus nobilitatus. Classification (NCBI taxonomy): domain Eukaryota; kingdom Metazoa; phylum Arthropoda; class Insecta; order Diptera; family Dolichopodidae; genus Poecilobothrus; species Poecilobothrus nobilitatus. The sequence continues at coordinate 234,679,755 of OX352772.1, forward strand.
TGTTCGCATAATGGTAAATTAACACTTCGTATGGCACAAGTATATATTTATTATATATATATTTGTAAAGCTAATAAAAGCAGTTATTGTATAGCGTTTTCAGATTGAAGATATGCTTTATCATAACTTGTGTTATAACAATTTAAATATAGAGCTTTTTCGAACTTTCGGGGCTGTAGCTCCGTAAAGAGTGAGGCTACAGAGAAAATATGCTCCATAAAATTAATATTGAAAGAAGTTAAAATTGCATGGCTCTACTTCAAACTATGCAGAACTTTTGAAATATTATATTAAAAATGTGGAGATCAAAACGTTAGTTGTTCGAGAGCTACCCGAAGGTTTGGTCGGATCTCAACCAATAAAAATAGGTAACCAACAAATTGAACCAATAATATTTTCTGTTAATTTCAAGACTCTAGCTTTTTTAATTTTTGAGTTATCTTACTGACGGACGGACGGCCGGATGCACGGACAAAGCTAAATCAACTCAGAATTTGATTCTGACCCGATCCTTTGAAGGTATATCTAACTTGACTATTTCGAGGTGTTACAAACGTAGGAGCAATTTTAATATACCCGATCCTTATCGTACGGGTATAATATTACAAAATTGATTGCAATGACTTACAAACTACTGGCAATGAATTCTCATATTATTTAAAATTAAAGTTTTATTTTTTAGCGCTTTTGAAAATTAAAAAAAAATTAGTTAAAAATATTTTGTACCTACTAATCATACTATACTGTACTAACTATTTACTATACTAACGAAAACCTAAATGATTAAACAATGTAATATTATTATTTTTTTTATTTATTTATTTATTCATAATTCATAAAAATTGTATTGCATTTCATTTGCGATATACAAAATAATATATAATATATAGATAGATATAATATATACATGATAATAACCAAAATATAAAAAACAATATAATTAAATGAATAAACTATTCAGTAATTTAGTTGCCTAGGGCAAGTATTTATTTACTATTTATTTATTTAATTCAGTTTAAAACAAACTAATTACAATAATATATTAAATTTAAGAAAATTAATACAAAAAAAAACAGGTAAAAATAAAAATTAAATTAAATTACGAACACTTAAGACTAACTAAACTTTTAAAAAAAAGAAAAACATCAAGTATTAAAAACTATTACCCTAACCTAAAATTATATTAATTAAGTATAGAATAACAACAATAAGATGAGTGTAGAATGCTAAAGCAGAATCTGAAATAAGGATCTTTTAAATTGAGTTTTACTCAAATCTAAATTAATTAAATCCTTGTGGGAATTTATTAACATAAACATTCTGGTAATGGGCTCATTTTTCCCATAGTTAGTTCGATAAAAGGGCTCATAAAAGAAATTTACAGATCGAAAGCAATTATTAGTAATTGTATGATTTATAATTTTATTTTTTTATAAAAAAGGAATCAATTTCGTTTTTTAAAATCTGTGTAATAAATACAATATCAGCTACTACCGTTCTAGAACTAATAGAACTTAAGTTTATTAACTTAAGTTTATCGAAATACGGTGGTAAATTAATTGGATCGGACCATTGCAGATTTCGAAAAGTAAATCTGAGAAAGTTCTTTTGAACAACTTCAATTCTATTTATATGTAACTTATATAATTGAGATTAAACAGGACTTGCACATTCAAGATTAGGTGGAGCCACAGAGGTATATAATGATTTAAGAATGTATGGATCATTAAATTCTTTAGACCATCTTTTAATAAAGCCTAGCATAGAATTAGCTTTATTAATAATTTTATCATAATGATCAATAAACATAACTTTATTATCAAAGAGTACACATATTAAATAAAGAGTGTTTTTTAATTAGCATGCCATTAAAATTATAGTCCGTAAGATTAGGATTAATGTTTTAAGTATAAGAAACTGCCGCACATTTATCTACATTTAAGCTAAGATTATTAAGAACAAAACCAGTTCCAAAGAGGTCATCTTGAAGAAGTAAAGTACCACTGACAGAACAAATAGCTTTAAAGATTTTCATATCCATCAGCGTATATAATAATTTTACAATGTTTTATAATTCTAGTAACAACATCTATTGAAAGTATAAAAAAAAGTGGTCCAAGATGGCTTCGTTGAGGTACACCAGAATTAGAAATAAAAGAATCTGAAATTACATTTCTAAATTTAACTTTATAACTTCGGTTGACTAAATATGATTCGATCCATTTTAAGAGAAAACAAGGAAAGTCTAACTTTTTTAATTTAAATAGAATCACAGAGTGTGGCAGTATATTAAATGCTTTACTTAAATCAGTATAAATAACATCAGTTTGAGCCCCCGTCTCTATAGTATTAAGAAAGCATGAAGCCGATTCTAACAAGTTTGTAACGGTGGATCTACGTTTTAAAAATTCATGTTGATTGGGGGAAACCAAATTTACACAATAATTGTAAATGTGATTATATACAATGAGTTTAAATAATTAAGGAATATTAGATAGCTTGGCAATTGGGCGATAATAAGATATCTCACTTTTAGAATTTTTTTTATGAACAGGTTTAATAAAAGAAGTTTTCCACAAATTCGGAATGACTCCTGTTTTCAAAGACTTGTTGAAAAGAATATTAGACAAAGACAAAGGCTAAAGAATGTGCACACATTTTGTTGCACGCACGAGAGTTGCTTCTTTATTTACCGAAGATAAATATTTTAAAACTTCATTAAATGAAAAATTGATATGAGATAAAGGAATATTTGAATGAGGATAGAAGTGGTTAAATTTAACTTTATCTACTTGAAATGCATTGGGGGCTTGGGAACTAAAAAAGAAATTTAAAAAAAAATCAGCGATTAAGCATGGGTATCAGAAGTGCTGCCGTTAGTTAACAAATTTCCAAAACATTTTTGGATTATTGAGAATATTAGAAGCAGTATAACTGAAGTAGCTTTGATAACTGGAATTAATTTGTGATTTATTAATTATATGAATTATATAAAATCACAAATTCAGAATATAAAAAATCACTTTTAAATTTAAGATACTTATTCCATGCTTTATTTTTTTATTGCAAAATTTTTTAATTAAAATTAAACCACGGAGGACTGAATCCATATTCCAAAATGGTTAAACAATGTAATTATTTTTATCTATTTATTTATTTATTTATTCATAATTAATAAATATTGTATTACATTTAATTTGAGATATACAAAATAATATAGATATAATATATTCATGATAAAAACCAAAATATAAAAAAAAATATGATTAATATGATTAAATACATAAATAAACTATTCAGTCATTTTGTTGCCTAGGACAAGTATCAAATGACTAATTAACAATTTTTTGATTCCAAAACATTTAAATTACAAATTTTTTACATTCTATTAATGGTTATGGGGTAAACAAAAAAGAAAAGAAGACAAATATAGTTATTCTTAAAAAAAAAATGTACCAAAAAATTAAATTTAAAATTAAATCTGAATGTTAAGGAAATAAGTAAACATGTCGGTACTCAAACAATTATATATTATAGCAAAAAATTTATAACTAATTCTGATACTAAAGAACTTGCAGTAGATTGTGCTAAGGCTCGTACGATATTGAATGTGCTGGAATCTTAGATAAACATTTTGAACAAATTAAAGAAGACACGGCACTTTGGATGTGTCCAAAATGCACTCCCGGAACTACGAGCCCTTTGTAATTTTGAAGATACCGAGCTAGAAAATGAAGTGCGCCATAGAATATTAACAAATATCGATTCAGTTAACGAGTTGTCTACTTTCGATTTTAAAAATACTAACTTGGGTCCAAAATGGCCTTAGTAGCCGAGGGCATTACTGATATTACCATAATTTATTATGTAATGTTAGAATTAAATAAAATAAATAAATAATACTAACTTGGATACAATATTAGCTTCATTACTTAAAAAACTAGCAAATGTATTAATACATATCAGAAAATCAGAATGTGTCAGGTATCCGAATTGTCACACCAATTCATCAAATCCATCTCATGGGTATAAAGAAAACATACCAGAACACCATTGTACTAAATTTAAAGGTTCTACTTTTGTTGGTTTTGGAGATATGATCGTTTACTCTTGCGCTAGTTCGGAAGTTTCCAAAATTCGAAGCTATGGTTCAATTTCTCTAAAACGTCAGTTACCAATTTTTTTTTTTTGAATGTATTTCTCTGCCACATAAATGTGGACAGGAAATTACACAGCCTTTCCTATTCAGGCGTGGCTGTACATGTCGTAAGGGAGAATAACTCTTATGACGTGTGGGATTCTAACCCACACTCCCTCGGTGTTTACAGCGTGTTTTATACGCTCTTAACCACTAGGCCACCGAGGCCCCTAGTTTCCAATTTTACAGAAAAGGAAACATAACATAACACTCTTGTACTAAAAAGGTTCTATCTTTGTTGGTTATGGAGATATACTGGTTTGCTCTGGGGCTTGTTCGGAAGTTTCCAAGATTCGAACCCATGGACCAAATCCTGTCAACTTTCAGGGGCATAAGTCAAACATGATGGAACATCATTGTACCAAATTTAAAGGTTGTATCTTTGTTGGTTTTGGAGATAATCTTGTTTGCTTCGGAATCAATCGGAAGCCTCCAGAATCCGAACCCATGGATCGATTTTGTCCAGATTCGAACTTATCCTTCCTTTCATGATTAGTAACCTACTATATAAATTGCGTTATATAGCTTTACTAGTTTTTGAGTTATTGTGCGAACAGACGGACGGACAGACATCATTAAGTCGACTCAGCTGGTGATCCTGATTCAGAATATATCTATATACATGTCCATATCTAATTCGCTTCGTTTTGGTGGTTACAAACTCCATACCAAAGTTAATATACCCTATACGTTAAGTAAGAAGAATGAAAATGAAGATATAAAATTTATCGAGTGTTTTGAAGATTTGGATAAATTGTAAGTTGTTTTGGTTTTGAATTTTTTTTTACTTTCGTATAAGTTTTAAATTTTAATCAGGTTTGATTCTCAAAACACTCAAATCTCCGATAACTCTTCTAATAAGCAACAAAATTCTTCTTTTTTTATAATTCAGTAGAACATAAAAAGTCTCCGCGAAAATTTTGATAGTTTCATAACGTATTTAGAATCTCTGGATGTATGGCCAGAATTGATATTTTTTAGTGACATTTGGATGTATAATTTTGAATTGGACAATTTTAAAACCCATAATTACACTATGGTTACTAATTGTAATTCTATATATTCTTCTGGTGGTGTTGCTTTATTTTTTAAAAATAATTTAAAATGTTAATTTGATAGTGTTAATTTAGTTTGTTGTGACATATTGAAGTTTTTTTATGTTATTGAAAATATAGAGTACTGTATTGTTTATGTGTATAGAGTGCATAGCCATTGCATTAATGACTTTATTACTGAATTGTTTTCTTTTTTATCGGGTGCAAAATCAAAAAATATGATTTTAATTGATGACTTTAATATTAATATTTTGTCTGGCAGCGCTGATTCCATCAATTATTTGAATTTATTATCTTCTTACGGTTTTGACTCTTTTATTATGGAACATACTCGATTAAGTTCTGGCTCCTGTTTGGATCATTTATTCATCAGAAATCATAAAAATAATACTCATTCCTTCGTTAGTGAAGTTTTAGATTTAAATTTGTCCGATCATTGTATGATTACTTTACACATTCCGATTCATAGTTCAAATTCTAATAATAAAAAATAGGTCTATAAACCTATTGTTAAGTATGATTTTTATAAACTTAGGTTTATCTTAACATTTGAATTATGGGAAACTGTGTATAATTCTGGTAACGTTTCTTGTGCGTATAAAGCTTTTTGTAAAACTTTGGAATCACATATTAATTCTTGTTGCATTTCTTCCTATACTAAAAAAATTTTTCATAGACTAAAACAATCGATATCTTGTAACCTTGTAAGTCTGTTCAATAAAAGAAATAAATTAAGCTTAACAGTGAAGAAGCATCAAAGCACTCGTCTAATTATTTATTATAAAAAGTTGTGTGATTTAATTAAACATAAGGTCAAATAATTATTACTTGAGGAAACAATAATAAAGGAAATGCAAAGAAAGAATGGAAAACTATAAATTCAATATTAAATAAAGATTCCTACACGAGCAACATTTCTATTGATATAAATAATGTTATAGTTGATAATCCTTTAATTGTAAGTAATTGATAATTCCTTTAATTGTAAGTTGTAAATTGCTGAAAGCCTATCTGAGAAAACAAAAATTTATACAGCTAGCAATTGTAATACTAATATTCCTAGCCTAAGTAATGAACCAATTTGCGAACCAACTTTTCCTAGTAGTTTGTTAAAATCTATTACTTTTCAAATAATTGACGTTCTTTGTTATATTTTTAATTTGAGTGTTTATTCTGGTACTTTTCCATCTAAACTAAACTAAAAAATGCTACTATAATTCCTCTTTATAAAAAAAATAATCCGCTAGACATAAATAACTATCGCCCTATTTCTCTCCTTCCTTCTATAATAAAAATTTTTGAAAAATTAATGAAACTTAGAATTGTCAATTTTTTAAATAAAACTAACTTTTTTAGTCCTTATCAATTTGGATTCTTAAAAGGAAAATGTACAGACGATGCCCTATACAAATTTTGTAGTGAGGTTTACTCAGCCTTAAACTTAAAAAGGAACAGTGCTGCTCTTTTCATTGATATTACCAAAGCATTCCATACTGTGGATCATATCCTTTTGTTAAAAAAGTTATTTAATGCTGGTTTTCGTGGCTTTATCCTTAAATGGTTTAAGTCTTATTTAGGTAATCGAACGCAGCGGGTTAAAATAAATAACAATTTTAGTGAAGTTTAGTAATTACAAATTGGGGTTCCTCAGGGCTCTGTTTTAGGCCCTATTCTTTTTCTTATTTACATTAATTTATTGCTTAGTCTCCCTTTTAAAGGCATGGTTATAGCATTTGCAGATGATACCTGCTTTACTTATTCTAATTGTAATTTAATGAATACCGTTATTGATTTGAATCACGACCTGGACTTAATTAGAAAATGGTTTCAGTGCCATAAAATGATTATTAGCGATAAAACTAAATTAATGTTTTCTAATTTAATGAAAAATATTAGTATAGATTATGATTTTTACTTTTATTGTTCATCTTGTAGTAGGTATTCGTTATATAAAAAAAGTTGTTTTTCTATGATCTTAATTTATGTGATAGTTTTAGTTTTAAGATTGAAATAGTGTCTATTTTTAAACATCTAGGTATAAATATGGATAATAAATTGAACTGGGCAGGCCCAGAGACCTGAACAGGAACCGAACCCCGTTACGAAAACGGTAATAAACCGATATTTTTTACTGAACCCTAACCGAACCGGAACGATATTTTGTAAAATTATATTAACCGAACCGTAACCCGGAGCGATATATTTTGCCCGGTTAATTCCGGTTTTTAAAAAAAAAAATTAAAATATCCATAAAAAAATTTGGCATTAATAGAATGTAATTTTGAATCCATCGAAATTACTAAATCTAGCATACCAATGAAAACCTTGACAGCACTATTACATACATATGTCGACTGACTTTAGTTGTCAAAAGACAATTTCAATTTTAAATTTAAAAATAATTGTTGCGTATTGTGTAAATATAAAGATAAATATAAAGATAAATATAATTCATTTGAGTTTTAAAGATTTATTTGAGTTTTATATAATAAATATGAATAAATATAAAGGTTTATGTAATTAACGTCGGTTGTAAAATAAAGTTTTAAATTATATTGACCAAATTAACAAACAATTGACATCTAACAGTTTTGCTTAATTTCTATTTCAGACATACCGTACCGTAACAATACATTTTGTGAAATATTATTAGTATTATATTTATTTTATTGGTATGAAAATTTCAATTAAACTTTAAGAAAAGTTCATAAAAAGGAACAATAACAAGTAAGTTTGAAATTTTATTAAAAATAAAATTTAAGGACTGGCGAAATGTTTTCTAATAGTATGCTTTAAATTTTGTTAATGTATAATTTGAGAATAGATTTTTTCTATTTATGTAGCTATATATTTATTTTGTTCTATATCTTGCATCACACTTGCGACACACAAACTTGCATCATAGAATAAAATCAATTAAATTTTTTTTTTGTTACTTTTGAATATTTATATATATATAATTGAGAATTAAAATAATAAGAAAAAAAAGCTATAGCTATAAATATACTATATAATATTGGATTGTATGTAATATGTATAATTCATATTCAAACCATATCTATAGCAATGGCATATATTATGTATCAACATAAAATTCCGCTAAAAGGAAAAAGGAGGAAAACATAGGCTCATATATATTTCGCCAATAAATTTAAGATGAAAATTAGTGAATCTTCATAGCGCTCAATATTTAGAAATAATTAAATGTTAACAACTTATAAAAATCTATTTTATTTTTAGGACCATTTAAAATGGGAAACAGATCAAACAACCCGCTACGAAAATTTTTTGAAATTAAAAACGATAATAACTCAAGTGGAAGTTATGGAGTAGTCAGAAATTGATAATTGCAATACCAAAATCACTGGTAATCATGCTTCAAATTTCGAACGTCATGTTCAACGCTTCCGTACTCAAGAATATAAATTACTTTTAAAAGAAAAGTATGACTTGATTCCGGGAAAAAAAAATAAAAATGTAATTCAACCACCTCATTGACAAACTCGCCTGGGTACAACATTTTCATTTATTAAAAATAAAGTGAGTGTACAAGTACAAATTTCACCAGACAAATTAATGGATGCATGTGCCGAACTAGTGAAAAAAAATGGTTTTCCATTTAGTTTAATTGAGAGCTAGGGGTTTAAAAAATTATTGATCCAATTACAAGTGGATTTGATCAAAAAATTTCGAAAATATTAAAAAACGTGTCTATAAAATTGCGGATGAACTAAAATCTGAAATAAAAAAACAGATTACAAATAAAATGATTTGTCTAAAACTTGATATCGCTACTCGCTGCGACAGATCAATTTTAGGTATAAACTGCCAATATGTTTTAAATGACAAATTGTCTTGTGTACTCTTGGTATGGTAAAAATGAAAGAAAAACATAATGCCGAATATATAAAAGAAATTGTTATGGCAAATTTGAAATAGTATGGAATTAGTATAAATCAGATATATACGGTAACCACAGATAATGGTGCCAATATGATCAAGACAATGAAACTGATCACTGAAAGTTTGGACGTCAATATGGGTTGTGATGATGATCAGAATGAAGAATTTAGTTATGATGAAAATGATAGTGATGCGGAAGAAAACATTACAAGAAAATTTTACAATTCATTTTAATACGAACTCAATTGTATTATCTTCTGTTCGGTGCGCCGCCCACACTCTTCAACTGGCAATATATGACGTTATTAAAGAAAATTTTATAAGTAATAAATTAGCAAAAATAAGATTTGTTTGTAAAAAATTAACAACTATAAATATTTTAGTTTTAATAAAAAAAATTAAATACAAAAAACCTAAAATTGATTGTCCGACGAGATGAAATTCGGCATATGACACGCTAGACAGTTAGAATTGAAAAGCTTTTATTTGGATATGGAAAATTTGTACACCTTTCTTAAAATTTCAGACACTGTTTGGAAGTTTGCAGAAGAATTTGTTTCAGTCTTAAGACCCTTTAAAGTAGCTACACTTAAATTACAAAGTGACCAATTAACAATTGGCGATTTTTATGCTCTTTGGTTAGAGCTAAAGTTTAAATTAGGAATAGAAACAGTATAGAAATACGTAATTTCACAAATTTGAAAAGTTCACTGTTAACAGCTATTAAAAATAGAGAAAAACTTTTCCTTGAAGGGGACCATATTGTGGCTGCATTATATTTGGATCCACGATTCAAATGTTTACTTACAAAAGATCAAAATATAGCTGCGCGTCACCATATTGATAAAGTGGTTAGACAAATATTTTCATTAGAGTTGAGTTCATCAACAGAAACAGAAGATGTTTCAGAAAATGAAGTTGAATGTACTGATGAAAATTTAGAATTGTCGGCATTTGATAAATATCTACTAAATAAAGAAAAGGAACTTAATTTAATTATAGAAATAACGAACTCAGATAATTACACACACCGAGTAATTAATATGACATCTCAAATTAATATGTTTAATCCAACAATAGAAAAAGCAGGTCTATAAACATTTTAAAATTTTGGGACGATAAAAACATCTTTCACCAGAACTTTCAGCAATTGCAAAAGTAATTTTGGCTATACCGACAACCCAGGTCAGCGTTGAACAAAATTTTTCAGTTTTAAAAATTATTTTAACTGACGAAAAAACTAATTTCAGCGAACAAAATTTAGAAAATATTTTGCTTTGTAAATTGAACAAACTATTTTAAATTTAACGCAGTTGTTCGAAATTCTGGTGAAACAATGAAATAAAATTAAATCTACATTTAATTTTATTTAATATTAACTTTTCAATATATAATTAATAGAATAAGAGAATATTAAACTGAATATGAATTTGTTTTTGTTATGTAATATTTATTTATATATTTACATTATTTTATTTTGTTTATTTGTTTATTGTTTATTATTTTGTTTAATATTTATATTATATTTTATTTTTATTGTATCATTTTTATTTTTTATGTATTGTTTTTGTTATGTTTGTTTTTTCTTTTTTTTCTTATTAAAATTGAATTTTAATTCTTCGATTATTACTATTACTTATAAAATCTTTATCATCAAGGTTTTAAAGGCTAAATAAACTTTATAAATAAAGTTAAAAAAAATTTAATTAATAAAATATAAAGTGTTCTTAATCACATTAGTGTCTTGAATTTTATATATTATATTCTTTTAGTTAAAATTCTTATCTAGTTTTGAACCGGTTTTGAACCCGAACCGGAGCCGAACCCGAACCGAAACATATCTACGTAATAAAGAACCGGAACGTAAACCGAAACATAAAATATTTATGAACCGAACTGTAAATCGGTTCGTATTCGGTTTGGTTCAGGTCTCTGTGGGCAACTAGCGCACTGAATGCCCATTTTAGAAAATTAATTAGGAACTTATTTCACTTAAATTTTTATTGTACACGTCAGCTTGTGAAATCTATCTACTATGCACTTTTTAATTCTAAGCTTCAATAGGACATTACGTCTTGAGGTGGGGCCTATTTTAACAAAATTCATTCTATTTTTAAAGCTCAAAAGTATGCCATAAGAATTATAATGAAGAAAAGACGGGATTGCTCCAGTTTTCCATTATTTCCCACCTTACAAATTTTACCCTTGCTTCATCTTTATTTGTATAAAACTTTAAAACTATTCTTCGTTAGGTGGCGCTACTCTTACAATAGATTGAATTCTGATTATAATCTCAGATTTAATAATTTAAATCTTGTTTAAATACCCAGATCTCGTACCACGCATTTAAGTTGTTTTGGAGACTCAATTGCTCCTAGAGTTTGTAATATATTACCAATTGAGTTAAACAGCGAACGTAATCTAAACAAATCTTTGAAGAATGTGAAAAAAACTGGCTTTTCCCCTATGATTATGGGTAACTAAATTGTTTTTTTAAACACTAATAAATGTCATTTTAAATTGTCCAACTTTTTCTCTTTCAGTTTTCTTATGTCTGTTTGGTATAATTTCATAATGTTCTATTTGTACTTCCACCTTCTATTAATTTTCATATGTAGGTATAATTTTCTACACTGACAAAACTTACTATTAATTCATTATCATTATTCATTATTTTTTAAAATATGGCTATTTAATAGCAAATGTTCTTTTGATAATTGTTATTATTGTTTTTTTTTTCTTTTTTTTTATTTGTTTTTCAATTTACCCCTTTCTCAATACTTTTTCACTAGTTTACTGAGCTTATATTTCTTGATGTGTAATCTCTGAGTCATTCTACTTGACCTTTTTGGGTCTTAGAATGATTTATCTTGTTTTTATATTGATGCTATATTTTTATTTACTTGGATAGATTTATTTAGATATTAAGATTTAGATTTATTAATTTGCCTAATTGGAGTTTAAAAAATAAAAAATTAAATAATAAATTGTAATTATTATTATATGTAAATGATTAAATCTATAGAAAATGCATTAATTTTGTAATTTTCCATATTACATATTCTAGGAAATTTGTATGAAAATAAATGAACTTATATAAAAAAAAAAAATAAATAAATAAAATAAATTAAAATAATATTATATTAATTTGATTAGTAGAAATGGCTTAGAAAATGTAAGATTATTTGAAATAGGACATAATGTTTATTTAACTTTTTATAACCTAAAAAAAGAAATGTTTATTGTATTAAACGTTTCACTGGTCATTTATTTTCCTAGCCACTTTCTTAATCAACGTCAGCATTTTTTTATAATCATAATTGTTCTAAACGGTAATGACACCACTAACAATAAAAAAGCATAATTTTAAATATAATTATTTTCCCATAGTTTTATTTTCAATAAATATAAAACACTCTTGCCAATTCAGCATTTGCACATTTTTATTATAAAAATATTATTACTTTTCTAAAAAAATTTAATACGTCAGAAATTTTCCTATTCCCAAAACTCCAAAACAAATTAAATAATTTCTCGGACTATCAGGATACTACAAGAAATTTATTAATGGATATTCCAAGGTCGCTAAAACAATGAAAAAATTCTTAAAGAAAAACGTAAAACTAAAAATATATAATCCTGAATATTTTCAAAGTTTCGAAACTCTCAAAAGACTACTTATAAATGAACCAATCCTTATTTATACCGAATTTAACAAAACTTTTACCTTAACTACGGACGCTAACCGATTCGCTCTCGGTGCCGTACTATCGCAAGACGGACACCCCGTGTGTTACGCTAGTGGTAATAGTATGGGCCACAAAGTACTTTCGCCATTACATTTTCGGAAGAAAATTCGTAATTGAGACAGACCATAAGCCACTCCAATGGTTCGTTCTCCATAGTAACTCAAAACTAGTTCGTTGGCGTCTCAAGCTTTCCGAATTTGACTACGAAATCAAATATAAAAAAGGCATTTAAAACGACAACGCTGATGTTTTATTACGTATAGAAGTAAATCTTACTGAACACCCATTACTATCTTGAAAAATCATTTCAACGTCAAAACTATTAACGCCAAATATTAAAATTACTGCAAAATTTTATTTAGAACAAATTGTTATTATAACGGGTTTTTCAATTTAAGTGATATGATTTGTAAGTGACGTTTCGGCCATTTGTAGTATATCATGATCTGTAATTTTTTTTTCATTGTATTCAGTAATGTTTACAATTTCATCATAGAGAAATATACGCAAGAACAACGTTTACAAATTATTCAATTTTATTATCAAAAAAAATCGTTCTCCAATTGCAACTTTTCGTGCGCTTTTGCCATTTTATGTTCGTAATAATCGTCCAACTGTGCTCGCTATTCGTCGATTTGTTGAAAATTTCGAGCGTACATTTTCTTTACATAATGTTCAAGTGCCAATAAGACAAAGAACCGCTCGAAGTAATGAAAATATTGCTACCGTTCAGGCAAGTGTTGCTGCAGACCGTAATTTGTCGATTCCAAGACGTTCTCAAGAATTGGAATTGTCTCAAACCACAACCTGGCGGATTTTGAGAAAGGATTTAGGCTTGCATCCATATAAAATTGTTATCACTCAAGAACAGACGCTATTGGACCACCGTAAATGTCGTGAATTTGTTGATTTTGTCTTGGAACAACTTAAAAAAGATAACGATTTTTTTAAGAAAATCATCTTCTCCGATGGGGCTCACTTTCAAATCAGTGGTGCGGTAAATAAACAAAACTGTCCATTCTGGTACGAAGAAAATCCACAAATTATTCATGAACAACCATTACATTCATCTAAATAACTTTTGTCTTTATTGTACCTATCATAGTTAATTTAATTTTAACGAAGTACAAAAAAATTACATCTTTTTTTTTTCTCTCTTTCTTAATAGTAAGACTAAGCTAACTTAGCTTCTTTATATTGCTCTGAATGATTCATAATTCATACATATAATTTTTAAATGTATCTAAAAAAAAGAGAGAAAACAAAAGAAAAAACTAAAAATAAATTGTAATCTACTTTTTTTTTGCATTGTATTGTGTAATAATAATTTTAAGTTTAACTTTAAGAATTTTTGTAACGACCTTGCTTTGGTTCTAAAATAAATAAATAAATAATTGACAATTTGGTGTGGTTTTTGGTCTGGTGGAATCATCGGTCCGTACTTCTTTCGAAATGAAGCTGCTAACACCGTTACTGTCAATGGAGAGCAATATAGATCGATGATAACCAACTTTTTATGGCCGAAATTGGAAGAAGTTGATCTTGACAACATCTGGTCCCAACAAGACGGGGATACGTGCCACACAGCACGTGCAACAACCGAATTAGTGCGAGAAAAGTTTGGAGATTCTATTATTTCAAGAAATTGTGACATTGTATGGCCTCCAAGAAGTTCTGATTTAACACCATTAGACTATTTCTTGTGAGATTATTCGAAGTCTTTGTTCTTTAGCAATTAACCAGACTCTCTTCAAGCGTTAGAAGTCAAAATTCATGACTTCAAACTTGCTATTCATGACATACGACTTGATTTAGTGGAAAAAGTGCACGAAAATTGGGTTCATCGAATTCGTTCCTGCAAAACAAGTCGTGGAGGCCATTTAAATGACGTTTTATTCAGAACTTAATTGTATCGATTGTACATAAAAAACATTTGAATTTCCTTAACAATTAGTGTGTTTTTTTTTTTTAAAGAAATCATATCACTCAAATTGGAAAACCCTTTATTACTAATTCCAGAATATAGTGCAAGAGCTCTTTTTGAAATTCCCATTGAACCAATACCAAATAAAAATAATAAAACTATTCTATTAGAAAATTATGCGTTCTTATAGACGGCACTAATATTTGCTACAATTCAAATGTCGAAAAAATTTTAAAGAAAAACTTAAATATTATAGAAAATGAATGTATCAATAGTATATTTAAATTTGAAAAAGCACATTGTAATATGCTAAAATTTTTATATAAAGAAGTTAAAAAAATAATTCAAGGTATGATTATAACCAAAAATATTGTAAAAACAAGTATTCAACACAATTTTAAATAATTTTAATATTATTATAATAAAATGTTTATACAAAAATCATAAGAAAATCATAATAAAAACTTCGTCGGAGCCTCAGAGTTAGTGTGGAAGTGTTATAAACGGTAATGACACTACTAACAATAGAAAAGCATTATTTTAAATATAATTATTTCCCCATAGATTTATTTTCAATATAATTATTTTCCCATATACAAAATTTCTATCTTTTCAATTAATTTTATATGACACCTAAATACCTAAAAAGCTATTATCCCATATTTACTTTCAATAAATCTATGTACACCTTTCTGCAAATTCAGCATCTATAACATTATTATAAAAACAATTATTTTACACAGAGAAAACTCCTACTAATCGAACTTTCATTGTTCCCATAAAATACTGTTGAAATTAGTTTCCGTAAGCAAAAATTATAATATAAATATCAGGAAATAAACGAATTAAATCAAGTTCTGTTCTGGATTTCAAACTCACTGAAGCTTCATATTAAAGATAAATATTTAAATTAATTAAATTCAGAAATAAAAGTAATTTAAATAATTTAATTAAATTTAATTATAAAAACTAATTTGTAAAATATAAATTAGTTAGTATAAAAGAATAATAAAAGTGTTAAAACAAAATTATTTATTTTTTTTTTTATATTAAATAAAACCGAATCCTTTTTTTTTTTTTTTCTAAGGCAGGTGGGAATCTTCCAAAGACACCAAGCTTTTCCCCTTGGTAGTGTCAGATTCTTACTAACTAAACCCACCTCCCCCTTTAGCCCATCTCTCCCTCCTAATGGGATGAAACCCTTACCTGCGAAAGCAGTATATTGGTTAGGGAGTAGGGATAGGAAAGCATAGGAAAATTGATACGGAAACATTGAATTGGGAGTGGGATTATAAGGAAACAATGAATCCGCCTATTATTATTACTATTTTGCTAACAGTTACTATAGCCATTACAACAGTTACAACATGTAGTAGTATATAACACCTTACTACATGAGATATATATTGAAGGCCACCCCCACTGTCACTGTAGCGGCTGTTATTATTGGTATTAGTATTCTTATTAATATTATTATTATTTTACTACAGAGTCACGGCCATCAGTGGATTACAACGTGCAGCAGTATATAACACCTTACTTGCATGATATAACCAAAGATAGCTCCACTGTAGCAACTATTATTATTATTACTATTATTATTATTATTATTATTATTATTTTTATTATTTATTAATATTTATTATTATTATTTATTATTATTTATTATTATTTATTATTATTATTATTATTAATATTATTATTGTTATTATTATTATATTATTACTACTATTAATTATACGATATACATTATTACGATATAAAAGTACTACATATTTTTTTTATTTATATGACCTGACCGGGGTTTGAACCCAAGACCCTTCGATTGAAAGTTTGGCGACGAAAGTTTATTATTATTATTATTATTTATTAATATTTATTATTATTATTTATTATTATTTATTATTATGTATTATTATTTATTATTATTTATTATTATTATTATTAATATTATTATTGTTATTATTATTATATTATTACTACTATTAAATATACGATATACATTATTACGATATAAAAGTACTACATATTTTTTTTTATTTATATGACCTGACCGGGGTTTAAACCCAAGACCCTTCGATTGAAAGTTTGGCGACTTAACCACTGCGCCATGAGTCCGATCCTATTGGTCAAATCCTATTATTCTGCCACCATATGAATAAAGGCTAAAGTTAATTGATTTGTGTACTTTAAGTTTTAGACGCGAGGTTTCTGATGTTATTTTCATTACAGAGATTGTCAAGGGTTATGTTAAATCTAATTTAATATCTAGTAAAATTAATATTAGAAATCTTCAACGCCTTCGCTCTTGCAATTTGTTTAAAACCTATAATCATAAGACTAATTATGGCAAATTTGAACCTATTAATAGGATGCTTAATATAGGTAACAAACATAAACTTAACATTGACTTTACACTTTCAAAACATTCCCAAAAACAAAAATTATACAATCGCTATTAATATAAGGATTATTTTTTTGTTTTTGTTTCTTGTTGCACTGTAAAGTATATACTATGTATATAATTTTTAATTTTAATCTTAGTTCTAAGTTTATTTATACTTAACAATTATGTAATTTTTTTTATAACTTTAATTGTATTTAGCAATTTATTATTGTTTACTAGTTATTATAAATTTAAATTATAAATTTTATGTAAACTGTTTGTGCTAAGAAGTATAAATAAATAAATAAATAAATAACATCTAGCTCAGAATCTAACTCATAATTTCACAAATTTTGATTTAACTTAAATTAACTTTAAATATTAATGAAAATACTTTTATATTATTTGCTTAATTATTTATTTTATTATATAATTTTCACTACAATTAAATTTACACTTATAATAGGTGCATATATGCACTTGTTTGCATTCAAAAATGATAATTTTAAGTTAACATATAATATTAATTTTAAAAAGCTTCAAAGAATTTTACATTTTTCTTTATTTTGTAACTTCAGTATAATTTTTAAACTATTTAACATTTATAATCTAGCATACTTTAATTTTAATAATATTCTTTTACAAATTAATACTTTTCCATTGCATAAATTCTTATTTTGCATGTTTTTAATATTTACGTCTACTCTCTTTATAATTAAATATATTTATTTATTTATTTATTTATTTATTTATTTATATTAATATTACATACATAAATGTAATGCAATATTATTGAACCATCGGCTACTAAGGCCATTATAGGTTTTTTTTTTTTTATACTATTATTAAACTATATACTAATATTATTTATTTTGTTTATATTATATACTATATATTTACATTATGTTTGGTCGTAAGGGGGGTATGTAAAGAAAAAACACTTACGACCTGTGCAGGGATCGAACCCACACTCCTTCGGTTAATACGCCACACGCCTACCCACTAGGCTACCGAAGCCCCTTATAATTAAATATAAATCTAACAAGTTTCTTAAATCTCACTTATTACACTAAGTTTTTTTTACATACATTTTGCTATTTTCTATTTCTTACTCAATCACTACAAAATATGTGTATACTTACATATCACTACAAAATATGTGTATACTTTATAAACTCACATCCGAAATTACACTTAAACGTCAAATTTCTATTCGAGTGTCAAACAACTTTTTTTTATACATAAGTTTCAATTCAGTTTTTGATCAACAGCTTTTTCACCACAATCAATGTTATCAATCATTAAACAACAAAGAATAAAATACTTAGTATTATTGTATACAAAGCTTTCTCTTTTAACTCAAAATTTCAATACTAGTCAAGTCAATACTCAATTTCGATTAACCTTTTTATTCACCAGAATCAATGGTACCAATCACTAAACAATCAAATAATCAAATAATAAAGGACTGAAAATTATTGTTTCCAAAGCTTTTGTTGTGGAAGTAGATGATGAGATAAATATCCAAGAATGTATGAAAGTAAATTATTATACTCGTAGGTACTGTGAATACTGCAATGTTGTATATTTAAATATGCAAAGTTTAAAAAATAAAATTATTAAAGGAAAATATAAACATAATTTTTATATATATATAGATCTCCTGAAACTAACTAGTATTACTGAATTCATTGACAAGATTAATGATTGGATGATAAGGTTTAATAATACATTAGTACTTGGTGATTTCAATATTAATTTATTGAACAAAAATAACCGCTATGTTAAAATTTTTTAATTTACTTAGTAATGGACATCTAGTACTAGTATATAACAAAATATCTGAGCAATTTGCTACGCGGAAAGGAAAAACTTCTAAGACGATAATAGATAATTTTATTACCGATTTAGTAAGATTCGATCATTTTTTCATATTTTAGATACAACCTTATCTGATCACCAATAGTTTCTGATTAGTTTTGATTGCAAGCTTAGCAAAAACTCACAAATAAATTTCAAAACAGTTCTAAACTATGAAAACATATTTTCTAAAAATAATATTTTCTCTTATTTAAATTCATATAGAAATTTTGATCACTTTATATCAGACATAAGTTTCATTATAAGAAAAAAAACACAGGAAGATCCCAATAGTTGGTAAATATAAAAAGAATTGTTGGCCGAACAATACAATCCTTAATAAAACCAAAATTAAAACGATTCTCAGGTCGCAGAACTGTATAATAAATATAAGAAAGAAGTTAAAAAATTAATTAAGCAAGCGAAAATCAGTTTTTACATCAATCAAATCACGCGGAGCCTTAATAATGGTAGAAATCTTTGGAATGTCTACAAACAAATTATGTTTAATACACATGATCCAACTAACAATTTCAAAATTAAAGTTCTTGAAATATAATACAATGCAATACAATAGATAATAATTATGAAATTGCAGAAACCGTTAATAAATATTTTATTAACATAACCAATGAATTAGAAATTAAAACACATCAAATTAATCTGGAATATTTTAATAGTTTCTCTTACAATATACAATCACCTCTTAACTTATATGACACTGATATTCAAGAAATTACAGAAGCCACATCACAATTAAAATCAAATGCAGAGACTGGCGTTGATAACATTTCAACAAAATTCATCAAAAAATTCTCGGATAAATTGATTCCTATATTAATTAAATTCGTTAATTTACCGTTTCATTCTTCAATATTTTCATAATTATTAAAAATAGCTGTAGTGGCTCCAATATTTAAAAGTGGAAGAACAGATATTTGCTCTAATTATCCGTCAATTTCGATTTTACCGTCTTTTTCAAAAGTATTGGAAATCTTTATCAGAAATTGGTTGCACAAATTTCTATACAATAATCCAATTCTAGCAAAAGAGAATTTTGGGTTTGAAAAACTTTCAAATACTACCGCTGCATGTCTCAGTTTAACTGATTTCAATTCAAAAGGCATAAACAACCAAAAATATGTAGTTTGTGTTTTTTTGGATATTCAGAAAGCTTTCGATTGTGCCGACCATTACATTTTGCTTTTAAAATTACATAAACTAAATCTAGATCAATCATTTAAATTTCTTTAGAAGTTACTTGTCATATAGGCAGCAAATAGTTCGCATAAATTCTACTAAAAGTGGGTGGGATTTTTTTTTTCTAAATTTTTATTCTATTTTTACATTTTGCAGTTGATTTTATTAAAATTTTATATAAAGCATTGCGGTGGATAAAAATTTAGTTTGAGTTGTCTAGGTAGTCCAACACTACAAGTTACCTACTGAGAAGTTGAAATGGACGAAACACTCCAAAATTAACTTACTTAAACATTACATACATAACTTATAAGGATGTTATATTCAGAAAAATATTTAAGCTTTTCTACCATTTACGAGCGTGAAACATATATGCTATCGTATAAAATTACAAACAATTTAATCAAACATAATTTCATTCTGAATAGAATGATAGATATTCGTATTCACAATACCAGGAATGAAACAAATTTTTATTTATCTCTTTTTAAACTAATAACCAAAAAAACAAAAAAATGATTTATACAAATGCTTAAAAAAGTTTAATGAATTGCCGAGTACATTGAAAGAGGTTGATACAAAAGTGGAAATCCTCTCACTTAACCCCTATTTTTAAAAAAGGGGATAGAGCATCGGTGGAAAATTATCGAGGTATAGCAATCCTCTCTTAAATTATTTGAAAAAATACCTAAATTATTTGAAAAAATTGTCGTTGATAGAATTACTCCTATCATAAATGCAAAACTAAATGAACAACAACATGGTTTCAGAAAAGGTCGTTCAACTACTACGAACCTGATGGTTTATACATCTGAAATCCTGAATCAAATGGAGAAAGGGTACCAAGTTGATGCAATTTACACTGATTTTAGCAAAGCTTTCGATCGTGTAGATCACTTCACTTTGCTAAACAAACTATCAACTTTTGGCATTTCGGGTTCATTTCTTAGGTGGCTTAATTCTTATCTTTTAGAAAGAACTCAAAATGTTAAATTTCGTGGTGTATTATCCAACACCATTGGGGTCACTTCCGGTGTACCGCAAGGTAGCCATTTAGACCCGCTTCTGTTTAATGTTTTTATTTCAGATCTTTCGGAATATCTAAGCAATATATCTCACATTTCGTTTGCTGATGACCTAAAAATATATCAAGTGGTTAAAGATAATCCTGATGCAGCTAAACTTCAATCAAGCTTATCAGTGTTACAAGCTTGGTGCACGTCTAATAAATTAGAACTCAACATACAGAAATGTAAGGTTATTAGCTTTACACGTAAACGGTCTTCTTTAATACATGACTACAAAATAGATAATGTTACTCTTGAAAGGGTTTTTAGCATTACTGATCTGGGAATTCTTCTCGATAATAAACTTAATTATAATCTTCACTATGACCTAATAGTTTCAAAGGCTAATAAAATGTTAGGTTTCATTAAGAGCAGAGCTAAAGAATTTAGCGACTTAGCTGTGACAAAATCTCTTTATTGTTCCCTAGTTCGTTCTATCTTAGCATACGGTAACATTGTTTGGGATCCAGCCTTTGCAGTTCATTCCAATAGAATCGAATCAGTTCAAAAGCAATTTCTTTTATTTGCATTAAGGAATCAATATAACCCTTTTGATTTTGCTAATCTACCTAGTTTAAACCACAAGACTTAATTCATTAAACTTGCTTTCTTTATCTTTACGTAGACAACTATTATCATCATGCTTTACTTTTGATATTTTGAATAATAGTATTTCTATCCAATCTCTTAATAACAAGTTTAGACTTAACGATAGTGTTAGGCAAACTAGAAATACTAAATTTTTAATGGACTACAAACATAATGCAAAGTACGGTAGAAATGAACCCATCAACAGATGTTGTACTACTTTTAACAAAATTAGTCATCTCTATTCTACATCTATCTCCAGAAATACGTTCAAACACATTTTACAACTACATTTTTCCAATTTAATGACCTTAGACAATTAATTCTTACTTAAGCAAAAAAAAAATTTTTTTTTTTTTTTTTTATTATGATTTAATTTTAAACATAACACATTTATTGTATTGCATTATAATACAATTAATGTTTTTCATTTAGTTCATTTTTTTTGTACATTTTATAGATAGTAATTTAATGCTTTCAAGTACTGTTAATAAAAAAAAAATGTTCATTTTTTTTTTTTTTTTAATTTTACTTCTACGTAATAATAAGATATTTATTTACGTTTAATTTGCTACATAAGTTATTACATAAAATGTTAAATTGATTGTCATTATATATATGTACATATCTGTACTGATATCATATTTCAATTTTTTTTGTTAAAATAAAGTTGTTAATGTAGTTTAAATAAAAAATTAATAATAACAATAACAATAAATTAACTTTTTTTAGGTTTTAAGTTATTATAAATGTAGTTTTAAGTCATTGTTTTGTTTAATTTTAATTATAAGCATTAATTTAAGAATTTTTTTTGTAACGACCTTGTTAGGTTTTGTAAAATAAAATAAAATAAAAAATAAAATTATTTCAAACTTTAAGAAATTAATCTTACAATTTATATTTTACAAAATTACAAAGATATAATTTAAATGAAGAGAAATAAAAAAAAAAATTTTATTCTATGATGAATAAATGTTGATGTAAACAAGAATTTGTATAAAAAACTGTAAATTAAAATTTTTTTCTTTTTTTAAATGGTCTTACTATGGCAGCCAATAATGAATGTTAACATTATGGAATTAATATATTAATAATAAAAAAAAAAAAAATTCGAAAGACATGTCATATGAAATTCAACATTACAGAAATAAAATTGAAACTATGGAATTGCAACAAAAGAATAAGTCAAATATCAACATAAAAAAACCTTACAACAAACTAACAAAGAGTATAGAAGTGATGATCAAACTGAATTTGTTTTCTTATTTTGGATAAGAATAATCAAGGTGTTAAGAATAGTCCCTCTACAAGTAATTAAATAATACATAAATTTGTAAAGCGTTTAGCCAAAGCTGTAGTAACAAGAATTATAAATAAAAAAAAGGGAGCGATAAATAAGAGAACTGTAAGATTTTTATCAATCTACGATTGAAAAATTAAATAATTGTTGGCGAAAATACACTAACGCATACATGGAATTACTAAAACATGGCTTACACGAAGATTTAGTTAACACTATAGAACACTTATTTTCCGAACTAGATTTTAAATATTCAGAATGTGCAGCAAATTTACATGATGGATTGACAGAAAAGTTTCAAATCATGAACCTACACATTAAGGATAAACTAATAAAATAGAAATAAACTAATAGAATAAACTAATCAATATCATAATTAAACTAATATTCAACTTCCTAGAATATATTAATTTGACGGAAACTACAATAATTGGCGCCCGTTTCATGATTTGTTTGTGTCTGCAGTATATAGATAGAAATATAGAAAATGTGCTACAGCTACATTACTTAAAGAGTGCAGTGACAGAATGCCAGAGGAATTAAAGCCGAACCCGCGGGCTTTAATTGTAAAACTTTGGGAATTAGCGCCCGTTAACTTTAAATCCTTCTCAAAAAAGAATTAAATCCTACGGGTCTTAATTCCACTAGATCGTAGGCTTTAAGACCATTTCGAAAAAGAATTAGAGCCCACTAAATAACACAAAGGTTACTATCATGAGTCTGTTTTTCATTTAACTGGATTTTATTTGGTGACATGTCTGAAGCCCCATAGCCAGAAGACCCATTGGGACTCTTGAGTCACTTCAATGTGCCAAAGGTCCCATGGGACTTTTGTCTCATTGTTAAGGCCTCAGAGATTTTGGGAGGGATTTTAGATTTGAATTCAAAATCAAGATTATACGCCTTTTACAGAATATTTAGATACATACATATGCGAGTTTCTGAATTAGGACAGATTTTAGAGTTGGTTACAAAATCAGCGTTATACGCTTTTTCCAGAATATGTATATAATCCTCCTAATTCAAAACTCGCATATGCATATATTGAAATATTCCCTTGGTCTAAAATAAAGCCAGCGAGTTTTAATTCCTTTTAATTATGAGTTTTAGGAAAGGAATTAACGCCCGTAGCCTTTAATTCCAAAACTTTATTTCCTCGGGAATTTTGTCACTGCACCTACTTAACGACTGTTTAATAGGAGATACATAAAGATTGTTGAAAAACATTCCTATTATCAACGATGATTATATCCGAGCTTCGAGCTTTGATTATATCCGAGCTTAGTCAAAATTTGCTAGTCGATGCGAATAAATTATGGGAGGAAGAATTGGACGATACAAATAAATTATAGGAGGAGAATTGGACATTTAAGGGTCCCATGTGATCAATGTAATATTGTGCATCGCCTTTTTCGATATGGTTATATGGTATATAAACATTCCTTTTTTCTTTCTTTTCTGTTAGCCAATATACACATGTATGCAATTTTAAATGAATTTTTTAATTTTTTTTATTAAAGGCTTTTTTAAATTTTAAATTAAAAATGAACTCTTCAAACTTAAATCTTTACCTTCATTTGATTTGTGTCTGTACTATAATATCTGTTAAAGTTTTTAAACTTTTTTTTAAAACATAACTGATCTCAACACGAAAGTTTTCCCCATATTAAACTTTCATATATTATTTAGTTTTTACTTTTTTCTTCAAAAACTTAAAAACTTAAAAACTTCTTTTTAGAAGAATGCATTTGAATAAAAGACAATATTGCCATATAATTTGTATGATTCACGAAATTTTTTTTTGAAACTAAAGTTTTAAAATTTTTTTAAGTATTTATTTTTATGTATAATTTGTACAACTCGAAACCATTATTAGATTATTTACAATTATTTACCATTACTATAATATACCCTATTATTACAAATGGTATAATAAAATCTATTTATGATGTTTGTGTTTTTATATTTTAAAACTGGTTAGAAGAGTTGTCTATTTTGGTTGCATTTCTTTGTTTTTAATTTAAATACATACTTTATTTATTAAAAAAATAATGCAAAAAACGTATTTTAACATTTTTTTTTCAATCTAACATTTTCGCATAAAGAGTTTTTAATATCTTTTGTATTTAAAAAGTGAAGTAAATCAAATAATTATATATTATAAGATGGCAACACTATATAAAAAATTGACTTCTGATTTCTTAAGTACATAATCTATTTTGGATGGACCGATTATGTGTTGATCAAGTGTATATAATGTTTATCTATGTATGCGTTAGTATTTAATATTTTTTGTTTATATCAATAGAAATGCATGAGTAGTTTTTATTTAAAACGAAAAAAAAAATATGTGACTGTTAACCCTAGTAACTTGTGGTTTTTTTGTGAAATTATCTTTTAAAATATAGTTTCTGATATTATGGGATAAAAGAATTTTAACGTAAGAAATTTATAAACAAATTTTAAATTTAAATTTTAGCGGTAAGTTATCCAATGTGTATATATTATTATGTTTATTTTTTTATAGAAGTGAAAAATTAAAACTTGTTTTACAAGTTTAATAAAAAGTTAAATTTAAGTTCATATACATATGCGAAATATATAATGCACAAGTTCTTTTGTTCTTGATCATTCATCAATCAAGAAGTTGGAATATAATTTCTATTCAAAAAGTAAGAAAACATTTTTATACCCGCACGATAGGATCGGTTATAAAAAAATTACTCCTCCGTTTGTAACACCTCGAAATAAGCGAGCTAGATATACCTTCAAAGGTATGGATCGGATCAGAAAAAAATTCTAAGTCGATTGAGCCATGTCCGTCCCTCCGTCCGTCAGCACGCTAACTCAAAAACTAAGAAAGCTAGAATCTTGGAATTAACACAAAATGTTCTAGGAGCAATTTGTAGGTTCCCTCTTTTTTTGGTTGAGTTCCGACTAAAACTTCGGGTAGCTCTCGAACACCTAACTTTTAGATCCCCACATTTTTTTTGAAATAGAGCTATGAAATTTTAACTGCTAATAGATGTCACAAAAATATTAATTTTATTTTTTATAACTTTTTTTTGTAGCCCCACCCGTTACGGAGCAACAGCTCCCCAAAGGTTCAAAAAAGCTCCATATTTAAATTGTTATAGCACAAGTTGTATAAGGTATATCTTCATTTTGAAAAAACTATTACTTCTTTTATTAGCTTTAAAAGTATATATACAATAAATATATAGTTGTGGCATACGGTGTCTTAATTTACCGTTATGCGAAACTAAAATTTTGCAAAATCCTTTAACCCTTGTATCTTCTAAACGGTTTAAGTTGGAAACTTGAAATTTTAATAAAAGTTAGATCTTTGAAAATAAGTATGAGTCATTTCAGAAATTTTTTTTGTATCACCCCCTGTTTAGGAGCTGTAAGGGTTCAAAAACTGAAAATTTCCTATTTTTAAACACCTGTAACTTGAACACCTGTTAAATTTTTTTTGAAATAATACACAAAAATTAAAGCTTCAACATTATACTCTTATTCCTCTTAACAGCTTTTTTTAATAATATAGGGTTACTTTATAATTGACGAAAGTGTTACTTGATTTTTACAAATTTTCTAACAAATTTCTTTAACGAATTTTTTGCATTTTGTTTTACTCGATAATTTGAAATTGTTGAAGATATAATGCGTAGTACAAAAAATGTAAATAAATAAACAACATAACGGTTGCTTGAAGAATTTTTATTTATATGATATTGATATACATACATACTTATATAATATCATGTTTATTTACATATCGTATATGTCACTGATGAATGAATGATAAGAGTATAGATGTATATTATATAGCGCCGTATTTACATACATACATATATGTATTTTATTGTACTTATAACAAATTATTCTATGAATGGAAATATTTTTAAAGAAATATTGCAATGTATGGCGATATACTTATAACAATATAAATATACTATGTACGCATTAATATAATATAATATTTAAAATTATATTTACTATTTTGTACTTAGTAAATTTAATATACATTTACGCTTAGTATTAAATGGTACTATAGAATATTTGAAAAAGTTTTGGATTGATAATCGTTATGTGGAAGGTTAAAATCTGCTTTTGAAGAATGTATAAACATATAGTTTGAATATATGTACAACCCATAGTTCTAGAAATTATAAAATTCGCCCAAATTATTTTAAAATACTAAAATATTAAAAATATAATATTGTAAGCAGAATGACAGGCTGTGAACATACTAACGGTTCGTACGGGTATCTAAGAGTTGACAAAGCCTACTGTATTCTTCCTCGTTTTTATTATTGTTTGGAATTTGTTTCCAAATTTATTTGATTGTCTCAATTATTTTATTCATTAACTTGTTGCAAAACTTATAATTAAAATTTCCTATTTTTCTGACTCTTTTATTTATCTACATACTTTTGTTATCTTTCCCATCTCTTTTGCTTTCATTAGCATGAACATATAATATATTCATCCTCTGTTTAGAATGTTTTAAAATATAAATTCAGATTCCCGCAAACCAGGTAGAACCTGCGGCACATGCAAAAATAGTAGGCTGAATTTTAATGGAAGGCTCTACAGATT
Organism: Poecilobothrus nobilitatus; assembly: GCA_947095535.1. Classification (NCBI taxonomy): domain Eukaryota; kingdom Metazoa; phylum Arthropoda; class Insecta; order Diptera; family Dolichopodidae; genus Poecilobothrus; species Poecilobothrus nobilitatus. The sequence goes on from OX352772.1 coordinate 234,707,590, forward strand.
ACCAAAGGATAGCAGCTTGTTTAATATATGGACTTCAAAATGTATATATTTATCTTTTCAATTTGTTTTACAAGAGTTTTTTATGCCGAATGGAACGTTTAATTGAATTCAAGGCTTTTTTTTATTTTGAAACTTCAATTCGGCTTCTTCCCTTTTTTTAAAATATTACATCAAAAAAAATTAAATTAGATCAAAGTTTTCAGATAAAATTATAATTTTTTCATCCAGTATAGAATTTTATACAGCACACGAGTTTTTAATCTTACATACGTTATTTATAATCTGTTTGCAAAATTCCTAAATTGATAAAAGAGAAATAAAATTTACCCTCAGAGGTTAACATTTCGATGGGTATTTATAAAATGCAAAATTTTCTAAGCAAAGAAAAAATTAATATGCATATACATATACATATATACATATATCTATATATATATGTCTGGTTATACTATTCTATACCCTCCATTCAATCTATTCATAAATTATATGAAATGAATAGAAAAAAAAAATCTAACAGCCTAACACATACCAATAACATCTTAAATAAAAAAAAACCTTTACATTTGTGACTTGTTTGATTTTTCGTTAGAAAAATAAAATAAATAAATTTAGAGAAAGAAGAATGAGAAAGAACAGGCAAAAATAATATGTTCATTTTTATACCCGTACGATAGGATCGGGTATAATAAAATTACTCCTCCGTTTGTAACACCTCGAAATAAGCGAGCTAGATATAACTTCAAAGGTATGTCCGTCCATCCATCCGTCCATCCGTCAGCACGCTAACTCAAAAACTAAGAAAGCTAGAATCTTGAAATTTACACAAAATATTCTGGGAGTAATTTGTAGATTCCCTATTTTTTTTGGTTGAGTTTGGACCAAAACTTAGGGTAGCTCTCGAACACCTAACTTTTACATCCCCACATTTTTTTTTAAATAGAGCTATGAAATTTTAACTGCTGATGGATCTCACAAAAATATTAATTTTATTTTTAATACCTTTTTTTTGTAGCCCCACCCGTTACGGAGCTATAGCTCCCCAAAGGTTCAAAAAAGCTCTATATTTAAATTGTTATAGCACAAGTTGTATAAGGTATATCTTCATTTTGAAAACGATTACTACTTTTATAGCTTTAAAAGTATATTTGTGGCATACGGTGTCTTAATTTACCGTTATGCGAAACTCAAATTTTGCAAAATCCTTTAACCCTTCTATCTTCTAAACGGTTTAAGTTGGAAACTTGAAATGTTGACAGAAGTTAGATTTTTGAAAATAAGTATGAATCATTTCAGAAATTTTTTTTGTATCACCCCCCGTTTAGGAACTGTAAGGGATCAAAAACTGAAAATTTCCTATTTTTAAACACCTGTAACTTGAACACCTGTTAAAATTTTTTTGAAGTAATACACAAAAATTAAAGTTTCAACATTATACTCTTATTTTTGTTAACAACTTTTTTTAATAATATAGGGTTACTTTATAATTGACGAAAGTGTTACTTGATTTTTTCAAATTTTCTAACAAATTTCTTCAACAAATTTTTTGCATTTGTTTTACTCGATAATTTGCAATTGTTGAGGATATAATGCATAGTACAAAAAAATGTAAATAAATAAACAACATAACGGTTGCTTGAAGAATTTTTATTTATATGATATTGATATACATACATACTTATATAATATCATGTTTATTTACATATCGTATATGTCACTAGTGAAAGAATGATAAGAGTATATATGTATATTATATAGCGCCGTATTTACATACATATATGTATTTTATTGTACTTGTAAGAAATTATTCTGTCAATGGAGTATTTAAATATAATATAAGATAATATTTAAAATTATATTTACTATTTTGTATTAAGTAAATTTAATATACATTTACCGCTTAGTATTAAATGGTACTATAGAATATTTGAAAAAGTTTTGGATTGATAATCGTTATGTGGAAGGTTAGAATCTGCCTTTGAAGAATGTACATATAAACATATAGTTTGAATATATGTACAACCCATAGTTCTAGAAATTATAAAATTCACCCAAATTATTTTAAAATACTAAAATATTAAAAAAATAATATTGTAAGCAGAGTGACAGGCTGTGAACATACTAACGGTTCGTACGAGTATCTAAGAGTTGGCAAATGCAACTGTATTCTTCCTCGTTTAATGCAATGTTTTTCTCTTTCTTTGGGCCACTACAAATTAAAAAAAATTGTGAGAGATTTTTTGTTCTACTTGCGTTATCTATATATATATTTCTGGTATGATATAATTGAAAATATGAAAGTTTAATATGTAGAAAACTACTTTTTTTTCGTTTAGATCAGTTATGTTTAAATAAAGTTTAAAAACTTTATCGGTTTATTATATATTAAACTAAATATATGAAAGTTTAATATGTAGAAAAGTTTTTATATAATAAACTAAATATATGAAAATTTGATATGTAGAAAACTTTTGCGTTGAGATCACTTATGTTTTAAAAAAAAGTTTAAAAACTTTAACGGATATTATATTTTAAACTAAATAACATATGAAAGTTTAATATGGAGAAAACTTTTGCGTTGAGATCAGTTATGTTTTAAAAAAATAGTTTAAAAACTTTAACGGATATTATATTTTAAACTAAAAAACATGTGAAAGTTTAATATGGAGAAAGCGTATAGTAGAGACACGAACCAAATGAAGGTTAAGATTTAAGTTTCAAGAGTTAATTTTTAATTTGAAATTTAAAAAAGCTTATGGTTTAGGTATAATATAATTTAATATATGAAAGTTTAATATGTAAAAATCTTTCTTTTCGTTGAGATCAGTTATATTTTAAATAAAGTTTAAAAACTTTATCTGTTTATTATATATTAAACTAAATATGTGAAAGTTTAATATGGGGAAAACTTTTGCCTTGAGATCAGTTATGTTTTTAAAAACAATTTAAGAACTTTAACGGATATTAAATTTCAAACTAAATAATATATGAAAGTTTAATATGGGGAAAACTTTTGCGTTGAGATCAGTTATGTCTAAAATAAAGTTTAAAAATTTTCGGTTTAACTGCAATTTTAAAAAGTATAAAAAAGTTTAATATAATTTTTTTGTTGATCAACAACTTTTATATTTAATTTTTAACTTTTCTCAAAAAATACTAAATAATAAAAAAAAAAAAAAATTGTTTAAAAATGTAAACATAGTATTTTTTATCAGATTTTTTTTTTATCTTTAAAATTTAAACAGTTTTCAGATTATTTTAAACTATACTTTTAAAAAATCGTAGCTCATCTTTAAGTTTTGAGTTTAGTAGGCTTTTTATTCTCATAGTAAGTGGGCATAAACATAACATAATGTACAAAAATTTTATAATGTAAAAAAATTTTCTATTTATATACAAAAAATATTTAAAAGATTTTCTTTCTACCTGTAAAAAAAAGCAAAGTTGAAAAAGATAAACGTATAAAAAAATTAAAACATTATAATTATGCAAAAACAAGTAAATGTAACAGTAAGTCGATGCAACCGACTTATTTATATCCTACACATAAAAAATTCAAATTAAATTAAAAATCCATAAGTAATTTTAGTTAGGTATTTAATATAACCTAAAAAAATAAATGCTTTTACAACCTTTGTACAAATTTTAAGGTTTCTATCTTTATTAAATTCGAAGATATGCTTTTTAGGGCTTGGGAAGTGTGTGATGGCACGCGGACCACCACCCCAATTGATCTCAAATTTTAGAGTCATAATCAGAACACGGTAGAACACTCTTATATCAAATTTCAAGTTTTTATATTCATTAATTTGGAAGATTTATGCTTGTTCGGTCCTGGGAGCTGTGTGGGAGATACCCGAACAATCATTCCAATTCATCTGAAATTTTAGGCAAATCAGGGATTCAGGAAACAACACCCTCTTATCAAATTTGCAGTTTCTATCTTTATTAATTTCGAAGATATGCTTGTTCGGTTTTGGGAGTTGTATGGAAGGTACCCTAACAACCACTCCAATTCATCTCAAATTTTAGGCAAATCAGGGATTCAGGAAACAGCACCCTAGTACCAAATTTGAAGTTCCTATCTTTATTAATTTCGAATATATGCTTGTTCGGTTTTGAGAGTTATGGGGGAGGTACCGGAACAACCACTCCAATTCATCTCAAATTTTAGGCAAATCAGGGATTCAGGAAAATACACCTTCGTATAAAATTTTAAGTTTCTATTTCTATTAATTTCGAAGATATGCGTATTCGATTTTGAGAGTTGTATGGGAGGTTCCCGAACACATAAACCGATCTTGTCCAGATTTGAACTTAGCCTTCCTTTCGTAACTAGTAACCTACTATGTAAATTTCATCAAGATAGCTTCACTAGTTTTTGAGTTATCGTGCGAACGGACGGACGGACATCGCTAAATCGACTCAGGAGGTGATACTGATTCAGAATATATATACATGTCCATATCTAACTCGCTTTCTTTTGGTAGTTACAAACATCATACCAAAGTTAATATAATAATAAAAGAAATATTTTTATTAAATTCACATTTTTTTTTTTAAATTTTAGAAAAATTTTCTTTTCTTTTTAATTTTTCTCTTATTGTTTTTTTTTCCATCTTCACTATTGAATCGGTGATTATATTTCCGTAATCTTCATCATAATCATCGTAATCATCATCATCGTCATCATCATCACCTTCATCTACATTCATATCTTTTTTAAGATATGAATGTAGATGTAGGTGATTTAATTGCAATGTTTGATTTCTCCTCATCTCTTCCGTTATATTTTAACGCCCCAAACTGGTGAAGTTCCTCAACATCCTTTTTGTTTTCTATCAGATTTGCAAACCGTTTGGGTAAAAATACCCATTAATGGTTTCTCCATTAAAAATTTTTTTTACCAGAAGAGTTTTTCCTAATTTCCCCTTGTAGTCAAATTTGAAACCCTTTATTTTGTAGGTTTCATTTATCTCTAGGTCTTCTAACTTTTTAAAATTAGAAAGACCCGTTTTTTATATTCCAATAAATTTTTTAATTATTGAGATTGTTATCTTGCATATAAAAATTTAATTAAATATTTTCTTATTTAATTTTTTTGATAATTATCAAATTGAAACTTTAGATTAATTAGAAATTTAAACTAATCTAATTCAATTTAATAATAACAAAAGTTAAATATAAAAGTTATTGATCAGCAAAAAAAGTATAATTTGGTTCACACCAAATTTAATTATTGCACACGTATCCGGTTTTAACTAAATTAGTACATTTTAATAACTTTCTCAAATTTCAATTAATATCTTTATAGTAAATTCTAATGTTTATAAAAAATTTTAATAATTTAATTATTGCACGCGCACTCGTGCAATAATTAACTAAATTAATATATTTTAAATAACTTTTCTCAAATTTCAATTATTACTTTTATTGTAAATTTTAATGTCTATGAAATGTTAAAAGTTATCATATTCAATATAAATTAATAACAAAGTTTCAATTTAATAACAATAAAAATTAAATAAAAAGTTGGTGATGAACAAAAAAATTATATTAATGCAACTTCATTACACTTTTTAACATTGCAGTAAAACGGAACAATTTTAAACTTTATTTTAGACATAACTGATCTCAACGCAAAAGTTTTCCCCATATTAAACTTTCATATATTATTTAGTTTGAAATTTAATATCCGTTAAAGTTTTTAAACTTTTTTTTAAAATATAACTAATCTCAAGGCATAAGTTTTCCCCATATTAAACTTTCATATATTTAGTTTAATATATAATAAACCGATTAAGTTTTTAAACTTTATTTAAAACATAACTGATCTCAACGAAAAAAAAGTTTTCCACATATTAAACTTTCATATATTCAATTATATTATACCTAAACCGTAAGCTTTTTTAAATTTCAAATTAAAAATTAACTCTTGAACTTTAAATCTTTATCTTCATTTGGTTCGTGTTTCTACCATAATATCCGCTAAAGTTTTTAAAGTTTTTAAGTTTTTTCATTACACTTTTTAACATTGCAGTAAAACAGAACAATTTTAAACTTTATTTTAGACATAACTGATCTCAACGCAAAAGTTTTCGCCATATTAAACTTTCATATATTATTTAGTTTGAAATTTAATATCCGTTAAAGTTTTTAAACTTTTTTTTAAAACATAACTGATCTCAACGCAAAAGTTTTCTACATATCAAATTTTCATATATTTAGTTTAATATATAAAAAGTTTTCTACATATTAAACTTTCATATATTTAGTTTAATATATAATAAACCGATAAAGTTTTTAAACTTTATTTAAAACATAACTAATCTCAACGAAAAAAATTTTTCTACATATTAAACTTTCATATGTTATTTAGTTTAAAATATAATATCTATCCGTTAAAGTTTTTAAACTTTTTTTTTAAAACATAACTGATCTCAACGCAAAAGTTTTCTACATATCAAATTTTCATATATTTAGTTTAATATATAAAAAGTTTTCTACATATTAAACTTTCATATATTCAATTATATTATACCTAAACCGTAAACTTTTTTAAATTTCAAATTAAAAATGAACTCTTGAAACTTAAATCATTACCTTCATTTGGTTCGAGTGTCTACTATATGTATAAACTTTACCTACATCACCGAAAAAGCTGTGTTAGAATCCACAAAGTTATATCACTCCGAAAAAGCTGTGCCAGATGCCCCATATTCCTACTACTCTTTTTATTTCCAAAGCCCCTTAATGGTGTAACTTCTTATTTATAAATTTCGGCTTTTGATCTTTCTTGGACTGATTTCTTCATCACTGCTATTATCTATACAAGCAGTGAGCTCTGCTCAAATTCACAGCATTTAAAGCATTTCGTTACTCTACTTTTATTAGGACACTTTTCTATTGTATGATACAAGGCTCCAAAATTTCTATATCACACCTCATTTTTACTTAAAGAAAAATGAGGTGTGATATAGAACTCTTTAAAGTTCTATAAAGCCTGTTTTTGTTTTGAGCCGGTTTGAAATTATTATACTGTGGTTGGTTAGAATGTTCAAATCTGACTTTATTTTGCTCATTCTTCATCTTTTCATAGTTTCTTTGCAGCGTTTTGAGAACGTCAATTGATGTAGCTCCATAAAGGCAACTTTTATTTAGCGAAGAATTGGGAATACCTTCAATTATATAACCGATTAGGTTTGATACTCCTACTGTGCCTTGTGCTGCTATTGCCTTCATGTTATAGACGTATTCTAAGAATGTTTGGTCTTACTTTTCTTTTTGTTTCCTACAGAATTTTGTGTTCATTAATTTCCTTAGTTTTCTTGAATTCAGTTTTCAAAAATTGTTTTAAATTATCCCATGAATTTATCCTGCTTTCACTATTAAAAGCTAGTTTTGCTGCTCCCTTTAGCAACCTCCTAGCGTACAAATATTTTTGGGTATCGTTCCAAAGGCAAACCGAAACTGTATCTTTAAAATCTTTTAGCCACACATCTATTTTTTTTCCTGTTTCACCATCAAACTTCTCCAATGCTCCTTCGACTTCGCTAAAACTAATATTATTAGCTACAACCACTTTCTCTTCATTTACCATGTTTTCGACTGGTTTTACGCCTCCTTTCTCCTTTTTGACTGGTTCTAAGACTTCTTTCTTTTTTGTAGTCTTTTTGATTGGTTCAAAGGCTTCTTCTTCTTCTAGTGCTTTTTTGAACCTGGCTATGAGTTCTATTTTTAGCTTATAGTGGTATGACAAGTTTCTTATTTTTAATTCAATCCGTAGTTGCTTTGTTGTCCACGTATTAAATGTATCGTATTCATTCATTTACCTTTGTCGTTTTGTTTTAGATTAATTGTCTGTTGGTGTTTAATTTTTATCTTTATTTCAGCTTAGCATTTTCTGGCGGATCATGGTCTAAAATATTGGGTGGACTAGTTGGAGGTATTAAACCTGAAGCGTTACACATGAATGTACATATTATCAGTTATAAGCAAGTGTACATGTATTTGATGAAGTTTATTTTTTACGTTACAATTTAAAAATTTTACTTCTAAATATCATTTTTGATGATTATGATTATATTATTATTATTTTATTTAAAAAGCTTGTTGTGAAAGAAATGGTAGCTATATAGATAAGCGTATAAAAGATAGGAAAGTTTCCATATTTTTCAAATATAATACCAAAATTATTCAGGAGATAAGTTTAAAGTAGTTTTTTTCTGGCAAAAAAACAAAATTGTGTTTGATTTTCCTACAGTTCTTGAACGGTGAATCCTGTTAAACAATAAATTACACTATTATTTAGCTAATTTTATTAGTAATCTAACAAATTTATTTTTTATATATACGAGTAGTATATATGTATATTAATGCATATAATATGGTCATTTGATGTAAATATTTTAATGTTTACTTTTCTTAGTAAAGTTTTTTTGGAAATGAAGCTTTCTATTTTAAATAATAAATAATTAAAAACAAATTATATTTTCATGTAATATCATTATTATTATAAATGTAAATTATATTATTACAATAAAAATTACTTGTGTTGAAATTATACAACAATTTTATTTTTTTTTGTGATTAAAAAATTAATTATAGTAAGAATAAAAATAAAAAGATTTTTTAAAACTTGGTGGTCAAAGTTAAAATTATAGTCGTTTTTTATCGCATGACTTACGCAGGCACTTTTAAAATATATTTCTTTTATGTTGATATTATTTTTGGATTTGTTAGCGTTTTCATAATCTCTTTTGGGTTCTTTCATCCGTATTTTGACATCTCGTCTAGTTTTACCTATATATCACAGTTGTCGTTATTGCATGAAATTTTGTATACAGCTTCTGTGCATGGTACATTGTCTAATTTGGTTGTAGTCTTTCTCAAAATTGTCTTTCCTAATTTTGTGTGATGTTGAAGCCCAATTCCTATTTCCTTATTTATTTTAGACAGATGACTTGTAATATTTTCAGTGACTTTTGGTATGTGTGTCATTTTACGGTATGTCAATTTTCATTATTAGTGTTATCTGGTTTTTGTTTATTAAATTTGACTTTTCTTATAATTTTATTTATATTGTTGTTAGGATAGCAGTTCTTTTTTAATATTTCTTTAGTCGTCTTGAAGTTGTCGTTATGGAATTTCTTTTAACTTAATCTAATGACTCTATGTGCGAAAGACAATGCCACGTTGTATTCCATGATCCCCGTGTGTGCTGAATTATAATTGAGTAGTCTGAAGCTATTTCGTTTTTATTCTTTTACAGTTCGTCAAAGGTTTTTTATTACCCCTAATTCATGCCATATTTAAAAGTGGAATTACTTTTGTTTGTCTGTTTTCTTTTTCTAATGTGAATTTAATTTTGTTATGATGTGTGTTGAAAATTTCTTCTCTAAAGTATTTCTTCATCTCTATCTTTAGGTGTTGTCGTTATAATATCATCTACGTATTTAAATGTGAATTTTGGCACGAAAGGTAGTTTTGGTATTATTTTGTCTAATGTGTCATTACAGATGAGGTCAGTCCTCGTGCACAACGATTTATGGAGTTATGTTAGTACGGATCCACCAATGGATGCTACACAAAAAATAGCATTGGAAAAGCAGAATGAAAAAACTCTAGCAACCATATTATTAAGTGTTAAATCAACACAGCTTTTACATATTACGATTTGCACGATCCCAAAAGGGGCGTGGAATAAATTAGAATCAATTCATCAATCAAAAAGCCCAGCAAGAAAAGTCGCGTTATTTAAAAAATTAACAAGATTAAAAATGGCAGAAAAATCGTGTATGTCCGATCATCTGCACGAGTTTTTTCAAATTCTGGAAAAATTAATTGAAATAAGTGTGAAATTGGAAGATGATTTAGTATGTATAATGTTATTTTCTAGTTTGTCTACTAATTATGAAAACTTTGTAATTGCAATGGAATCCCGAGACAATTTACCAACACTAACAAAACTTAAAAGATTAATAGAAGAAAGTTCAAGACGTGAAGGCGATATTCAAAGTAGGAATGAATTAGCATTTTATTTGAATCGAAAAAATAAAGACTCCACCAATAGGAATTATAAAGTTGGTAACGAACATCCATTAGGTAATAAAATTAATCAAACTCAACAAATGTACAGGGTTAAGTGTTACAAATACAAGAAACGTGGTCATTATGCAGATAACTGTAAAAAATTTCCAAATGATGCTAAAAGTAATGATAATAACTTACTTAATACAACTGCTACTTTTTCAATTATTCAAAATTTAAATTATTTTTCTCAAAATTATAAAAATGCACATACATAGATTCTTGATAGCGGTTGTACCAGTCATATGTGTTGTAATAAAAATGCATTTACGAATTTGAATGTATATATTGAAAAGATCAGTTTTGTTGATAACAATTTTATTAATTCAGTTGGATGTGGTGATGTTCGAATAAAAATCGATGATAATAAAAATATTATATAAAAAAGTTTTTATGAGTTAGTATCCAATTTTATATCAATAAGCAAAGCAGTATAAAAGGTTTGTTGGTAAATTTTAATTCTAATCAATTAATAATTAAAAATCTAAATGGTGATAACATTTTAAAAGCAGAAAAGGTAAATAATTTCTATTTGTTTAAATCGTATACCGAAAATAATTTTAGCTGCACAATTGATGCTGACAAAAACTTTAAATTATGGCACGAAAGATTTGGTCATCTAAATGCTAAAAGTTTAAGCCAACTATGTAAAGATGATATGGTCTATGAGTTGAATTTAAATACAAAAATAAATACAATTCAATGTAAAACCTGTTTGAAGGCAAAAAATTGTTTACAACCATTTGTAAATTCAACATACCGTGCTAAGAGTGCGTTAGAGTTAATACAGGCTGATATTTGTGGACCGATGAGATAAGTTCAAGATATTCAAGAAAATGGTAGAATTGCAAACATCCAAAAAAATCAAGACAATAAGGTCAAATAATGGAGGTAAATATACAAATAACGAGTTCATAAAATATCTGAAAACGAAGGTATTCACTACCAATTAACAACTAGCTACACACCTCAACCAAATGGAGTAGCCGAACGATGTAATAGAACTATTACCGAAATGGCACGTTGTATGTTATTAAAATCAGATCTTCCATCATCATTGTGGGCCGAGGCTATCAATATGCCTGTTTACATAAGAAACAGGTAACCTTCAAAAATGTTGGGTAATAAAACACTTTACGAAATGTGGCATGATAAAAAGCCTAATGTTTCAAATATGAACATTTTTGGTTGTAAAGCAATTATGCTTGTTAAAGGAAAAAATAGGTCAAAGATGGAATCGAAAGGTATTGAAACATATATGGTTGGTTATGCAAGTGCTTCTAAAGGATACACGATATATATAAATTATATTATTTTATATAACTATGTTACTTTTTCTTTTTCAAGATTTTTAGTTTGTTTAATAAACCTGAATTGAATTGCTTCTGTTCTTTTTCCATTATTCCGTCATTGCCAAAAAATTCCTTACAAAGTGTACAACACTAAACAATAGACTCAATTACTTATATAATAATAAACACAATAACTGTATTCCTAAATTTATTAAAGACAAAACACATTCAAACATTTTCAATAGTTTATATACACAAACGACAAAACACAAACATAATATAGATCAACTTAAAAAACAAGGGTCTGTACCGAAATCTTTTTATTTTTAATCTTATTTTTTCAAAATCTTATTTTACAAAATCTTATTATCCAAAATCTTATTTTTAAAAAATCTTGTTTTCCAAAATCTTATTTTACAAAATTTTATTTAACCAAAATCTTTTTTTTTTTCATTCTGTTTCATTTCTTGAAATTTTCCGGCAAGCTTTGATAAGAATTTTTTATTTTTGATCTTTGATAAGAACAAGATGCAATAAATTATCTACTTAATATTTATATATCTTAATCGCTCCTAAAAAGAACCTCGCACATATATCTAAAAATAAATATTCTAGAAAAAGCGTATAACTCTGCTTTTGAATTCAACCCTAAAATGCCTCCTAATTCAGAACCTCACATATACATACATATACATAAATATTCTGGGAAAAGCGTATAACCCTGCTTTTGAATCCAACTCTATAATCCCTCCTAATTCAGAATTTCCCATATACATAATAAGTACCTATATACAAATTCTGTAAAATACATAATTCTGAAATATTTTTGAAATGAAATTTAAACTCGAGATTTTTTTTTCGGTAAAGTGTCAAGTGTTATACACCCTTCACAATTAGCATATACATTTAGCAAATACATATAGCATATACAACAGTTTTGAAAAAAAAAATGCTATTTATTATTTTTTTTGTTCTTAAAAATCAATTTTTTTCAGAAAAAGGAATTTCTGAAAAAAATAAGATTTTGAAAAAAGCATTACCTGTTACAAAACATAGTCCCACGCCATAAAACTTATTACAGACGCAGAAGAAATAATCACATCTAACAAACAGCACACAGAAGAAAATGAAAACAACATCGACAATAAGTAATTACATGAAGAAACCACAAACACTAAATGCTCACCAAAAGAAAATTTTAAAATCCCATAAAATAACAAAACAATTTTTAAAAAATAATAAAAACATATTTGTGTTAAATAGTGATAAGGGCAACAAAACTGTATTAATAGATGAACAAAGTTTATAAAGACAAAATAATAGAACACTTATCTGACCAAAACACATATGAACTCCTCCACACAACTCCTCCAACATATCAGATAGGGATGAATTACTATATGACAATGCTATTCCACCAAGAATATAGCAAATAATAAGGGTACATAAAGCAAATTACCCCATCAGACCCATCGTGGCTACTATTAACACATCGACCAGTAAATTAGGTAAATTTCTCAACAAAATTCTGTGAAATATAAAAGAAACCAAATACAATATAAAAAATTCTTTTGAATTCAAAGAAAATCAAAGAAATAAAAATTGAAGATAATGACAGACTAATTTCTCTTGACGTTGTGTCTTTATAAACAAATAATCCTCAACACGAAGCAATAACAGCCATTTTGAGAAGATGGCCAAAAATAAAGGCACATACACGCTTATTGAAAAAACAATACATAAAAGCATTGCAATTATGTACATATGTAGAATTAAAACACATGTATTTTATAAATTATATATATATAAATGTTTTGATTTGGTATTTCAATTTTTTAATACAATTCACTTAAACATTACAATTTTAATGATATGATTTAAATTGATACCATTTTATTTTTACTTAATTTTAAATGTTATTTTCTTTTTATTTTTTAATTCTTTTGTTTCAATAAATTAATTTTCTTTTTACTAAATACAAAATAAACCGATCTGGGCGATAACATGTTTTTGAATAAACTCTTTTTTTTTAATTTTTATATTTTTCATTTCTTTCTAATTCCAAAGCATCGCATGTTATTGGAAAAGAACCGTTGGTCAAATAGAGACCCAAATTGAGAGAGTTTCTCAACTGTACTTTTCATTGACCAATAGTGATTACATGCGGTACAAAATAATAATAAATATGTATAGTAATGAAACATTAATTTATTTATTAAAAATTATGTACAGGGTCATTTGAGAATTTGTGAAAGTGTGACAAGGTTAGTGAACTGGGTCACTTCACATATATGTAAAAGCAATTTTTTTCTATTCGACGATAAATATTATAAACAAACATCTAGCAGATACTAAAAGTAAAATTTTAATTTTTAATCTATTTTTACATCACGCAGTTAATTTTATTAAAATTTTATATAAAGCACTGTGGTGGATAAAAATTTAGTTGGAGTTGTCTAGGTAGTCCAACACTACAAGTTACCTACTGAGGAGTCCAGTAGTGTTTCGATGGACGAAACACTACAAAATTAACTTCATTTTGAAGTTAAACGAGAAAGATTACAGTTGCCTTTGTCAACTCTTAGATACCCGAACGAACCCGTTATTATGTCTGTCACTCTGCTTACAATATTATATTTTTAATTTTTCAGTATTTTAAAATAATTTGCTGAATTTTTGAATTTCTAGAACTATGGTTTGTACATATATTCAAACTATATATTTATACATTCTTCAAAATCAGATTCTAACCTTCCACATAACGATTATCAATCCAAAACTTTTCCAACTATGATATATCAGTACTATTGAATACCAAGCGGCAAATGTATACTAATTTATACTATACATATGTATTATATATCATTCATTCATCAGTCACATAATATACGAAATGTAAATAAACATGAGTTATATAAGTATATACTACCAATACCAGTATTATATAAATATAAATTCCTCAACCAACCGTTATATTTTTTATTTATTTAAATTTTTTTATACTACGTATCATCCTCAACAATTTCAAATTATCGAGTAAAAAGTTCAAATTATCGAGTTTCAAATATTCGAGCAAAAACTTGCAACAAATTCGTTAAAAAAAATTTGTTATAAAAATTTAGAATGAAGTCACACTTTCGTCAATTTTAAGGTAACCCTATATTAAGAAAAGTTGTTAATAGAAATAAAAATATAATGTTGGAGCTTTAATTTTTGTATATTACTTCAACAAAATTTGGACAGGTGTTCAAGTTAAAGGCGTTTAAAAATAATTTCTAACTTAAATCGTTTGGAAAATAGAAGTAGTCAAGAATATTGCAAATTTTGAGTATCGCATAACTGTATTATTAGCTCTATCCTTGAATTTTTTCAACCGTAAGTTTGTGGAACATCTTAATTAGATTTATTGAGTAAAATATTTGTTTTTTATTTATACTTTTTGTCCACAAAATAATTTTATTAATATTTTATTTTTATAAGTCTTAAATTATAAAGCCTATATATATTTCGACATCACTGCCATCATGAGGGCGAATACAATTTAATACTAAACATGAATAATTTTCCTATTTTTTAATATTACATTTATACCTACTAATTAATTACAATTCTAAACAAATATTTAACATAGGTGAATTTCGCAATTCTAATTGTTCGTTCAAAATAGATTTATTTTGTTTTATAGCTTTTTTAATTTCTAGAGATTCCAATAAATCCAACTTTTTACCTTTTTTATCAATATGTAAGATTTTAAGGTTATTTATACTGCTAGAATGGTTTTTTTCCATTAAGTGATTGGCAAAATTGGACTTGGAATCGACTTTATTAAGTTCTCTAATGTGTTCCGAATAACGAATCGCGAAATTTCTAGCTGTTTGTCCTATATATACTATCACATGTATCACATTTAATTTCATATACACCAGAATTTTTTAATTTATCTAATTTTTCTTTATTATTTTTTTTTTTTTTTATTTTATTTTATTTTACAAAACCTAAGCAAGGTCGTTACAAAAAAAATTCTTAAATTAATGCTTATAATTAAAATTAAACAAAACAATGACTTAAAACTACATTTATAATAACTTAAAACCTAAAAAAAATTAATTTATTGTTATTATTAATTTTTTATTTAAACTACATTAACAACTTTATTTTAACAAAAAAAATTGAAATATGATATCAGTACAGATATGTACATATATATAATGACAATCAATTTAACATTTTATGTAATAACTTATGTAGCAAATTAAACGTAAATAAATATCTTATTATTACGTAGAAGTAAAATTAAAAAAAAAAAATTAAATTAACATTTTTTTTTTTATTAACAGTACTTGAAAGCATTAAATTACTATTTATAAAATGTACAAAAAAAAAAAATGAACTAAATAAAAAACATTAATTGTATTATAATGCAATACAATAAATGTATTATGTTTAAAATTATATCATAATTAAAAAAAAAAAAAAATTTTTTTTTTGCTTAAGTAAGAATTAATTGTCTAAGGTCATTAAATTGGAAAAATGTAGTTGTAAAATGTGTTTGAACGTATTTCTGGAGATAGATGTAGAATAGAGATGACTAATTTTGTTAAAAGTAGTACAACATATGCTATTTATTATAATTTTACATATGCTATTGTTGTTATAGAAAGCTACCTTTAAATCCGTTTCTTTTTCTATTATATTCTTTTTCTATTTTCATTTTATTAGAAATAGAACCTATATATTTTATTTTTACATACTTTTTGTTGTCATTTTTTATGTAATTTGCAGGGTATATTTCATTGTTTATTAGTTTTGAATTGAATTGAA
This sequence comes from Poecilobothrus nobilitatus, assembly GCA_947095535.1. Lineage (NCBI taxonomy): Eukaryota > Metazoa > Arthropoda > Insecta > Diptera > Dolichopodidae > Poecilobothrus > Poecilobothrus nobilitatus. Next base: position 234,723,789 of record OX352772.1, read on the forward strand.
TTTCATCGTTTATTAGTTTATTAGTTTAGTTTTAGTTTCAAAAAAATTTTGAAAAAATGTGCTTATTAGTTTCACTCTGTCCGTCCGTCCGTCCGTCCGTCTGTTTACAAACCTTCTACACCGTTAAAGATAGAGAAAACAAAATTTAACCATGGGTAGGTCTCATAAAAAAAATAATTTTGTGGAACAACTTTTTCATGTAGCCCCATCCATTACGGAGCTACAGCCCCTCAAACTTTGAAAAAGCCCTATTTTTAAACGCATATATCTTATGTGCTGCTTAAGATTTTTTCAATCTGAAAACGTCATTCGAGAGGAATTTTCTTTAACTTTGTAAATTTATATTAAAATTATACAATTTTTTTTTAATTTAGTATTTAAATTTACCGTTATGTAAAAACCAAATTTTGCATGATTTTTCTACTTTCATAACTCCGGCATGCTTTTAGATAGAGGCTTGAAATTGAGGCAAGAAAGAACTTTGAGAATTAATATAAGTTTGCTCAGAAAATTTTTTTGGACCACCCCCTGTTTATGAGATATTAGGGCTTAAAAATTGGAAATTTGCTATTTTTAAACACCTGTAACTTAGGAACCTGTACACATTTTACTTCTGCAAGATATAAAAATTAAAGCTACAGTAATATATTTTTACGTGTGTTAAAGGTCTGTTTTAGTTGTAAAGGATTCCAAAGTTGCAGCTTTTCAAAATTGCGAAAAGGTCCCATTTTTAGATGTATACAAGTATATCTCAGCTCCTGCGTAATAATTTTGCAATCTAAAACCGCCAGAAGATCGAAAATTCTATTATCTATATAAAACAATATCAAAATTATGTAATATTTTGTAATTTACTATTTAAATTTACCGTTATGTGAAAACCACATTTTGCATGAAATTTCTTTTTTCATAACTCCGGCACGCCTTTAGATAGGAACCTGCAATAGAGGTGAACCTGGTGAACCCATTAAACCCTTGATGAACCCACACATAATTGAATTTTGGTTCATTTTATGTGTGGACCAAAATTATTTTAAATTCGAAAACAAATTTTACAAATTGCTAAAAGGCTGTCCAATGGGTTCACCAATTTCACCTCTACTAGCCGACATATTTATGGATCATTTAGAGAAGAAAATATTTAGAAGAAGCTGCCCATATACAGAATACATAGGTTCTTACTATCGTTATGTGGATGATATTTTATGCTTATGGAAAGGGGATGAAGAGAACCTGAACAACTTTTTAATATGGATTAATAGTATTAATAAAAATATACAATTCACATCAGACATAGAATCAAATTGTAAAATAAACTTTTTAGATTTAAAAATAATTCGTAAGAATAGTAGATTAAGTTTTGAAATATATAGGAAAAACACTTATTCAGATATAATCATATCTAAAAATTCTAAGCATCCAACAAATTTAAAATCATCAGTATTTCATTCCATGATTAATAGATTAATTAATATTCCATTAGATGAATTAGCTTATAAAAAAGAACTTCACACATAATAAATATAGCTTTAGAAAAAGGCTATAAAAAAAAAATTATCTATAAATTACTTGACAATAAAACCAAAAAACTAATAAACAATGAAATATACCCTGCAAATTACATAAAAAATGACAACAAAAAGTATGTAAAAATAAAATATATAGGTTCTATTTCTAATAAAATCGCTAATATAATAGAAAAAGAAACGGATTTAAAGGTTGCTTTCTATAACAACAATAGCATAGGTAAAATTATAATAAATAATAAAGAAAAATTAGATAAATTAAAAAATTCTGGTGTATATGAAATTAAATGTGATACATGTGACAGTATCTATATAGGACAAACAGGTAGAAATTTCGCGATTCGTTATTCGGAACACATTAGAGAACTTAATAAAGTCGATTCCAAGTCCAATTTTGCCAATCACTTAATGGAAAAAAACCATTCTAGCAGTATAAATAACCTTAAAATCTTACATATTGATAAAAAAGGTAAAAAGTTGGATTTATTGGAATCTCTAGAAATTAAAAAAGCTATAAAACAAAATAAATCTATTTTGAACGAACAATTAGAATTGCGAAATTCACCTATGTTAAATATTTGTTTAGAATTGTAATTAATTAGTAGGTATAAATGTAATATTAAAAAATAGGAAAATTATACATGTTTAGTATTAAATTGTATTCGCCCTGATGATGGCAGTGATGTCGAAATATATATAGGCTTTATAATAAATAAATATAATTTTTTAAGACTTATAAAAATAAAATATTAATAAAATTATTTTGTGGACAAAAAGTATAAATAAAAAACAATTTTTTACTCAATAAATCTAATATTAGCTCTATATTTAAATTTTTATAACACAAGCTCTATAAGCTATATCTTCAATTTGAAAGCGCCAAACGATAGCCGCTTTTATGAGCTTTACAAATATATACCTATATAATAAATATATACTTGTGCCATACGATGTCTTAATTTACCATTATGCGAAACCAAATTATTACAAATTCCTTTAACCCTTCTATTTTCTAAATAGTTTAAATTAGAAACTTGAAATTTTGAGAGGAGTTATATCTTTAAAAATTAGTATGAATCACTTCTGAAAATATTTTTGTATCGCCCCCCGTGTAGGAGATGTAAGCGGTTAAAAACTGAAAATTCCTCTTTTTAAACACCTGTAACTTTAACTATTTCAAATTTTTTTGAAATAATACAAACAAATTAAAGCTGCAACATCATACTTTTATGTTAGCAACTTTTCTTAATAACATAGCGTTACCATCAAAATAGACGAAAGTGTTGACTTGATTTTTTTCAAATTTTCTAACAAATTTCTTTAATAATTTTTTTTGAATTTTTTTTCACTCGATAATTTAAAATTGTTGAAGATATAATGCGTAGTACAAAAAAATTTAAATAAATAAACAAAATAACGCTTGCTTGCAGAATTTTTATTTATGTGATATTGATATACATACTTATATAATATCATGTTTATTTACATATCGTATACCTATAATTCACTGATGAATGAATGATGTAATAAGAAGAGTATATATAGACATACTCGTATACATATGCATATGTATGTATATAGAGACGTATTTATACATGTTTTATTGTAGTCATAAGAAATTATTCTATGAATGAAATATTTTTAAAAAAATATTGCAATGTATGGTGATATACTAAATTTAGTATGTATACATATATGAATGAATGAATGTATATGCATATTAATATATATTTGGTATTTTGTAGTAAGTTTAGTATAAATTAATGTACATATGTACATTTGCGGCTTAGTAACAAGTGGTAATATCATATTTGGAAAAGTTTTGAATTGATAATCGTTTGATGGAAGGTTAGAATCTGCTTTTGAAGAATTTTTAAACAAGGTAGTTTGAATATAAATACATATGTAAAAGCCAAGTTCTAGAAATTATAAACTTCACCCAAATATTTTAAAATACCGAAAAATTATAAATATAATGTTAAAAACAGAGTGACAGACTATGAACATACTAACGGGTTGGTTTTTGTTTTGATTTTGAATTTAAAAATATTTGAATTTTTATTTTTTTCAATTTTACATAATAAAAATTTGCTTTTTTACGCCAATTCGAAAATTAATATTATATTATAATACACTATATTTTTAAATTTTCCAGTTGGCTTTTTTCTGCAAAAATTAATCTTATTCTTTTCTTTCTTAGCAACAAAATATTCTTTTAAATTAAGCTTTTTGGATTTTAGTACATTCATAATCTTGCTTTAAAAAACCTCAACAGGTAAATTGCATTTTCGTATTTATTTCGTAGTTTACTTTTGTTGATAAGTGCAAATACTGGATCATCCAATTCTATTTTAATTTTTATAATTTTTGTTTTTTCTATAATTTTATATTTTTTTTTTTATTTTTTAATTAATTTCTTTAGTTTTATTTTGTATTTGAAACTTTAATTTTTAAATTCAATGTCTTTTTATTCAACTTAAAATGAACTTCTTAATTTTAATTATATTTTGATTTCACTTGTTTTTAGTTTTTAGTTTTCTTTTACAATTTTAATTTTTTATTAATATTTTTCTTTTCCTCTATTTCTTTCTTATAAATTTAGATTTAGTATAATTAACTTTTAAATCCAATTTTTATTAATTTTAATTCTTTCTTTTTAATTCTTATAAATTAAATTAATTTATTTTCATTTTAAATTTCTTTTAAACATTGTAAAATTTAATTAAATGTCAATAAACAGGCACGCTATCCAAACTTTCTTTTCTCCTATATAAAATTTCTAAGCAGCTTTCAGTAAACAAATCGTTTGCTCTTTTCTAATTTATTTAATTAGTGCTGCATTATTTCTTTTTTTTTTACTAAATTTTTATCATATACAAGCGGTGAATATGGTGGAGTATTTCTTGTGTAGGATAAGGTACTAAAAACTGTCGTACCTGTAATTTCGTTTGTCATGTTCACCACTTATTTGGTTTAGTCCTTTGTTTTTGTTTTCCGTCTGTTCGTGTTTAAAGTTTGGTGTGCGTTTTTTATTTTTTTTTTTGTTGTTTGGGTAAATTTTATTTATATTTTATGTAAATTTGGAATTTTATTTTAGTTTTATTTTGATTTTTTTTTTAATTTTAATTTTTATTAATTTTTTTCAGTTCCATTTCGTTGCAAATTGTAATAATTTATGGAAGGTTAGAATCTGCTTTTGAAGAATTTTTAAACAAGGTAGTTTGAATATAAATACATATGTAAAAGCCAAGTTCTAGAAATTATAAACTTCACCCAAATATTTTAAAATACCGAAAAATTATAAATATAATGTTAAAAACAGAGTGACAGACTATGAACATACTAACGGGTTGGTTTTTGTTTTGATTTTGAATTTAAAAATGTTTGAATTTTTATTTTTTTCAATTTTACATAATAAAAATTTGCTTTTTTACGCCAATTCGAAAATTAATATTATATTATAATACACTATATTTTTAAATTTTCCAGTTGGCTTTTTTCTGCAAAAATTAATCTTATTCTTTTCTTTCTTAGCAACAAAATATTCTTTTAAATTAAGCTTTTTGGATTTTAGTACATTCATAATCTTGCTTTAAAAAACCTCAACAGGTAAATTGCATTTTCGTATTTATTTCGTAGTTTACTTTTGTTGATAAGTGCAAATACTGGATCATCCAATTCTATTTTAATTTTTATAATTTTTGTTTTTTCTATAATTTTATATTTTTTTTTTTATTTTTTAATTAATTTCTTTAGTTTTATTTTGTATTTGAAACTTTAATTTTTAAATTCAATGTCTTTTTATTCAACTTAAAATGAACTTCTTAATTTTAATTATATTTTGATTTCACTTGTTTTTAGTTTTTAGTTTTCTTTTACAATTTTAATTTTTTATTAATATTTTTCTTTTCCTCTATTTCTTTCTTACAAATTTAGATTTAGTATAATTAACTTTTAAATCCAATTTTTATTAATTTTAATTCTTTCTTTTTAATTCTTATAAATTAAATTAATTTATTTTCATTTTAAATTTCTTTTAAACATTGTAAAATTTAATTAAATGTCAATAAACAGGCACGCTATCCAAACTTTCTTTTCTCCTATATAAAATTTCTAAGCAGCTTTCAGTAAACAAATCGTTTGCTCTTTTCTAATTTATTCAATTAGTGCTGCATTATTTCTTTTTTTTTTACTAAATTTTTATCATATACAAGCGGTGAATATGGTGGAGTATTTCTTGTGTAGGATAAGGTACTAAAAACTGTCGTACCTGTAATTTCGTTTGTCATGTTCACCACTTATTTGGTTTAGTCCTTTGTTTTTGTTTTCCGTCTGTTCGTGTTTAAAGTTTGGTGTGCGTTTTTTATTTTTTTTTTGTTGTTTGGGTAAATTTTATTTATATTTTATGTAAATTTGGAATTTTATTTTAGTTTTATTTTGATTTTTTTTTTAATTTTAATTTTTATTAATTTTTTTCAGATCCATTTCGTTGCAAATTGTAATAATGTTCGCCAACTTTACAATTAACTTTTGTAATATTAGAGGTTTAGCGAGCAATTTCCAATCAGTTGAAGCTCACCTACACTGAAAAAGACCAGCTATATTAGCCCTAAGTTAAACTCCGGTTATAGGCGATGATACTAATTATAGTATCAACGGCTATACTTTAGTTCCGCTTTTTATTTTTCATCAAGTTGTCTCTTTATATATACATTCTGACGTAGCTTTTAACTCTCTTCTCGATATTAAAAGCTTCAACCCAATTTTTCATTATCTTTGGGTGAAACTCCGAGTTGAAAAAGTCAATCTTTTTCTGTTTTATTTACAGATTTCCCCAAGCCAACGAGCTAGAAACAACTGTGGTCATTGAAAAACTACCCGACGATATTAATAAAATTTTGGAAAAAAATCCAGAATGTGAGATAGCCGTCGCCGGTGATTTTAATGTCCATAACAAAAACTGGCTCCATTTGTCTAGTCACAACTCACCGGAAGGCAAACAAGTTGCACTATTTTGAAACTTATTCCAACTTTCTCAACTTGTGAAAGCCCTACTAGAATTACAGACCGTGACAGTCACAACGAGCATCTTTTGGATCTGTTCCTAACCACAAATCCAGAAAAATATAACATCTCTGTTAGCTCTCGAATTGGCGGCTCTGACCATTGCCTTGTTAAAACAAGCTTTACAACAAATACATCGGCCAGTCAAAATCATATTCCTAAAAGACTAGTTTGGCACTACAACAGGGCTGACTGGGTTGGTCTGAACAGTTTTTTGGCTGATTTTGATTGGTCGTTGCGTTTCCGTCACAGAAACGTTGACTTTGAATAATATAAAAACAAAATCTCTTTTTAAATAGAGTACAGTAGTAAAATGTCCATAATGCACACATTAACGCACACGGCAATAATATATACACACGATACATAGCCACAACATATTTTCTAAAATATAAAATTTAAAAAATAAATATACGTATTAATGGTAATACAAATACATTTAAGTGTACATTTACGAGTGTAAAAATTGAAGTTTCTCATTTTACAAATGCTTTTACAAAGTGAAAATATTTTGTGTATTGGACAAATTTGGGTATCTACAATACGTTGCATGTTAAGTAATTTTTAGTGCAATATGTTTTAAAGAAATTGACTAAGAAATTTTGTTCTATGTGAATACCTTATACATACATATAGTTTCTTTATGATTATACTTTATTTTTAAAAAATTTAATGTCAATTTAATTTGTTAAATTTACCAAAAACACACTAAATCAAATTTCAATTTTATTTAATCTTAGGGATTTAAGAAGTAAATTTAATTAACAATATTAAAATTTATAAAAACATTTCATAAAAACTAGTAACTAAAATTTGTTGCCATATATCTGATTTCATTTAAAATTTATAAATTAAAATATTTTGTTCGTCTATTCAAAATTAGAGAGATAGAAATCTTAAAATCATAAAAATTGATATAACTCCAAAATTATTGCGTCTGCAGACACGCAATAATAATATTTGTTTGCCATGTAACATATGTTTTTTAGTGTGTAAGTGATTGAAATCGATCATCATTGTTTAGAAAATGTTAAGCTACCTAATCGGCTGTAACGATTTTTCAAATCTAGCTTTTACAAAATCACCGTAAGAAATGAATAAAGCAAACATTTATTTTAGAAAGCCATTATTTTTAATAATATCATACTTACGTCTAAACTCGCCAAACAGTACCAACAGAATACATGTTTACATCGTTTACACATCATTTGTGCACATCCTTCGTCTTTTTCAATTGGTACAGCACACATTGGACATAATTTAATTGTATCGCTGTCAAAAGGTATTCCAATTAAGTTTTCCTGTCCGCTTTCGGTTAATCGACGAGCATTTTCATCACAAGTAATGATTGGGTGCCACTATGCAGAAAATATTTAGTTTTTTTTTGTAATATTAAATACTTGAAAAATTAATTATATATAATATCAATTAAAACATTGTACAGGTGGTATTAAAAAAGTATATTTTGAGGATATACTCGTAAATATAATTAATTAAATATTTTATTTTGTAAAGTTAATTATTGTAATTGTGATCAGCAAAATATTTATTTAATTAAACATTATTATTGTCAAACAGGAAATACATTACCGAAAAGTTTTTAGTTAAAAATTGACAGATTGAAGTTTAATATGTTTAATGTGTAATAGATATGAAAATAATATTATAATATATAATAATAATACCTAAAAATATACAAGCAATTAATAATAAATATATCGCAAAATAAGCATCTGATTCAAAAAACTAGCATACACCCTCGGATAAGATTAAACAATAACACGGTAACGACTATAGACGCGAAATAAGGGAAACGATTTGGTCAATGGAATATCAGAACTCTAAGGGAACTATGTAGACTAGCACAAATAGAGAAAAAAAAAATTATACAATATTGGAATTCTTAGGTTGAGTGAAGTAAGATGGGACAACTTTGAAGACCTAAACACAACAGAAAATAATCAATTCATATACTCAGGGAGTAATAACATGGCTGGGGAATATGGTGAACGCCTATTAATAAGCAAAGAATTAAAATCGAGTATTATAAATTGGAAACCAGTATCTGAAAGAATTATCACATTAAGTGTAGAAAACACTTACTGCTAAACAGCTAAACTGTAGAATAATCACTGAATCACTGAATAAACTGTAGAAGAACTGTAATACAACGCATAACACCCACATAAACAGCAGAAGAACAAACCAAAGAGGAATTGTATACGCAATTAGACTCAGTGCTTTGCAACACACCACAATCAGATATTACAATACTTATGGGCAATTTTAATACAAAAATAGGAGCAAGAAAGGCACAGAAAAGTGCAGTGCTACGGGATACCACGGATTAGGCAAAATGAACAATAATGAATAGATCTTCAGAGATCTAGGTCGAATTATCGGCACATTATTCCCACACAAAGATATGCACAAATATACTTGGGTATCTCCTGACGGAAAAACTAAAAACCAGATTGACCACATATGCATCAGCAAGAGGTGGACGTCATCACTACTTGACACAATATGGAGAAAAGCAGATGCACAAACTGACCACATACTATTAACGGGTAATATCAGACTAAAGCTTGGGGCTTATCTATCTGGAGGTATAGTAAAAAGAAGAAAACTAGATATATGGAAACTTAGACAAAGCCAAACAATAAACGAGTTTCAATCAACAATAAACAGATTGTCGTAAGAAGAACCAATTAGTGAACTAAATTGGCACACAATATATCACAGTGCAAGAAAAGAGGTACTTGGAGAAGTCAATAAGAAAGAAAGCTCTAGATTTCCGAAGAGACATGGAACAAGATTCTGCAAAGAAAGAAAATTAGAAAATCCCTTCTAACAAGTAGTGCCAATAACCTTCAAATGCAACATAGAAGTATTTGTAAGGAAATAAAGAAGGCAGCTAGAACAGACAAAAGGAAGGTCTATAATGTTACGGCTCCCAAATACAATAAGCCGCAATTCAAAATAATTGCAAAGAACTCTACAAATGCACAAAGGCCTCAATAAAGAATACCCAGTCAAAACCAGAAACGGCTTGATATTTACATCCGCCAGTGAACAAATGCAAAGGTGGAGAGAACACTTCAATGAGACAAATAAAGAAGTCGCAGAAACATATATAAGCAGAGAAAACTATGAAAGAGCCCCAAGAAATAGCAATATTAACATAAACCCTCTCTCAATTAGAGAAATACAAGATGCAATTAAGAAATTAAAAACCAGCAAGGCAGAAGGAACTCAGAAATCCTACAACCAATCTTACCAAGTATTTGGGAAAGAGAAGAAATCCACACTGGAAAACTGGAATTATAGTAAAACTACCTAAGAAAGGCAACCTAAGTGATTGCAGCAATTGGAGAGACATTACCGTATTAAATGCATCAGTAAAAATTATAGCATTAATAATACACTCCAGAATCCAGAGATCACCTCGAAAACACAACAAAAAGAGAATAAATTGCTTTCAAAAGAGGACACAGTTGTATAGAGTATGCGAGTTCACTTAGAATTAGTAGAGCAGTCTATAGAATTCAATTCTCCTCTATACGTTGCCCACATAGATTTCAAAAGAGCTTTCGATACTGTAAAACGACGCGAAATATGGAGGGCACTAGAAGAAAGATCCATATTCGGGAAAATTATAAGGATGGTTAAGGCCCTCTATAAAGATGCTGATTCCCAAATAATCCATAAAGGAAAACTTAGTTTGTCAATAAAATTGCAGAATGGTGTAAAACATGGCTGCCCAATCTCCCCTCTCCTGCTCAACCTTGTATTAGATGTAGTCATAACAAAAAAAATAACGCAACCAGAGGAGGTATAAACTGGTACCTCGCAAACAAACTACAAAATTTAGACTATGCCGACGATATAAGTCTCTTATGGCATTCTCACATCAACATGCAAAGCAGGATCGACGAGCTTTCAAGGAATGCGGCAGAAGTCGGTCTCAAAATTAACATGGGGCAAACAAAAATAATGAGGATAAATTCAACGAGTACCACACCAATAAAAGTAAATGATACACCCCTAGAAGATGTATCAAAATATAAATACTTTGGGTGCACAGTTACAATGGGGGAGTGAGGTATTAGAGGATGCAGAGGCTAAAATCTAAAGCGGTGTTTGTAAGACTATAGAAAGTATGACGATCAGCACAAATTAATAGAGCAACAAAATTAACAATATTAGAAACATGTGTTAAATCGGTTTTGCTACACGGAAGCGAAACGTGTGGCCAGAATATTCTGGCAATAAAGAATATAAAACACCGACCTGTGGACTATGACTAATCAGAAACCCATAAACTTGGTCATCAGGGAGAGGAAATACAAGTGGATTGGCCATGCACTTAGAAAGAATTCCTCGATAGCTAAAGAGGCCCTTGTGGAACCTTTAAGGAAAAAGAAAAGCAGGGAGATTCAAGTAGTATATATGGCACTTGGACGTGGGAATTCTGTACGAGAAAGAGATATCAATAGTTATGCAAATGAGCTCACGACAAAGGTGTTTGAACTTTTAAGGAATGTTGTTGGCGCGTGCGCATGTTAATGTCACTAAGTTTTATGCAAATGAGCTCGCGACACAGGTGTTTAAATCTTTAATTTTAATCTCGAATGTTGTTCACGACAAAAGTGATTGAACTTTAAAAGAATGTCGTTGGCGCGTGTGCATATAGAAAAGTTCTTTATTGTAAATAATTGAATAATAGATTAAAAGACTTCATCAGTACTTTTTTTTTTGCATTATTGAAATGTTAGTTTAAAAGCTTTCTTCTTGGTACTAAATTTAAAGGTCAATTGGTTATTAAACAACAAATTCAATATAAAGGAAACAAGCAAGAATATTTATTTTATTTTTATTATTCATTTATTTACTTCAATATTTTTACATTTTCCTATAACATAAATTCAAATCTTTTTAGCTTAGAACTAGAGAAATACATTAAATATATGAGTTTAACTTTAGCATTAAAAAATAACAAAAAAAGTTATTTGGAATTTTATAAGAAATTTTATAAGAAAAAATAAAATAGAGAAAGTCATTCAAATTCCCTAAGAACAAGTGGCGAATGACCTAAAAAAGAAAAATTTAATTTAAATATTAATATATAAAAAAGTTAGTATGTCACTCACAATTAGTATGTATGTTAGTATTAGTACTCACAATTTAAAAGAAATATAATTATTTTTCCTCTTTTTTTTTTTTTTTTGTAAGAGCCAGAGGAAGAACAATATGATTCTTACTTAATCACAATAAGCAAACATTCAATATCTATCTTTTATATCAGGAGACAATCTATTATAAATTTTAGGAGCAACTATGTCATAAAAACGGGCATAATGTTCTTTTTTAAAACGCGGTATATTAACGAAACATCTATTATTTGTTTATGCAGGATTACATCTGACATTTAAATAACCTGACTTAATAAAAAAAACTTTTAGGCTTTTATAAAAATATAAGTTGCCGATGTTTTTTACAAATAATTCTTATGGTATATTTTTGCGAGGTCAGCAATTGTTTAATTTTACTTAAATAAGTGTCACCTCAACATGTAATGCCGTACTGCAACTTTGAATGAAAGAGTGCATAAGATACCATTAGACTAACTTTCTTAGAAGTGTATAGGTTTACATTATAATGTAATGGAATAATGGAAATGATTGCCATTCAAATTGAATTGCAGTTGATAAATGTTATTATCATTAACTGTTATATTCCTCCTGGGTCCAGTATTGAAGTATATACTAAGTATATATTAGAAATTGAATTACTAATTAGTAATCTAAACACAAATGATGATATTATACTATGTAGTGATTTTAATCTACCTAATATTAAATGGATTGCACATGAAGAGGAAGCTTAATTCTTTTAATTTTCAACAGGTATTCTCTGTTTACAATAATCGTGGGAGGCAGTTAGACTTACTATTTACTTCAAACTGGAATAATTTAGGTACTATTATTGTCCATTTGAACTCGTCGATATTGATGAATATCACCCTCCAATATGTTTTCCTTTTCTTCTCTTATGTCTCCTAATGTTCATTCAGCACTTTCTTTTCGTTACAATTTTTCCAAAGCTAATTTTGAAGCAATTAATAACTATTTATGCGATTACGACTTTTCATTTTTATCCTCTACCAATTTAGAGGTTACAATTAATAATTTCTATAAAATCTTTCATTCCATTATTTCAAAACATGTTCCATTAGTTATTGATAAAATTAACGAAACTTGTCCGCCTTGGTTTACCAGAAATCTTAAGAAATAAAAAAATAAAACAAATAAATTTTGTCGTAAATTCATTAAAAGCAATAATAATCATGACTTTAATGATTTTATTATTTTATTTAATGAAATTTAATTAAATGACTTGAAATTAAATTTTATTAAATGACTTGAAATCGTCAATGTCTAATAATCTTTACTTTAATTATGTACGGAATATGTCTTCGGATATTAAAACTAATCCAAAACTCTTTTGGAAATTTGTCAATTCTAAAAGAAAATCTGAGCAATATCCCCCTTGTATGAATTATAAGAACTTTAACAGTAGTGATTCTAAAGTGATTTCTGAATTTTTTCGTGATTTTTTTTCAGCCGGTTACGCTCTACCTGCGTTTTCTTTAAATAAATATTATTTCTGCCACTTATTCTAATTTAATCTTAAACTACTTACAAAAGCTTGACAATAACTCTAATCCTGGTACTGATGGTATTCCAAACATATATTTAAAAAAATGTTCGATTTAATTATGGACCACATGGGCCTTTCTATCTTATTTAATTTTTCTTTGACTTCTGGTGTTTTTCCTTCTATCTGGAAGACTTCTCCAAGTAAGCCTTTTCAAAAAATCTTAAAAATGATGTAACAAAGTATCGCCCAATTGCGAAACTATGATCTATTCCCAAATTTTTTGAATTGATCATATTTGATTCTATTTATGATCATTGTACTTGCTTTTTATCTCCTTATCAACATGGCTTTGTTAAACATAAATCAACTGTTACTAATCTTATTGAATCCATTTCTACTTTCATTAATAATATGGAGGATGGTTTTCAAACAGATGTGATATATACCGATTTTAGTAAAGCTTTTGACCATCTTCCGCACAATATTATTATTTTTAAGTTGGAAAAACTAGGATTCCCCATTTTTTTCATTAATTGGGTTCACTCCTATCTTTCTGAACGTAGGTATAGTGTGTCTTTTAGATCCGCGACATCTTCTGAATTCGATGTTGCCACAGTTGTTCCCCAAGGTCATCTTGGACCTCTACTGTTCATTATTTCCATTAATGCTTTTACTTCGTTAATAGTTAATTGCCATATTAAAATTTACGCCGACGATATGAAAATCTTCCTCAAAATTAAAAATTTAGAAGATGCTTTAGCTTTGCAAGCTGATCTTAATCGATTTTATGATTGGTGTTGCAATAATAATCTTCAACTTAACGTTAATAAATGTGTCAAATGTGTCAATAATTACTTTTACACGTCTTTCATGCCCAATCTTGTATTCCTATTCTTTCAATAACCTAACTATTCTTAAAGATGTCTCTATAAAAGATCTAGATGTACTTTTTGATAGCAAACTTTCTTTTCACCTTCATTATACTGATATACTAAATAAAGCCAATTCTATGCTAGGTTTCATTAAACGTTGGGCAAGAGAATTTAATGATACATAAGGATCTACAATAAAATCTCTTTTTACTTGTTTGGTTAGACCTAATTTGGAATATGCTTCCCAGGTATGGAGCCCATTTTATAATATTCATATAAATAGAATAGAATCAGTTCAAAAAAAATTTCTTAGATTTGCTTTACGCTTTTGTCCATGGGAAGATCCTTTAAGACTACCGCCATACGAAAATAGATTAAATTTAATACATCTTCATACCCTTGAGAAACGTCGTAAAGTAACAGATATAGCGTTTTTAACCGAATTAATTAAAGGTAATATTTTTTCTTTTCAATTATTTGCTAAACTCAATTTTTCTTCATATTCTAGATTAAGATCTGTAAATATGTTTAACTTGCATTTTCATAGAACTAATTACGGGAAACAAGGTCTCTTTGATATATATAAACATGATAATGATATAAATAAACCTCATATTAACCTCATACTAATAAAGCAATCACTCAAAAGTAATCTATATTTGTGTGAATGAAGTTATTGAATAACCGTTGACCTGAGGATTCTTAGTTGAACTTATTTTGTTGTAATTTATAGTTAGATTTTTATTTTAATTAATTATAAATTGTAATTTCTTTTTTTTTTTCTCATTTAATTATTATTAATTAGTTGTTATTTGATTTTGTTTAATTTTGTTTAATTTTAGCTTTAAAGTAGATTAAGTATTTTTATTGTAACTTGCTTGATTTAAGCTCGTATTAAATAAGTAAATATAAAGCTGCCTAAGAATATTTAGGTATTTTTTTTAAATAAGTCGTATGTTCATTCCATGATAGTCTATTATCAATGAGAATTCCTAGATATTTAAACATTTTTACATTTTCAATTTTAAAACAATCTGCATGATTTAAGTTTGCGCCTAATGGAAACCTATTACAATGAGGCGAATGATAATATAGATTCAGGTCAACACAAGGTGAATTATAAATATTGAAGTACATATATTTTATTTTATTACTAATAGTTAATTTGTGCTTCCCGAACCAGATCTAAGAAGTTCTAAGTCAAAGTTCATATTTTCACAAATTTCAGAAGTATTAGGATTCCCTTTAAATTTATTGTAATAAAATAGAATTAATATAAATTAAAAATAAAATTGGACCTAGTACAGAACCCTGAGGACACCACAAGATATTTCAAGAATAGAACTCATAGCATTACCTAATTTAACTTTTTGCTTTCTGTTAGATATGAATGATTTAAGCCAGTCATAAATATTTCCTCTAAAACCTATATTATATAATTTTGGCAATAGCAATTTATGATCAACTAAATCAAAGGCTTTTGTTATATCAATAAATACAGCAGAACATGATTTATTCTTATTTAAACCATCGTAAATTTCAGCACAAAATTTCAGCAGAGCCTCTTCAGTTGATTTGCCTTTTAAAAAGCCAAACTGGCTAATACTAAAAAATGATTTCTATTTAAAAAACCTAGCATTCTGTGTTTGGCAGCTTTTTTAAAAATTTTTGAAAACCTAGACAAAATCGAAATAGGTCTATAATTGTTTACATTTGTACTGTAACTGTTTATATTTGTACCTGTTTTAAAAAGCGGAAGAACCTCAGCAACTTTTAATTTATCAGGAAATATACCGTCCATTATTCTTTTATTGAAAATAAATAAAAATATATCAATTATTTGAAAAGATACTCTTTTAATAATATTACTAGACATTCCATCAGAAGCTTTCGAATGAGAATCATCCAGACTATTTATAATTGTCAATATTTCATGAGGAGAGATCGGTTGAAAGATGAAGCTATTTGTCTGATGAGAATCTTCCACAATACTTAAATTAGAAGGATTAGAGTATCTAGTACTAAAAATATAATTTTTAGAAACTTCCACAAAATATTTATTAAAATATTTCGCTAACACATTATTGTCTGTAACTAAATTATGCTCAATATCTAAGACTATATTATTACTATTACCACATTTATTTAAAATACTATTGACTAGATTACATTCTTTTCTTGTGTTCCCCTTATATTGGTTGAAATTGCGCTGGTAAAACTGATCTTTATAAGTAATATTTTATTTTTAATTTCGTTACAAAGATTAAGATAATATTTATTTAAATGATTGTTGTTTGGATATTTTCGACATATTTTTTGAAATTTATTGCGTTTCCTAATTTTCTACAGTAATTTACAAAATAAGGACATCCATGGCTTTATTTTTTTAAATTTTATTGTTAGGATACAAGAGTGAACTCGTTTTACTAATTTCAATATAATTACATAATATTTCAATAAATCTATCAAATGGCAAAGACGTCATTCTCTGCCTGAACATCGGACCACATTTCATAGTTGAGAAAGCTTTTTAAAGAATTAAAGTCAATATTCCGGGACTTGATATTAACATTTTTATCGCCTTTATTCATTAACGTGTCTGTAAAGAAAATATTAAGTATCATATGATCAGATATTTTAAAATCAGAAATAAATGTAATGAGCGAGTGAGAATTATTTTTATTACATCTATAAAAAATATGATCAATGAAAGAAGGGCTTGTAGAAGTATTTCGAGTAGGTTCATTAACTAAAGAAATAAAACCATTAGAGGCCATCATGACTAAATAGTTATCTATATTGTTTGAATTACCTAAAATATCTATATTAAGACCTCCCAAAATAATACAATTTCTATAATTTAAAATAGAAAGTAAATTAGAGAATTAATTTTTTTTAAATTTTAATACAATACTCATATAGCATATAAATGCACAGAAAACACTAAGATACGTCATTAATAACACATACAACTTTAAGAATATCAGCATTAGTAAAATTTAAAAATGAGATAAAATTTAAAAATATTTTATATTGTTTTTAATAAAAACAGCAACACCACCAGCTGCATACTTATCATTACAATTAGCGTAAAAATTATAGTTAGGTATTAAATAGTTATTAATTTCGATTTCAAATATCCAAATTTCAGTAAGAAATAAAATTTCCGGGAAATTATCTAAAGAATATAGGTTAACCAAGCAAGAATCAAAATTATTTCTAAGACTCCTGATATTTTGATGTATGACATGAAAATTATTATTTACATTTAACAAATTAAAATCTAAACAATTTCTGGTAGTGGGAAGATCATTATTTAATAGATCATTGATAAAAAAAACTATATTTACTTTGCATAATAATTTTTAAAAATAAAATTTTACACTAATTTATCAAAATCATCGAATGATCTAATGTAAATAATCTTACCACCATCAGATTTTTTCATCTTAATAGATGAATTTACGAACCATAAATATTTGTAACCGAGTTGTTTTTTCCTTTTTTTAGCTTCTAAAAATAACGGCAGTACAAATTTAGTAAGACTGGGATTAATGTAAATATTATTATTATTTACATTTCCAATTTTTCCAGATTTTAACTTGTTACTAACCGCTGCTTTTGCTTTCATTACTTTAAGTTTGACATCATTACTTAATAATTGATATCTAAAATATGATATCTTTTTTGTTGTTGTTTTTGTATTTTACATTCTTCACGTAACATTTTTCAATTTCATCTTTAATATCTAAGTTCAAACAATTTTTAAGTACATTTTTTGTTACGGCAACTGCAATCTCGTCACTGACATTTGAAATACCACTAATTTCAATAACTTCACTCTTTTCTTTTTGATACAGGCAACACATTCCCTAAGGAAATTATTTTGCTTGTTAATTGTTTGTTTTCTTCTTTAAGCTTATTTATTGCAGAGAGAAAGTTGCTGTTAATTTTTTTTAAATCCATAATTTCAGCATATAGCATTTGAAGTGTATCTAACATCATTTTTATTTGTTTGATCGGAATTCTCAATTGAGAATACTCTCCTATTACATTGAGATTGAAGTACTGCATTTGTACATTGTACCGTAGTGTTATTTATTTCCAACATAGAGGAATTTGAAGTGGTTGGGTGAGTTGTAGTTCTATCAGTCACTTCAGTTATAGACGATGGAGTAGAGAGAAAGAGTAGAGTTGGAAGTATTTCCGCTTGCGCTGTTGCTGTTCTTTCCTGTTTCCTGTTGTTACTGTTTGTTCATTTATACTCTGAAAATGCTATCTCCCATAATACCACCTCTTGTGTCCCTACAGTACTTGATTCTTTTATCAAAATTTTCGGTCACATTCTAGCATAGTTGCGGCTCTATCTCACCAATAACTCGAATAATTTCTGCTTTCAATGCTTCAACGTTTCGAGGATTATCCTTATAAACCTGTCCTTTCACATAGCCCCATATAAAGAAGTCTAACGGTGCCAAATCGCAGGATTTTGAAGGCCTATTCACGTCACCGAATCTGGAAATAACACAGTCCGTAAATTTTGTGCGCAGTAATTGCAGTGTTTCTGTGGCTGTATGACACGTAGCCCCATCTTGTTGAAACCCCATGTTTTCAGTATCAATATTTTCCAATTTTGGCCATAAAAAAGTTGTGATCATGTCACGATACCTGGTACCGTTAACGGTTATGACTATTTCAGCATCATTTTCGAAAAAGTACGGACCAATCACACCATCAGACCACAATGCACACCAGACAATGACTCTTTTTGGATGCGTTAACTTCTCTTGGATCACGCGAGGGTTTTACTCTCCCCAAATACGGCAGTTTTGTTCATTAACGTAGTCACTGATCTTGAAATGTGCTTCGTCCGAAAAGATTTTTTTTTTAAATCGTCGTTTTGCTCCAGTATCCAATTGGCAAAGTCCCGACACATGCAATGATCTTGTGGCAGCAATTCTTGTGTCAATTGAACTTTGTACGCCTTCAAAGCCAAATCTTTGTGCATACTACGCCATACAGTTGACTCAGAAAGTCCCAATTGTTGTGAACGTCGGGAAATTGACATGGTGGGGTCAGCTGTAACACTATCACTCACAGCACCAATATTTTCTTGTGAACGACCGACACGAGCATACTGATGTTTTTTCGATCTTGTACTGCACCAGTTTCTTGAAATTTCTGCACAATATTATCAATATGTTGCTCAGTTGGACAATTATGTCGACCATAAACATCGCGTAATTTGCGAAATACATTTTTTACAGAACGACCGTTTTCATAAAATAATTTAATAATTTCAACACGTTGTTGTAATGTATACGACTCCATTTTTATAAATGGCAAACCTTCAACTGTCAAAATGACATATAATATGGGTGCGCTTAATGTTTGAAGTGTGTTACACAGACGCCTACTTTTGAAAACTCAATTCGAAAGACCCTCTATTATTATATATCGCAATACAGTTCTTTTAAAATATTTCACTCATAGAATAATTTCTAATAAACACAATAAAATACGTATATACGCCGCTACATATTTATATATTTATAATATATATATATACATATATATATATAATATGGGTAATATATATATATATATATACATATACATGTATATGTATATATATATCAATATTCTTATTATCTATACATCATTTATTCATCAGTGACATACATATATGATATGTAAATAAATATGATACATAAGTATGTATACCAATATCATATGAATATAAAGTCTTCAAGTGACTGTTAATTTTTTATTTACTCAAATATTTTTGTACTACGCATTATCATCCTCAACAATATAACAATATTGTAAATGATCGAGTAAAAAAAAATTCAAAAAAATCGTTGAAAAAATTTGTTAGAAAAATTGAGAAGTAATCAAGCCATACTATCTTCAATTTTAAGGTAGCCCTATATTATTAAGTTGCTAACAGAAATAAAAGTATAATGTTAAAGCTTTAATTTTTAAGTATTACTTCAAAAAAATGTTGACAGGTGCTCAAGTTACGGTGTTTAAAAATAGGGAATTTTCAGTTTTTTGACTTTTTACAGCTCCGAAACGGGGGCGGCGATAAAAATATTTTCTGAAATGACTCATACTTGTTTCAAAATTAATATTTTTATGATATCTATCAGCAGTTAAAATTTCATGGCTCTGTTTCAAAAAAAATGTGGAGATCTTAAAGTTAGTTGCTCGAGAGCTACCCGAAGTTTTGGTCGGATCTCAAACAAAAAAAATAGGGAACCTAGATACAAATTATTGTAAGAATATTTTGTGTTAATTTCAAGACTCTTTCTAAGTTTTTGAGTTATCTTGCTGACGGATGGGCGGACAGACGTACAAAGCTTAATCGACTCAGAATTTGATTATGATCCGATCCATATCTTTAAAGGTATATCTAGCTAGCTTATTTCGAGGTGTTACAAACGGAGGAGATATATTTTGATATACCGGATCCTTATCGTACGGGTATAAAAACAGGTGTGAAAATATATTACAAAAAAATTTATTTATGCACTGTTTTTATCAAACTGTATTGTTAGCTACTTTGTATTAAAATCGTGATTTTTCAGAACATATGTGGAAAAATTAGGTGTTGGTTTTTTATAATTAAAATGTTAGTTTGAAAGCTTTTTTTTTGTTAGTAATTTTGAAGGTCAACCAGTTAATGTAGAACAAGTAATTGCAATGATATTATTGTGATAGTATAGTAACATAGATTATTGTAAATAATAAGAATTTGTTTTATTTTTTAATAAAAATATTTCACGGCCAACCGGTTATTGTAACATAATATTAACGCAAAAACGCAGTTGTTTTTTATGAGATAAATAAAATGCAGATATTGATTTTGTTATTGTATCCTAGTTTTAAAGTAATTTAAAGTAAAGGATATATGTATAACATCGTGAGGGGGGAAAAAAAATTTGTATTTAGTGGTTACTATTGTTATGTTTAATTGATAAATAATTTGAAAAAATATTTTTTTTAATATATAACCACATATTTTTTAAGTTCTAGCAAATTACTTTGTATTATGCAAATTAGAGGCATGTTAAAAAAAATGTGAGAAATAATTGTGAAAATAAAAAAAAAATGTAAATTAATTTTCATATAATATAGTTTTTATTTACTCAAGAATTGTGATTTTTATCAAAATGAATCATCTTTGAAAGATCAAAAAATACAAATTAGAATTATTATAAATAAAGTATAAAAAATTTAAATCAATAAATTTAATAAATTTGTTTTATAAAGTTTTTATAGGTTTACAGGTGTTCATTCGCTTTATTTTTTCTTTGCAAATCCAAACGGTACAGAGGAACAATAATCATTAAATTTTATTTTTTCAGCTTTTATCTTATATGTTTAAAATTCCGGTACAGTCAGAACTTGGTGTTCATCTGTTCTCCTAAAATTTTTTAATAATATACAGATACCATCCTTGTTATTTGTTAAAATCATTTCCTTAATTTTTCCAAAATTAATTATTTTTAAAGAATCGTAATTTAATTTTATTCCTTTTATTTAAGCAATTGAATTAAAATACGATTAATTAAAAATAATTAATTTTAATTAATTATATTATATTTTAATTATACTATAATTTTTAATTATTTAAATAGGTCAATTTCTCATAATAAATATGAAAAATGTTGGTAAAACCATAGAACTGGAATCGAACCTAAATACATTGCATTAATTATAAACTTAACTAATAGACTTTATCTACACTCTAGCACTCCTACCCACAGAAGATTTGCTAAATTCTTGTTATTCTCATATTTTATTAATAATGCACTTACTTGATTAGTTCACAAAATGGAATCAAGTAAGTGTATTATTTTTATTTAGTGGAAAAAGTGCTCGAAAATTTGGTTCATCGAATTCGTTCCTGCAAAAGAAGTCGTGGAGGCCATTTGAATGACGTTTTATTCGGAACTTAATTGTATCGATTGTACTTCACATTAAATAAAAAACATTTGAATTTCCTTAACAATTAGTGTGTGTTTTTTTTTTTAAATAAATCATATCACTCAAATTGGAAACCCTATATTAATTTTATTTACATTTCTGGTAGCACAAGTGTGCACATCTTTATTTAACAGTATTTTTCTATTTGTATTTGTTTTGTTTGTCATCATATAAATTATTGTAGTACAAGTCTGTTTTTATCTATAATGTAAATGGCACTATTTTATTTTTTTTGTAAATTAATCTCGTTGAAGTTCTGTTTTTATATCCAAACAAGTTTTTGACAGCTTTATTTTGTGTAAATTGTAGTAAATTAATACATATATTTATTATAAGTGTTTCCCCAAACTATTATATTATATGGAAGTGTTGAGTGAAACATAATGTAATATAATAATATATTTAATTTATGTGGAATCTATTTTTTATTAGCTTGAAAATTCCATTAATTTTTCTAGTTTTTTTTAAATTGCTCTATTGTATGTGTTTCCCAAGTTAAGTTTTCATCTATTATAACACCTAAGTACTTATATCTCTTAACTATTTCAAGTTGGTAATTATTGCAATATATCTCCTCCTCAGCCTAACTGGTTGGTAAACGCGCAACAATGTGTGCTTACCATTGTGGTGGTCTCGGGTTCAATTCCCAATGGGGGGATAAAATATATCACATAACAAATAATTAAATATAAGTCACTCACTTTATATGAATATATATCCCAATAACAATATCTATATTATAAAAATAACAATTAGTAATAAATAACATGAATAATTTACCTGTATTCAGTCTATAACCATGTTCCAAAAATAACCTTAATATAATAATAAATATGAACAAGAATTATTATTATCAACATGTCAGGTGTCAAAAAGAAATCAATTTTAACACTATCTAACGTCAAAGGTAAGATTAGGGAAAAAACTTTTCGCAAAAGACATCTGGCGGAAAAAAAAGTATACGTCGTCATCAACCTTAGGCGCTCGAACTATGACTAGAATTGCACAATGGAATGTCCGAACAATGCGAGAAACATCAAGGCTTGCCCAAATAGAAAAACAAATATAAAAATGGCAGAATATAGAATACAAATTATGGGTTTAAGTGAAATTAGATGGAATGGGAATGGCAAAATTATCACGGCAAATGGAAACACTCTGTTGTATAGCGCTAAAGAAGTAGGTGGAACAAACGGTGTGGGAATAAGAATGATGCCTAACTCCCTGTATAGCTGGAAAGCCGTATCAGATAGGAGTATTACAGCCCGTTTCCGATGTAAAATTAGAAATATCTCCCTAGTACAATGTTATGCATCAAAAGAAAATGCGGATGATATAGCGAAAGACGAGTTCTACGAACAGCTCACCTATACTCTTAACACTCTCCGGAAAGGCGACATCTTGACTCTAATGGGCGATTTAAATGCGAAAGTGGGAAATCAAAATTCTGGGTTAGAAAACATAATGGGAAAACATGGATGCGGAATAAGGAACAAAAACGGAGAAAGACAACTAACCATTGGCGGCACTATCTTCCCCCATAAGGAAATTCACAAATACACGTGGACCTCACCAAATGGGAAAACACATAAACAAATAGACCATATATGTATAAGTAGAAGATGGAGAAGTTCGATGCTAGATGTGCGAAATAAAAGAGGAGCCGATATAGATAGCGACCACGAAATCTACAAGCCTGCCAAAATACATCAGGCGAACTTCTGAGATTTCATATCACAGATTTATGGGAAAATGAAAGGCTACCTGCATCATGGAAAAAGAGTACAATAGTCAAACTACCGAAGAAAGGCGACCTCAAAGATTACAACAACTGGCGTGGAATCACTCTCCTCAATACAAAATCCAAGCAACTATCATACAAGGCAGACTACAAGAGAAAATTGAACCAGAGTTGCGCGACGAGCAAGCAGGCTTCCGCCCCCACAAGAGCTAGCTGTGTAGACCAATCAAATACGCTCAGGATCATCATCGAGCAATCGATTGAATGGCGGACTCCCCTCGTGGACTTTAAGAAAACCTTCGACACTGTAAAAAGAGTTTCCATATGGAGAGCACTAAAAGAAAAAGGGGTACCATGCAAAATAGTCCGTATAATAAGAGAGCTGTACGAAAACTCCCTACTGGCGGTCATTCACAACGGAAACATTAGCGAGCCTTTTAAACTAACACCAGCGTCAAACAGGGGTGTCGACTATCACCATTGCTATTCACAATCGTTCTAGATAATATAATGTCCGAAGTTTGTAAGCAAAAAAGGTATTACATGAAGCTTTACTCGTCACTTAGAAGACCTAGACTATGCAGATTACATAGTACTGTTGGCACAGGAGGTAAGTGTAGACTATATGCAGTCCAAACTAGAACACCTAGAAAAGCTAGCACTTAACGTAGGCCTTGAAATCAACATCAGCAAAACTAAGGCGATGAAAGTCAACAGCACCAACAACCATCTGTTGTATATCCACTTCAACATCAGCATCCAGTTGAATACGTCAATCAGTTCAACTATCTCGGTAGTATAATGACTACAGATGGTGGTGCGGAGGCAGATGTGAACAACAGAATTAACAAAACAAGGGCAACATTCGGACGATTTTACCCAGTATGGAAAAACACCCGAATCTCAAGGAAAACAAAATTAAGGATCTTCAACGCTTGCTTGAAAACCGTACTAATGTATGGTAGCGAAACATGGATGTTATCCAATATTATCATTCAAAAAGGACAGATCTTCATAACCGCTGTCCGCTGTCTGCGCATAATCTGCAGAATATTCTGGCCCCTCAGAATAAGCAACGAAGATCTATGGAGGCATTACAGCAGAGAAACACATACTGAGGCAATTAAGAAGGAAAAAATGGAGGTAGATAGCCCATACACTAAGGAAACACAAGTACAACATAAGTTATTAAAAATTATTGCAATATATTTCAAAGCGATTCATATAACGGGTGTTTTTTTTAGACTGACAGAACTATAAATTGAAATATAACAAATTTAAATTAAAATTGAAGGTAAATTTTTTATTTATTTGATTGCAGTAATCATTGATAAATTATCATGGAAAGACTCACGCCGCAACAACGTTTACAAATTGTTGAAATTTATTTTCAAAGTCAGTGTTCTATCCGCCAAACTTATAGAGCACTTCGTGACATTTATGGTTTACATAATCGTCCATCAGAGCAGATTATTCGTCGATTTCAGACAACATTTTCTCTACTCGATGCAACAACAACAACAAGACAAACAACGTACGTACACAAGAAAATATCGGTATTGTAAGAGCTGGTGTTGATGAAGATCCAGATTTGTCTATTCATCGACATTCACAACAAGTTGGACTGTGTGCAACCACCACATGGAAAATTATGCGTAAAGATCTTGGTCTACACCCATACAAGATTTAACTGGTTCAAGAACTAAAGCCACTTGACTGTAATAAGTGTCTGTTGCTTCCTGATTGGGCTCTAGAACAGCCTGAAGTTAATCCACTTTTTTATCGAAAAATTGTGTTTAAGTTCATGTATTTTAAGCTCATTTTTGGTTAAACGGCAAAACAAGCAAAATTGCCATATATGGAGCAAAAACAATTCTCAAGAAATTCAGCATGTTTCATTGCATCTTGAAAAATGCACCGTATGGTGTGGTGAAGCTCATTTTTGGTTGAACGGCTACATAAACAAACAAAACTGCGATATATGGAACGGAAACAATCCTCAAGAAATTCAGCAGGTTTCATTGCATCCTGAAAAATGCACCGTATGGTGTGGTTTACACGCTGGAGGCATCATCGATCCACATTTCTTTAAAAACGGTGCTGGAGCTAATATTACAGTGAATGGTGATTGTTACAGATCGATGATTAATGATTTTTATTTTGTCTTTATTGAAAGGTAGATTTGGTGATAACATTATTTCGAGAAATGTTCCAATTAATTTGCCTAAGATTATGCGACATAACGCCACTAGATTATTTTCTTTGGAATTATGTGAAGTCATTGGTTTATGGTCAAATATAAGTTTTAATTTTAGTCTTATATTTACAATTTTTAATTAGAATGTTTATTTTTTTACATTAATTCAATATCTTACATTATTTTAACGAAATTCACAATATAATTTTAATTTTACTTTTTATTTTAAAAATATCTTATTCTAATTTTATTTGATGATTAATAATTTTTTGTTTCAAAATTTCAATGGTATCGACCCGGAAGTGTTATGCTTCCAAAAATATGGTGCTACACCTCATACTGCTACAGCAACTATCTGACTTATTGAAAGAAAGATTTGGTGACATCATTATTTCGAGAAATCGTCCGGTTAATTTTCTTCTATGATTATGCCACATAACGCCACTGGATTATTTTCTTTGGGGTTATGTGATGTTATTGATTTATGCTGATAAATCAGAAGTAATATACTCTTTGGAAGCCAATATAACCCGTGTTATTGATGAAATAAGACTTGAGTTACTCAAAAAGTGGTTCAAAAATGGTCTGATCAAATGCCGGAAATTATTTTTAAAACCTAAATGTCATAAAATTATCATTCAAATAAAAACAAATTTGGCTTCATTCTTCATTTAAATGTGTTTTATTTCAATTTAAAGTTCTATCATTCTAAAAAAAAACACCCGTTATAAAAATAACAAAGAACACTAGCAAGTTCAATATTATCAATATATATAAATCACCTACATCACAAATTGAAACATCCCAAACAGAAATAAATCTTAAAGAACTGTATAAATGTATAATTAACACTAATTGCAATAAAATAACTTGTATTTTAGGAGACTTTAATATTAATTTATTCGAAAATAATACTAAAACTAATATATACAATCATTTTAAAGCAACATACTTTTTTATCATTGCAACCAAAATATTCCCACAAGACTGATAAGTCAGATTTGTCTGGACTACGCGCTTACCAATAATTTATATGAAAAAATAAAACTATCGCATATACACATAGACGTTTTAGATCATAACATCATTTTAGTTGAATTGTCATATAAATATGATATATTAAATGTGCATGACAATAATCGCTCGATATTTTAAACTACAAATTATCAAAACTTAAGTAAGATGATAAAGAATGAAACGATTAATATTAACAATACTCTAGATTGCAATCAATATCAAACCTATGAATTTTTAAGAAACTTCGAAGAAAAATTGAAGATAGTATCAATCTAGAAACAAATGCATAAAAATAAAAAGAGGAAAGAAAAGATTGATAATGAATTAATGATGACCGTAAAAGCAAAGTATCATGGGTATTCAAAATGGACAAAAGATAAAAACAATAAACATATTGAAAAACTATATAAATTTTATTGAAATAAGGTGACCAATATTTGAAGAACTAAAAAGGTACAGTACTTTGAAAACAAGTTCAGAAGCAGCATAAAATATTCAGCCAAAACGTGGAGATGCATAAATGAAATTATATAATAATACAAATACAAACATACATAACAAATAATACATAATACAAACAAAAAGAACATACATAACTAAGTTCTACAGGGTCCTACAGAGGTAGATGAAAAAATAAACGCAGATAAAAAAGTAACTTAACCAATATTTTTCTACCATAGGCGAAACTCTGGCAAAAAAATGCAGTTCGGAAATATTCTACCCAAAACTAAAAACTAAATCGGGAGCGGGCCTGTTCGCAAAATCTACATGTCAACTTCCCATTATACCTAATGCTATTTGGCATAATTTATTATTCCACAAATTTCATTTTAGCAAAATTACCACATTGCAAATAGTTTATTTATCAAATAGGACACTTTGCAACTAACACTTTTCATAACAATCCACTTAACAAATAACAACTTCAAGTAATAATTATTTTAATTCGTTGTTAAGCATAATAAAAAGCCGAGTTTAAGATAACAGCTTTATTTTCTAATTTTTGTTGTTGTTGTTTCGGATAATAGTAAACCACCACTACTTCCCCCTTTGGAGTTGTTTTGAACTAGATCAAAAAGATATTCCACGAACAGAAAATTATGTAGAATCGTGGCATCACAGAATACATGCGCAATTATAGGATGGAGAACATGTCGGATTTTATAGAATTATAGAAATTAGATTTGTAGAGATAGAAATAGAGAAGTTTGAGATTGGTTGTGAACCTGTCGTAAAAAAGAAAAAGTATTTTTTTAAAAGATAAGAAAATTAAAAAAATTTTATCAAGAAAAGATGATTATAAGTTTAGTTAAAGTACTACTTAATAGCCGATTATTTAAATTTAAAATAAAGGTAAAGGTAAAGGTAAAAGTAAAGGTAAACAAGATTCTTCCCTTTCACTTTCGTTTAGTTTTGAACCGTTTTAAAATTAAACCAAACTTAAATAAAAACTCGAAGCTTTTGCTTTGTTTTTTTTTATAATGGGTAGCCATCAAGCTCAGTGGTGGAAACATTGAATTGCTAAAATAATAAATTAGTTAATTTAATATTAGTTAAATTTATTTAAATTAAATCAAATCGAAATATTGAAATATTAAAATAGAAAATAGATATGTAAAATATTATTATAAAAAATATGGAAGGTAATATTATGGAAATATTAT
Source organism: Poecilobothrus nobilitatus (assembly GCA_947095535.1). Classification (NCBI taxonomy): domain Eukaryota; kingdom Metazoa; phylum Arthropoda; class Insecta; order Diptera; family Dolichopodidae; genus Poecilobothrus; species Poecilobothrus nobilitatus. The sequence goes on from OX352772.1 coordinate 234,752,525, forward strand.
GTAAAATATGGATGTTAATTAAATTAAGTAAAGTATTAAATGTATATAATATAAAATATTAGAATTAATAAATCGAACTTGTAAAAGTGTTAAAGCTGAATTAAATATTGCGTTATCATTTATACAAGTAAATTAATCGTTAACAAACCACAAATGGGAGCTCAACCACAAAACATGTTAACAAAATTTGTATAATTTCACCAAAATTCTATAATTAAAAATAATAATTTCATAAAATCTTAACTTAACTTAAAAATAATCAATTACCTATGTATATAATTTCATCACAATTGATAATTCTTCAAAGAACAAATTTATATGTATTTACATACATATAAAAAGAAGGAAGACATTTTATTAAACATTAAAAAATTCATATGAGAGGAAGAAAGACACTTTATACAACAAATTTTAAGAAAACAAGTGATGTTGGATGCAGTTAATTATTAATCAAAATCATAAGAATAATAAATATAACCAAATGTAATAAAAAGAAAACAGTTCATCAAAACGGTAAAAAAGGTTCATCAAAATCATAAAAATTATCGAGATCAATAAATTTAATTTCTAAAAAAAAGGTTCATCAAAACCATAAAATTATCAATATCAATAAGTGTAAAAAAAAAGTTCATCAAAACTGTTAGATATAAGTGTATTAGAATAAATCAATAATTTTTTTAATCAATCAGTTTGTTAGAAACAAGTGTGTTAGAATAAATCAATCAATTTAATTTGGAAAATAAAATTTAGAACGTAAAATTTTTTTTTTTTCTCCAAAATTTTTATTTTAACTCATAAGTTATATCTGGTTATATATATAAAATATCTATTTTGCAAAAATAGTCTTAGATTGTAATAATGAATATTAAAATTAGAAAAATTAGAATAAAGTAAAATTAGTTTGTTTAGTTGTTAAATTAAAAGTATTTTGCTTTGTTCTGTAAAATTAAATCAAATCATTTTACATTTGATTGAGTTGATAAAGTAAAAATAAAAATTGAGTTGATAAAGTAAAAATAAAATAGAGAATCTTAACCTTAATCTTAAATTCTTTTAAATAATCTCGCTAAAAATTATTCTGCAACAATTTTATAATTTTTTTTTAAATTTAAATAAGAAATTTAAAACTATTATAAGACTAAGAAATATGACAGATTGTTAAATAATTTGCAAATCAGAAAGTTATAACTGAACTTGATGCATATAATCGCATAATCCAATTCCTTCAAATATTACCTCTCTGCCTCTTGTTCCCCATTTGTACACAACAATTTTATAATTTTTCAAATATTCTTGAAACTTTTTGAGTTCCTGTATTCCACAACCTTTATTTTGAATTTTTACTCCTGCATTTTTAGTTAGTTCGATAGCTTTTATAGTTTGTAATTTTCCTGTATCATTACGAATTTTGTGTTTGTAGTTCTTATCATTTTTAGTTTGTGATATTGCCACAATTAAGGCCTGAGGTAGACATAAATTGTTTTTGTTTTTAATGCAAATTATTCCCTTTCGCTTTAAGCTTTCCTCATCATATGATGAATATTTTTGTGATCTTCCTCTCCCAAATGGTAGCCTTACAGAAGTAACTGAAAGACAAAATGTATCTGTGCTTAAACCTGTAACACAAAAACAAAATAAAAGTATTAATAATAAAAATAATAATGAAGTATTCATTTAGTAGTTACCTTCAGAATTATTTTGAAAAATTTTTGATATCATTTCCCATACATCAGAAAATGTTAGATCGCCTGCATTTCTAAAACTTAGCCATCCAGGATCATGTTGCTGGAAGCTTTCTCCACAGAATGTTAATCCTACCTTATCTAGAGGGTGCAAATCAGCTGTAACATCTTGAATTATTTTATACAATGCGTTTTTTATCCAGTTAACCGGGTCTACGTTATTAGGAACTGAATTAATTATAAACTTGACTTTACGTCCGCGTACGTTAAAACGTTTGACTACTGATACTGAATCACTTTCAATCCTATAAGGAAGTGATTCTATCTCCGGTGAATGATTAAAAAATCTTTCTAATAAAATTTTTTTTGACATTTTTTATTTTTTTTTGTATTGACTCGCTTGCTGCAGCTATTTGACCAAACTAACCAAAACTAATTTAAATATTTCGTTTTTAGAGTAAAAAAATATTTCTTCAAGCAAATATTTGCAACAATGTTTGTAAGATGTATGAATTCTAAAAAAGTAATTACAATAAATTCAATTTTAATTAAATATACTTTAGTAGATTGTATATATTACATGCAATTGCATTTGATATAAATTATCGAAAAGGAATTTATAGAATAAATTCAGGTTTAAACACAAATATTTTGTTTTTACAGTAAACAGCTATCTTCAAACAAAGTATTTGCAACATTGTATTTTTAATAAATTATATCTTCCTTTTTTTTCTAATTAAAACTACCTACATCTTTTTGAATCTTTCTTTGAAATAGAAAATATTTCAACAATGTAGTTTGATTTATGAAGCCGAAAGCAGTTACAATAAATTAAAATTTTAATTAATATGCCTTGGTAAATTCTATAGATTTCTAACAATTTTATTTAATATAAATACTGCAGAATTTTATAGAAGAAATCATAGTCTTACTTAAAATCAAGCAAAGTAAACAACATAATCAAGCATGGACAACAACACTGAAGACATATTTTTCTTTACACAACCAACACCGGTTGTGCTTCCACCGAAGAGGAAGAAATCCCAGCATCAGCAACAACCTCAACACCAACAAGCATCACAGCACCAGCAACAATTACAGCACTAGCAACAATCCCAACAACAACAACAACAATACGAACAACACCAATCATATGAGCAACCAAAAAGAAAAAGATGTTTGGAATCAGTTAATGCAAAAATAAAAAGAAACATTTTTTTAAAGGTAAAAGATATGGAGCCAGATGCGCTCTATACAATTAAAAAAGTTAAACTATTACCAACAGTTAATGGACCGTCTTGGGTTCTTGAAACAGAAAATTACATAATTTTCATACCAAAAACCTATCTGGACCTATTCGAAGAGGAATTCCGGGAGGAAATTCTAAAAGGCGATCTCTAATTAATTAGAGACAGCACTGAAAATTTAAAACTGCTTGATGAAACAAGCAATAAACATTTAGCAATTAACCAATAAAATTGTAATAAAAATAAAATTAATAAATAAAAAAAATTTTATAAAAAAAAACAAAATTCTGTATTTTACTTGTTTACACTTTTTTTTTTGCTTTTAAATTTTTCTTTTTTTACAGCTATTTAGATTATATATTTTAATTATAAATAATAGATGTTTAAAAAAAATGTTTAATAAAGAGAAAGTAATTACTTATATTTAATAAAAAACGTTTGCATTTTATTTACATTTTCTTTCTCAGGCTTTTCAGTTTAAGCTCTGTGACAGGTATTTGACTATTTTAGAGAGTCATATAAAAAAAAAAAAAAATTAGAATAGATGATTCAATATAAGTAGGCAATGTACTATTATATTTCGTATCATCTAATTAGAACGAAAAAAAGTAAAACGAGAAATTTTTTTTTAAAATGAAAATTAGAAAAAATAAGCATACTCAACTTAATACATAACGAAAACGTAATTTGTCTACCATCTGTATGACATAATTACAAATTTCAATTTAAATCTTCTGATTACATAGTTTCTATTTTAGAATTTTCTACATAGAAATGAATACCCTTTTGATTTTCCTTTTTGTTTTGACCTTCTAATTTCATAACATACAAGCCATCCTATACCAGGTATTCAGAAATTTAAGAATGCAATATATTCTTAATAAATTTATCTTGATAATTCAATTTTTTCTTTTTACCTTTTTTTCTATCTTTTAAATAATATACAAATATTGTAAACAAAACCAGATTTAATCAAACGAAAAAAAGAAAAAGGTACATGTGGACGCTAATTTCTATTTTGAATTTCTTTTTAACCTTTTTATATGCAACATATATATGTAGATATATATTCTACGTTCTTACTATACTATACTATACCAATCTATTTGCATTCAACTTTTCTTGCCTCTTTCTTTTTCTACCTTTTTAAAATACTACATAGTAATCTAAACCAGATATTCTGATAAAAAAAAAAACGAAGATGCTAATTGTTATTTTGTATTTCTTCCTATAGTAAAACTAGTTAACCAACACAAAAAAAAAACACGCATTCTTTAAAGATACACTTTAAAACTAGATCACCAACATTAAATAACACGTTCTTTAATATTTACATATAATAGTTTTGCTAACTATTTTCATGTTGACCTATTATAATATACAATCAAAGAGCTCTAAAAGACTTGTTTTACCCCAACTTCTAACAGAATCCAGGTCACAACACTTCCGGTTTCTCTAAAAGTCAAGGTCATTCAAATATAGGTTAATTTGCGTGGGCGTGCGATATGGTTTATTAAAAACTAGGTCTTGCGATATGGGCTTATTTTTTCCCACGCCAAAGTGCCCCTATACCTACTAATGTGCTTCACAAAATAAAGTTTTACGAAGAATTTACGAAAAATTTTAAATAAAATTTTATTGTAAGTGATAATATTATGGTGTTAAAATAATCAATAGCAAAGCTTGGATCATGGAATGCAAAACAAAAGAAAATTAATGTGTATGTATCTTAATGTTTTGAAAACTGTAAATTATGTATTAATGTGCAACAACGTAGTTTTTTAAATATTAAGACAATTTCTATTATGGTGATTTTCATTATATTGCTTTATAAAAGGCAAGAAAATATTTGTTACTGCAAGCCTCAACATGAAACAACTCATCTTACTCGTTTTCATTCGATTATCAAATAATTTTGCACATTTTGCTTCATATATTTACACATCTACCTGTCAATAATTACAAATTACATTTGTCGTATTATTATTGATGTGAACATGGAACAAATCATTAATCATGCATCAACAAGTGAAAGTCCATCATCCATTTTGTAAGCGACAACGCAACAAGTTCTATTTCACACTAATGTAGATCATGTAAAAATATATGTACCTTTATAACTATACAAGTAAAAATCAATTAGTATTAAAAACATTGTTAAAAGAAAAGGTCATTGTGAGTTTGTGAGTTTTATTTAAACCAAAAACTTTTAGCAAATTAATACGAAAAAGCTCAAGAATTTCAACCTTGCGGCTTCATAAATTGGTCTTTCGAGCCGGATAGGGAGATTTACCGGTTTAAAGTTTCGTGACATACAGTCAAATATTGAACAGAAGCTGGCATACAACCCATCATTACAGTTAGAAAACTTGGCGTGCACTTTGTAGAAAAAAAAAATTTAACAGCTTATCTCATATAAAATAGTACAGTTTCGATTTCATATAAAACAATAAATTGCATATAAGGTGTACATAATAAAGTATTAATTATTTTTGCCATAGTTTAAATTCAAGATTTAAAGGTTTTTGTTTCATAAAACATTAAATCGTTACAAACCATACATAACATACTCAGTTCATTTCATTCACAATTAGTTAATTTTACATACAATAATTTGCTTTAGTATAACTGTAAAAATAAAAACAAAAAATATAAAAAAGCATTAAAAAAAAACCTACACAAAATGTTGCCTTTAACTTGAATATTGCTAAATCAAGTGAAAAAAATAAGGTGATCATCTGCATAAAATTTTTACAAAATTTAAGCAGAACATTAATTGAAAATTTTATTGTAAAATAAATTTTTTATAAACAATATATAAAAAAAAAATACAATTTTTTATGCTTAAATTTGAAAAATAATACCTCAATATGAAAATAATTTTGCAAAATAAAAAATCAAATAAAATTATTTAAATACTTTTTTATATTTAATTGAAGCCTAGTGTAAATATCGATCAGTTTTATAAAAATTGTGTTTGGATAATTTAAAAAGAAAGGCTAACAAAAAAAAACGTAAAAATAGTTTTTATCAATACAAAAAAAAAAAACAATTTAATTTAAATAAAATTAAATGAAACTTATTCTAGTAATTAATTTAAAAAAAAACAAAACAAGTAGAATGTAAGCCAACGGTTTTTAAATGCGAACATTCCCAAAACACAATACAAACGTTTAGAATTGTGACTTGCACAAAAATTTGAAAATTTAAAAAATAAAATTTAAGAAATTTTTTGTAATAAGAAAATATGTGAAAATTGGACTTTTTTGGAATTTTGAGGGGCTGTAAGTCTGGAACCCTATATAAGTAAGAAAAACCGTTACCAGACGTAAAAATATATTACTGGAGCTTCAAATTGTATGTCTTTCCAAGGAAAAATTTGTACAGCTGCTTAAGGTGCAGGTGCCTAAAATAGGAAATTTTAAATTTTTCAGCCCTAATACCTCTTAAACAGGGGGCGGTGTAAAAAAAATTTCTAAGGAAACCTATACTAATTCTAAAAGTTCTTTCTTGTCTCAAAATTTCAGGTTCCTATCTAAAGGCGTGCCGGAGTTATGAAAAAAGAAATTTCATGCAAAATATGGTTTTCACATAACGGTAAATTTAAATAGTAAAGTACAAAATACTTATTGCATATTTTTGATATTGCTTTATGTAGATAATAAAATTTCCGATCTTCTGGCAGTTTTGGATTGCAAAATTATTACGCAGAGCCTGAGATATATACATCTGAAAATGGGGCTTTTTTGCAATTATGAAGAGCTGTAATCTGGAACCCTATATAACTAAAATAAACCTTTAACACACGTTAAAATATACTACTGTAGCTTTAATTTTTATATCTTTCCGAAGTAAAATGTGTACAGGTACCTAAGTTATAGATGTTTAAAAATAGCAAATTTTCAATTTTGGAGCCCTAATAGCTCATAAACAGGGGGTGGCCCAAAATAATTTTCTGAGCACACTTATACTAATTCTAAAAGTTCTTTCTTGCCTCAAAAATTGAAGCCTCTATCTAAAAGCGTGCCGGAGTTATGAAAGAAGAAAAATCATGCAAAGTTTGGTTTTCACATAACGGTAAATTTAAATACTAAATTTAAAAAAATTGTATAATGTTGATATTAATTTACAAAGTTAAAAAAAATTCCTGTCGAATGACGTTTTCCGATTGAAAAACTCTTAAGCACAACATAAGATATATGCATTAAAAAGGGCTTTTTCAAAGTTTAAGGGGCTATAGCTCCGTAATGGACGGGGTTACATGAAAAAGTTGTTCCACAAAATTATTTTTTTCATGACACCTACCAATGGTTAAAATATTTTTTCTCTATCTTTAACGGTGTAGAAGTTTTGTAAACAGACGGACGGACGGACGGACAGAGTGAAACTAATAAGCACATTTTTTCAAAATTTTTTTGGAAATGTGCTAAAAACGGAGAGAAATAAATAAATAGTAGAATAAAAATGTCTACTGAGGGTACTGTCAAAGCTTATGTGCGTGCGCGCGGAAGAATAAAGGGTTCAATCTCCAGAATTGAAACCTTTGCAAACGAGGTAAATTATGACTCTATTATAGAAGAGATTAACATGAAGATGGATAAGTTTAATGTTTTGTTAAAAGAGTTCGTTGTTTATGATGATGAATTAGGTCAAAAATACGTATGAATTTAATGAAATTAAAGAACGAGCAATAAATATCCAATCGAAGTTATTGAAAGATAAAAATGAAATAATGAAGAAACAACATGGTAAGTCAAACCAATATTTTTCTAAAGTTTTTGAAGAGGGAGAGAGTAGTACAAGTAGTATGTTAAACGAAACATTAAATACACAATCCGAAAATCAAGAAATGCTTATTCACCGCTGCATCAGAAAGGCAATGAATCCAATCCAACTTTTCTGCAAAAAATTTACATTCAATTTTTCGACGGTGAGTACCGCCATTGGCTAACATTTAAAGACAATTTCATGAAATTAATCCACGAAAACAAAAAATTAAGCCCAATAAAAAGACTCAACCATTTTTTTTTTTTTTTCTTTATTTATATATAAATGAAATCTACATGATTTGAATGTAAATGACAATAAATTTTTTTTTTTTTTTATATAAATCAAGGACCTTAGCATAATGCTGTATGGTCTTCTAAATTTTATAATATCAATTAATTAATTATTGAACAAACAAGAAAAGAGATTACATCTATTAATATTATAGTTTCCATTAATTCACACTTCTTTTTTTTTCTTTTTTTTTTTTTTTAATCTTATTTGGTGTTTTTAGTTTATTTATTAGTTAGTGTTTTAGTTTGTTTATTAGTGTAATTAGTATATTTATTATTATTATTTTTTTTTTCTATTTCTACTAGTCTTTTTTATAATGTTATATGCTAAATAAGGTTGATTTTATTTTTTGTTTAAATAAATTAAGGTTAGAAATTAACTTCAGGTGTTCTGGCAGTTCATTATAGGCTTTAAGACAGTTATACAAGCAATTATTTTTTTGATGTGTTCTTCTAAACAGAGAAAGGTAGAAGTTGGATCTAGGTTGTCTAGGTTCCTATTTAGAATGAAGTTATGGTTTAGTTGGTTGTGAATGATTTTAAACGCAGTTTTATAGAGTTCAAATAATATAATATTTTTTAAGCTTAGATATTTATCATTGTATATAGAATCAGATGGGTGTAACATGGGCAGCCGTTGGGCAAACTTGACACATTTTTTATGCATCATATCTAATTTGTTTAGATAATTTTGTGGAGCTCTACTCCAAATGGGTAAAAGGTAGGAAATGTGAGATTTTATATATGATGCATATATTGTGTATATTGAATGATCAGAAAGGAATTTTCGTAGTCTCCTCATTAAGAATATGTATGGAGATATATTTTTAATTACTTTTTCTATATGTGAACTCCAATTTGATTTGCTGTCAAGTATTAGACCTAGATAGTTGAAGTTTCTGACAAATTCTACATTCACATTATTATACTGCAGTGAGTTTATAGAGCTATGTGTCTTATTTTCAAACAATAATATTTTAGTTTTTTTTAAATTTAATAAAAGCCGATGCTTGGTTGGCCATTCCTCAATTAACAGTAAATCATGTTGTATAAATGCATACATATTCGCCTCAGAGTCCTCGGCATATTTAATTACGGCATCATCCGCGAATAACTGGATACAACCCTTTAACTTCAGGTGAGAGATATCATCAATATATAATTTAAATAATAATGGACCTAGTATCGATCCTTGCGGAACCCCTTTTGATATTGTTTTTTTAATACTAAAGCTATTGTTTATTCTAACTTTTTGTTTACGGTCTTGAAGATATGTTTTGAAAAAATTTAACTGACCCGAAGTGAAATTTAATTTCTTTAATTTTGATAGAAGAATATCGTGGTCAACGCAATCAAAGGCTTTTTTTATATCAAGAAATACACAACTAACGAATTTACCATTATCAATATTTTTTGAGATAAAGTCATTTAAAAAGAGACAGGCAGCTGTAATATTTGATTTTTCTTCAAAACCAAACTGTTTTTCACTTAGTATAGGATTATTTTTAATAAAAATGTTAAGTCTATTTTGAATGATTTTTTCAAAAATTTTTGACAAGCCAGATAATACAGAGATTGGACGATAATTCGAACAGTCGGTTGCTAATCCACCTTTGTACACGGGTGTAATGATAGCTGTTTTTAATGAATTTGGATAAGTATTAGATTGAAGTGCATTATTAATAAGAGTGACTAAAATAGGAGCTGAACGGTGCGAAAATCGTTTTATTAATTTGGTTGAAATGTTATCATATCCCGTGGCAGCTGCCGAATTCAGAGATTGAATAATTTTAGATATTTCTTCTAAATTAGTAAGATAGAGGTCGAAATTTGTATAAATATTTCTTCTGAATTTGTTTATATAATTAAGATCAATGCTATCAATTGGAATATTTATTTCCTTTGTAATATTCGAAAAATACTCGTTTAAGGCGATGGCAATATCATTTTTGCGTTCTAGTATCATGGAGTTGTGATGTATTATTTTTATTGTTTGTTTTACATTAACAATATTGGAATTAAAAATAATATGTTTATAGCAATCCCAAATCTTCTTACTGTTATTGGAGTTGTTAATAATTAAATTAGAAAAATATTTTTTTTTGCCTCGATTAATAAAGTTTTAACTAAAAGTTTGTGTTTTTTGTATAATATTTCCGTATGGGAATCATCTCGGTATTATTTTTTAAATTTAAACAGTGACTCTCTTATTTTCATTTCACTTAGGATTTCTTGAGTGATCCAAGCCTTTTTTTTCTTATTTTTTTTAATTGGAGTAATTTGCGTGTTAATATTTATGATATCTTTCATTTTAAGAACTAATTCGTCAAAATTTGCGAAGAGTGGTAGGTCATTCCAAAAGTTATTCGCACTTATACTTTCATAATTTAAAATAGTTTTAAAAGAATTGTTTATCTCTGTTATTGGGTTTTGATTAATGCTTATGAAAAACATTTGATGGTCAGATAAGCACGAATCTAAAACATGAACCAGTATTTACTTTGAATAATATCACTAATGAAATGATCGATAATGGTTTTTGAATTCCTACCAAATCTAGTAGCAAATTCTTGATCAAACTTATTACAAATTAGGAACCCGTTGCTTAATAGAGTGTTTGAATATAGATTTATCTCCGATTTTTCTGCATTTAGTAAATTTAAATTAATATCGCCTATAATTAGACTTTTTTTGAATTGCGATGTTATATAATCTATCTTATCAATAAAACAATCGATAGAAGTTTTATGTGCCCTGTATATACCAAAGATATTAGTGTTCTGTTTTGGTAGTTTAACTCCCAGAATATTACTTTTTTGATATTCTTCGCCGTATATTTGGTAACTATTTATATAATTTCTCACATAAATCGCAACCCCTCCAAATAGTTGTCCCTATTGGCAAAATAAGCATTATACCCTTCAATATTGTAGAATTTATTTTCTGTGATATGCAACCAAATTTCAGTAAGTACAATTACATGAATTTGGTTTTTAAAGTTGTTATTTATCAAAGCCTCTACACTATATAATTTATTTCTTAAGGTTTGAATATTTAAATAAGCTATGTTAAAATTATTTTTGTACATTTGGTTTTCTTTACTAATATCAAAATGGGTAGAATAATCTAGGTTTAATAAATGTTTTACGTTTGCTATATCATAGACCATTTTTTAAAACATAACATAGAATGTTGGAATTTAGTAAATACACAAACCATAATATAACAATTATTACAGCTAAATAATCGCATACTGAATTGAATTGAATCGAAATCAATAAAAAAAATACTTAGATTAAGAAATAACCCAATTTGTTGTTGATTGTTGAAAAATAATAAAAAATCAAAAGTACAAAAATAAAAGGAAAAAAAAAAAAAACAATCACTGAATAATTGTTGAAAAAATAAAACAATAATAATTTTTTGACACATGATTATAAAAATTATAATCGAAAAATGAAAAAAGTAAATAAAAAGTATATCATAAAAAATTAATAGGTTAAGTTTATAGTGTAAATATTGTGAGGTACCAAAAAGGTAAATATTATAATATGTGTTTTGTTTTAATTTAAGTGTTTGCTTTCGTATGTGAATAAAATATGCATAAATATAATAATTAATTATAAGAAATAAGATTAAAATGGTACCAAGTGAATTATTAATAAAATTAAAATTGTAAATTAAAGTAAAAATAAAAATTACATAATTGTGAGTAGTTACTAAAGTGAAAGGTGTAGTAAATAATCTTTTACCTAACCTTTTTTTAGTTAGTAAAGTTAGAAAAGAATATAATATTTGTATTTTAGATAATTCTACGATAATTGCGTTTTTTATTAGTAAATTAACGTAATTAATAAGTAAATTGTTAATTAAAATTTCTAAGGAAACTAACTGGCTATTTAAATTGAAAATTGTTAAATTAAAGAATAAAGTATTTTTGTTAGTTAAAACTAAATAAATATAATAATTGAAATTGTATAAAAAATAATGTATTATTTTAGTATGCTTTGCATGTAGTTTAATATGTAGTATGCATGTAAAAATATATGTAAGTTGATTAAGAATAAAAACAAAATTTATATCTAAGTTAGTAATATAAAAATATATTGTTAAAAAATTTAATCTAAAGTGTTTAGTAATGTAATTTGTGTGCTTTTGTGTAAAAGCACACAAACGGGAATTCGCGCGACTTACCGTCAGTGGTTTATCTTCTACCGGTACCATTATATAAGACTACTGAAAAAGCGAAGCTTGTCCGAAGAATACAAATGCTTCATGAAGGAATATAAAGAACTCGGACACATGAAACTTATAACGAATGCAAGCGAAGTCTAAGGCAATAACCAACACTACTACATGCCTCATCGTAGAGTTGAGCGACCCGAAAAGAATACAACGAAACTTCGAGTAGTATTTAATGCATCCAGTCAATCAAACAATGGTACATTACTTAATCAGCTGTTAGCTGTGAGTCCAACTATTCAACGAGATATTCAAAGCATTCTACTGAATTTCCGATGGCACAAAATCGGCATAGTTGGGGACATCGAGAAAATGTATCGACTAGTACTTGTTCGTGGTCAAGATCAAGATTTTCAACGTATAATATGGCGAGAAAACCCAACGGCACCAATAAAATATTTCAAGCTATGTAAAGTTACCTATGGGACAGCAAGTGATCCCTTTCTCGCAACGCGATGTTTAAAGCAAATCGGCATTGAAACCATGCAACCTCATCCTAGAGCATTATTAGCAATTATGAACGATTTTTACGTCGACGATTTCATTTCGGGTTCATCAACGGTTACGAAAGCGAAAAAACTTCAACGGGAAGTTTCCGAGTTATTAGAAAAACGACAATTTCACTTACGGAAGTGCATGTCAAATTCAAACGAGGTGCTGCGGCCTACTTTAAACGGTTTAAAAGAATGGCGAATTGGTTTAAACAATGATGACCAAGATCATCAATCAACATCAGTTTTGGGTTTGCATTGGCAGCCAGGATCATTTTACATATAAAATTAATACGTTATGTTTTAGCAAAACAATCACCAAGAGAAGCTTGTTATCAGAAGCATCAAAGGTTTTTTATCCTTTATGCTTCCTTTCATTTTGCATAATAGCTGCTAAAGTACTTTTTCAAGAACTGTGTATACACAAACTCAACTAGGATGATCAATAACCACCGGAAATATCACTAAAATGGAAGACATTACGAAGCCAGTTTGTAGAGTTCGAGTACAAACACAGAATTGATCGGATTTTGTGACTCATTGGAATTTGCATATTGTGCGGTAATCTACCTAAAATCAACAAATTATAAAAATGAAGGTCAGATAAGTTTATTATGCGCCAAGAACAAAGTGGCTCCACTAAAACGACTCATAATTCCTAAATTGGAATTACGCGCTGCCAGCTTACTAACAAAGTTATATAAGTTTGTATGTTCCGCCTTCAAATTACACAACGTGAATATCACCGCATTCACTGACTCATCGGTAGTCTTATTATAGTTATCATCACAACCAAATCGTTGGAAGCATTATGTACCAAACACGATTTCGAACGTGATTGAAACAATTCCAGTGAAACGCTGGCAACATGTATCGACAAAGTCTAGTCTTGCTGATTGCGGTTCGCGGAGTATAAGTTGCAAACAATTACTTCAACATTTGTTTTGGTGGCAAGGGGCACCCTGGGTAATACAAGATTCAAAACATTGCCCAAACTCCCCTTCAAAAGTCAACAAAGACGAAGCTGAAATTGAAGCTAAGAGAATTACAAGTAACAGCACTTTGGAATACTTATTCAGGAAATTTTCATCGTTCGAAAAAATTCTTTACATCATATGCTATTGTTTACGTTTCAAGAACAAATGCAAAGGTTCGCAAACTTCATTATACATTCACACTTCTGAAATTATCGTAGCCTCTAAAATCTGTATTAAATGGGCTCAAGAAACACATTTTTCCACTGAAATTCATGCAATCAAAAACAACAAACATATTTCAAATTCAAGTTGCATAAGAAATCTTCAAACATGGCAGGAGAAAGATAACTTACTACGAGTCTTAGGAAGAATCGAAAATTCGCAAACAAATTATACCACGAAACATCCATGTATCATACCTAAAAATCATGAATTAGGAAAATTAATTATTCGAGCACTACACATTAAACATCTTCATGCAGGAGGAACCTTATTGACAAACATTGTCAGATTAAATTATTGGATTGTGGAATGTCGTAACCTAGTGAAAAATTAAATCAACAACGGTGTCATTTGCACAAGACACAGAGGCAGTTTCAACAACAACGGATGGCATCGTTGCCAAAAGAAAGAGTAACATCCAGTAAATCTTTTAATTATGCTGGTTTGGGTTATGCAGGTCCATTTCTTATCAAGCAACATAGTGGCAGAAGGCCAAAACTCTGAAAGCATACTTATCCCTTTTTTTTGTCTTAGTACAAAAGCGGCCCATTTAGAGCTGGCAAGTGACATGACATCCGAGGCCTTTCTCGCAGCTTTAGGCAGATTCATTAGTCGGCGTGGGCTTCCTGCAATTTTATTTAGGGGCAACGGGAGAAATTTTATTGTAGCCAAGAGACAACTAGAGGATCTCCATCGTGCTGCATTTCAAAATGAAACGTTGGTATAAAAATTTCTGTCAGATAATTGCATTTCATGGAAAATAACCCCACCCGCTGGACCCCATATGGGCGGTATTTGGGAATCATGTATCAAATCAGCAAAAAGTCATCTAAAACGCGTTATGGCCGATCATCATTAACATTTGTAGAATTGTCAACGCTGTTAATACAAATTGAAGCACAGCTCAATTCGGGGTCGTTGACCCCAATATTTGACAATGACTCAGATAATTTAGACATCCTACCACCAGGGCATTTTCTCATTGGCTATCCACTAGTAGCAATTGCTGAATCTGATGTAACCAACCAAAACTTTGGCCTATAAAACCGTTGGCACTTGGTCAATAAATTAAATCAAGATTTATGGCAACGATGGCATCGCGACTATCTTAATATCTTGCAGACTCGAAACAAATGGAGCAAAAAACAGGTTACCATCGAAATCGGTGATGTAATTTTAATAAAGGATAACTATCTCCCTCCCACTAATTGGGGAATTGGTAGAATTCATGAGCTACATCCTGGGCCAGATGGCTTAGTGCATGTGGCAACAGTGCAACAGTGGCAACAGTGCGTCAAGCGTCCTGTGGTCAAATTAGTCAAATTACCAGTCAATTTCGAACGAGTTGATGGTTAAGAAAATGGGTGTCCTTAACGGCGGGGACAATGTTACTGCAAGCCTCAACATGAAACAACTCATCTAACTCGTTCTCATTCAATTATCAAATAATTTTACACATTTTGCTTTATATATTTACACATCTGCTTGTTAATAATTACAAATTACATTTGTCGTATTATTATTGATGTGAACATGGAACAAATCATTAATCATGCATCAACAAATGACAGTCCATCATCCATTTTGTAAGCGACAACGCAACAAGTTCTATTTCACACTAATGTAGATCATGTAAAAATATATGTACCTTTATAACTATACAAGTAAAAATCAATTAGTATTAAACATTGTTAAAAGAAAAGGTCATTGTGAGTTTTATTTAAACCAAAAACTTTTAGCAAATTAATACGAAAAAGCTCAAGAACTAGCTTCAATATTTGACAATATTTGTCTTAATGGCTCGTTTTAAAATTGTGAATATCAACGTAATTATTTATGAATGATTTCAGGTGTTAAGGAACTATTTTGTAATCACAGCTATTATCAATAATTCGTTTAATCAAATGATTTATTAAATTCAATCCGGAAGAATCACTAATTATATTATTGAAAACGATAATAGTGTTTAAAATCTTATATTAGATCTAAGATAGTTGTAGATATATCCATTATAATTACAAATAAACCTGATTGGAATAAAAGAATTAAGAGCTAATGTTCAAAGACTATATGATAAAAATTTGTATTTCACAAAAAAAATAAAGGCAAATAAAGGCAAAACCTAACAGTAACTTTAACCAGTTTACAGTTTAAAACTCCAAGTCAAAATTAATAAAAAAATTAAAAATGGTAAGATATTGTATTATTAACATTTCTAATTTTTAATTATTTTTAAACTTTTGCGTTATTAAATTATATTCATATCTGGTATTTTTTCGTAGCAGTGCAGGTCCACCTTTTTTTCAGGCTCAATAGTTGCTGAACTTGAAGCTTTGTTTCAGAATTTAAAGGTGAAGTGAATTAAAGTCAAGTTCAGTTTGGAACCCCTTTTTTTATTCATTCAGAAATTTTATTCTTCTATAAATTAAATTGTGCAAACAAAATGAATGAAGGTAATATAATATCATATCTGTTTAAATCAGTATAGCGGATTATTATATTAGTACTTTGCATATAACAGCCAGTAACTTTTATAGATTTCAATTATCAAAGGTCCTGACTAAAGTTCCCGAAGTCTGGAAAAGGACACCCAAATCCAGGACTGGTTCTAACTGGCTCACGGAGATTGGATAAAAGTCCCACAGAATTCATTTCGGCACAACGTTCAGGGACTTCTTTGTCCAAGCGGTTCTGATTGATTCGTAAAAAAATCAATTAATATTCGCTTACGGATTAATAATAATAATATTAACAACAATAATAATACTAAAAAAGATATAAAATAAAGGGAAGGAAAACCGTATCTATCGGCCTCTTCGTAACTGATTGCATCAGGCCAACAGATAGAACGTGCAAGGAGTAGAGAGTTGATAATATGTAAGGAAGGCCTGGTAGCATAGCTATCTAGACTCCCTCATGTATATCAATTGCTCGAAGCAACTGCCGATGGTGCTGTCTTCTCATGGGATTGGTTTCCCAAAGGCTAGGGGATGACAACTTCGAAATTAAACTAAACAGAAGCGTCTAACTCCGAATGAGCGGATCCTTGGTTTACGTCTGACCCCGGAGGGGCTTCAGATAACTAATCTGGCAATAGGTATAAAATGTGGTAATAGAATTAACGATTCTATACCCATCACAAATAATGGTCGTACCTATCATGAACCCGCAATAAATTCCTTGACTATTAGATCGGACTTGATAACAACGACCTTTGGCAAGAATTAAGGAAAATGATTTGATACTCGGATATTGGAATGTTTTGACAATGTTAAAGCCAGGTAAAATGGCGGGATAGCCATTGCATTGAACGATATAAAATTAATATAGTGGACCATAAAGAAATAAGATAAGAGCAGAGAGTAATAAAATATAAAGACCGTTACATATATTACAGTGGGAATGAAAGATTTGATGTGAACGGTACCGGCTTTTACACAGATAAAAAAATCCATAACAAATTTCTTTCTTTTGAACCTGTTAATGATAGGATTTGCTGTATGAGACTTCAAGAAAAATATCAAAATATAGCGCTAATATCAGTATATGCACCAACGGAATGCAGCTCGGAAGAAGACAAAGATAATTGGCAAGAAAAGCTTTACTAAACAAGTAGCAGGTGGGTACTCAATGCATGACCTAACAAATGAGATTGGAAAAAAACTATTAGGTTCGCAGCGAGCCAAAATATGTGTGTACTAGTGAATCATTTCCACATAAACAATTACACCAACAAACTTGGAAAATACCAGCTAGAAGAGGCGCGAATCAAATTGATCCTTTTGATAGACAAGCGGCATGCAACTTCCGTAATTGATGTAAGAAATTGTATAGATGCAAATTGTGATTCTGATCACTATCTCATCAAATCTAAAATAAGGCAAAGAATATCTGTAGTAAATACAAAAGCGAAGCAAAAAACCAATAAATGGAAAACAGATAAACTGATCACAGATGAAAACCTAAGAAACGGATAGCAAACAGAATTGTTACGCAAAATAGAAAGTATTACTATAAATACCTATAGTTCTACTATAGATGCCAATAGCAATGTTAACGAAAAATAGAAAGGCATACAAAATGCAATAGTTACAACGGAATCGGAAATGGTCACTAAAAACAAAGGAAGTAGAAGAAATGAGTGCTTTGATCAAGAATGCAAAGATCTAATACAAGCAAAAAATGAAGTGAGACATAATACAAAACACAAGAGTAATTAAAATGATATACAAGCAAAAAAGAAAAGAAGCGGATAAACTAAATGGGAAAGAGGAAGAGAGTGTCTTAAAAGCAGCAAATTGAAGAATTTAAAATCAACGCTGAAAGACATATAAGAAACTTTACAATAGCGTAAAAATACAGACATCGTCTTACGAGCCAAAATTAAATGCATGTTTAAGTAAAGAAGAACATCTACTCAATGAATAGCAATATATACTAGAAAGATGGCAGGAGTATTTCGATAAATTACTGAATAATGGATAAATAAGGAACAGCATAAGTCATATGAACCCAATATTTTTTTTTTCCTTGTCATTCCTATGAGGAGTATAGGTCATTCACTAAGTCATTTATTATTCATATTTGACTAAGCTTCAGTTTCGTGAATCGTCAATTTCACCGTTGACTACTCGGCTGCAGATATTGTACAAGAAAGACCTTTCTTTTTTATTTCTGCATCTATTATCTTATACAAGAATTATGGTTTAATATTATTTTATTATATAGCTATTAAAATATGATATTAATTAAAATTTATAGGACATATATACTTATTTTTAATTATAATTTAATTCTACTAATTATATATTATAAAAAAATCTATATTATTTTTTATTAATCTATTTTGTTTGT
Source organism: Poecilobothrus nobilitatus (assembly GCA_947095535.1). Taxonomy (NCBI): domain Eukaryota; kingdom Metazoa; phylum Arthropoda; class Insecta; order Diptera; family Dolichopodidae; genus Poecilobothrus; species Poecilobothrus nobilitatus. The sequence continues at coordinate 234,771,300 of OX352772.1, forward strand.
ACCCGAGACCTTTCTTAAATACTTCCTAAAATACTTCCAAAAATAAATGAACCAATTAGAAATGAAGATGGTTTATACAGGTCAAGATATAAATTCGAGCTTGAAAAATTCCCTGGATATAGAACCATAGTAAGATTCATGGGTCTACTACTAAAGCCGGCTTATTATAATCCTGTTTTATGAAAAATACGGTTTTTTAAAATCGTGTTTTTGAAAATCCTGTTTTTTTTTAAATGGTTTAATATGAAAAAAAAAGTTTAATTTAATTTAATTTAATTTAAATAAAAATGTACTATTTTAAAGGATTGTAAAAATGTGGCTCTAATATTAAATCTCGTTTTTGAAAAAACTCATAACTTTACTTCTAAGCGGAATTCATTCGAATAAATATTATATCTTATTTCTCTGTAATTACAACTTAGTGCTAACCGTTCTTTTGCATAAAAAAAACCGTGAAAGTCATGACCTATATTTGATTAAAATTCCCTTTCTTTAAATGACTGATATTATGATTTGTATAATATGTTTTACGATACTCGAACTCGTTTCATCTGATTGATTTATAATTGTAACTTGCAACACTTTCTCATAATTCCGCATTGGTAACATCTTACATACTTTATCTTTGTTGACAGATGACATTACATGATCACTGCTGATAAGGTAACATTGGAAACAATGCAATAATTTTTTTTTGGATGTATTTGGACATAATTATCCTTGAGCTAATAAGGATAGGAGCGAAATCATTTAAGCATATTTTATAGAATAATTTATTTTGTTGTATTATATCTTTTTTAGGTACTTGATATTGGAAATAAAAGGTAGGCAAATACAAGCAGATGGAAAGTGAAGTGGTAAGCAATTTTTATGTATTGTTTCCTACATACATATATATAAATATTCTGGAAAAAGCGTATAACCCTGCTTTGGAATCCAACTTTAAAATCCCTCCTAATTCAGAACCTCGCACATACATATATATAAATAAATATTATGGGAAAAGCGCATAACCCTGCTTTTGAATTCAATTCTAAAATCCCTCATAATTCAGAACCTCGCACATAGATATAAATAAATATTCTGAAAAAAGCGCATAACTCTGCTTTTGAATCCAACTCTAAAATTTGTCCTAATTCAGAATCTCGCATATAGATATAAACAAATATTCTGAAAAAAGGGACAATTCTGATTTGGTATTTTTCTTGTTAAAAAACTTAATTTTGTTATTTTTTTCATTAAAAACTATTTTTATTTTTTTTTAAAATACAAAATAAAATCTTGAAAAATATTTTATTTCAAGATTAAATTCAAGATTTTTTTTTTCAGGATTTTTTTTTTCAAAATTTTTCTTGATTCATGATTTTTTTTTCAAGATTTTTTTTAGTCAAGATATTTTTTTCAAGAAAATGGCGTGCTCCTATATTTTCCACCTTTGGTTAAAAATAAAAAACCTGATTATTTAAGAAACATCGGTAGGATTTTAAAACACAGGATATTAAAAAACAGGATTTAAAAAAACAGAATAATGATAAACAGGATTTTGAAAAAAAAGGATTATGATAAACCGGCTTTCGATACGCTACCAAGATTCATAAAAGCGCAAAGATTATAAAAAGTATTTCTCCATCAAATGCAAGGTAACACAGTTAGAGGGCAAAAAAAAGGATAGCTAGACGCTATTGAAGATGATCTAAGAGCTTAGGAATAAGAAATTTGAAGAGAGTTGCACAAAAACGAGATGTATGGAAGAGAATTGTAGCGGAAGCTCAGATCCAGCAAAGACCCTTCACCTATAGAAGAATAGAATAAAGGTAAAATAAAAGGTTTATCATAATCCTGATTTATCAAAATCCTGTTTATCATAATTCTGTTTTTTTAAATCCTGTTTTTTAATATCCTGTTTTTCAAAATCCAGTTTTTTAAAATCCTACCGATGTTTCTTAAATAGTCAGGTTTTTTATCACTAAATCCGCTTATATCCCCAATTGTTAGAATGACAAAACAACCACTAACAGGAGACTGCAAACACGTCTTTGTCAAGATTTAGATGGAACTTTTCTTTGCTTATTTACATAATGATTCATATAATCGTGTTATAGAAGGTAAGACAAGAACTGTTTTATGTGTCTTCACTCACAATGAGGGTCTATCATCTACCTTCAAGAATTTGTATAATCTTCATCTTAGATACCACAATGACATGGGCTTCAATGCAAAAGATATTGAAGAGGACCTTAAGGCTTATCATAATCCTTGCGACACTAACCACTATAGTCACTCAACTCAATCTCGTGAGAACTATAACAAGTTTCATCATTCAAACTCCAAGTAAATAATCTCTTTTTCTAACGCAAAAAATAACATAAAAACCTCGTTAAAACTTTTCTAAAAAGAGGAATGCTTAATAAACTTGATGTTGATGCTCATTCATTTAATTTTAATGCATTAACTAGAACTGAAATATGGCTTAAGGAAACGTTTAGAAAAGAAGAAATTGTTGATGGTATTTGATCTATTTACAGGAAAGATCGTAATTATCAGTTGACAAATAGTTCAAAAGAAACTGATGTATTATCTCTTATCTTCATTATTTGCCGTAGCTAATAACTTAATTATTGTACCATTAATCGCTAGTGCTTTTTAATCATTTGAATACCAAATTATTAAAATTAACTTAGGTACGAATAATTTTTACCTAGGTATTGTTTATTTTCCTCCGAACTCTGCCAATTCCTCATATTCTCAATTTTATGGTGTATACCATAATATAATTTCAAATATGCATGAGGATGACCCGATTTTTGTTTTAAATCTTCTTATACCTAATACCTAATACTTTTTATACCTAAAATCCGTAAGAAAAACAAAACAAAGGAATCATGGTTAGATAGAGAACTTAGGACTTTGTGTAATCACCGCAATAAAATATACAGAAAAAATAAACACACAATAGCAGCAAGCCTTGACTTATTGAATACGTATAAGCTACTGGCACATGAATTTAAACTGAAAACTCATACAGCTAAGGAAAACTATGGCACTAGTATTGGCAACAAATTTATTAGTGATCCTAAAAAATTTTTCGAATTTGTCAACATAAAACGAAAAATATTCGGCTAACCGAATTCAACGTTCAAGGACAATACTTTTTCCTCTTGTCCAAAAACAATTTGTAACTTTTTCCCCCACAGTTTTCAAAAAGTTTATTGTCCCAAAGCACAATTCGGTATCTCTGCTTCTTCTTTATTCAACAACGCAAATTTTTCAATCACATATCAGTACCTTGAACTCCCATCTACAAAAAAGGGGAGGCATCGACTATTAAAAAACTATTCGAAAAAATTGTTGCCGATACAATTACTACTGTAATAAATCGAAAACTTAATAAACAACAACACGGTTTCAGAAAAGGCCGTTCCATTATAACGAACCTTATGTTATACACATCTAAAACCCGCAATGGAATGGTAAAAGGGTATAATTCAATTTACACTGATTTTAGTAAGATCTTCGATCGTGTAGATCACTACACTTTGCTAAATAAGCTTATAATTTTTGGTATATCAGGTTCTCCTCTTATCTGACCTAACTCGTATCTATCAGAAAGGACACAAAACGTTAAATTTCAAATAATATTGTCTAATACAATCAAGGTTACTTCTTGTGTATATATTTTTGATCTTTGAGAATATTTTAGTGCTATATCTCACGTTGCGTTTGATGACCCAAAACTAATATCAACTCGTAAAAAATAGTTTCGATGCAGCTTTACTTCAATCAAGCTTGTCAACATTACAATATTGGTACACAGCCAACAAATTAGAACTTAATATAATAAACATGGATTTATTTTAAATATAAGCTTAGATATAATTATATAATCACAATACCAGAAACAAATCACAATTTTACCCAACACTCTGGGTACTGTAAATAATTTATACTCCTCCAAGCGGTGTGCCCGGACAACGTTACCTGCCATCCTCAAATTCTTAATATTTTTGGATACAAGGGAACGGCTGATTACCGATTCACACTCAAGCCAAGGTGTAAAAGCCTTCAATATGTACGAAAGCTCTGCATATGCCGACAGTTAGTTCTCGCCATACTCGTGGGAACAAAATGAAAATGCTCAAAACAAAAGAAAAAAATCACAAACTTCTGAGGATTAGGTACTTGCCTTTGGCCAGAGGACAATTATTGGTACCAACCATAGTACCCCAGTAGAAGATAAACCAGGAACCAGCCGGATTCCTCAAAAAATCAGCTGAATACCTTTTGGTGGAGGAAGCCAGCCAAGGTGCTCCAAAATCATCAGGGCCTAATGGTAGTGGAAGTACTAAGAGCAGTACTTCTACTACAAAAAGCAAAGTAAATAGAGGCCTCAGGTCCGCTTTCAAAAAATAATATCAGAAGGCTTAATCCATATTGTGCAAAATAGCCCAGAATAAGGCCAAGGGTATTATTGTTCACGAAAGGGATCTTGAAAACAAAAAGCGATAATCGAGGTTGTGCGAGCGTGAGTCGCGCAACTCAGGTAAAGATTCGTCCTCGAAAAGAACAAGTCGAAAGATGTATTTAGTCCGGGCACAGAGAGGACAAAGGTGCCAATAACGAGTCTTCACAACAGTTCGTAAACTGCTGCACATAAAAATACAATACAACACAATGATATTGTAAAAAATAGTTTAAGTGTTACAGTTGTCAACGAAAAAGCCACCGATCGTAAAGTATAGAGAGATCTGTGGATTAAGTTTTTGGCATGACCCTTGACACATTTTCACTAAATATCAGATACCCAGCTTCAACAGACACTGAGTTATTTATCAGAGAGAAGTTTGTATGGCAACTATCCGAACCTGTCGCACCAGCACAACCAAATTTTACACCTGTTGTTGTCCAGTAATTCGACACGATTTTGCAAAACTCCAGATACCTAGCTTCAATAGTCACTGAATTGCGTGCGTTTGAAACTGTTCATTATGTGATATTTCATTATGTAAACTTGAGGAGTATGGTATATGTGGAAAAGAATTGGAGTGGTTTGAGTCTTATCTTAAGTATAGAAGAACTCAAAGAACGAAAATTAATGGTTATTTATCAGATCCAATCGCAGTGTCATATGGTGTACCACAGAGAAGTGTGTTCGGTGTTTTATTATTTTTGATATTTATTAATGATATGGAAAAAGTAGTGAAACATGGTAAATTAATACAATTTGCAGATGATGCTTTGCTACATGTTAGTGGTGAGTGTGTAAGTGAATGTTTTGCTAAAATAAATATTGATTTAAATAGTTTAAGTAGATGGATAAATATGAATAAACTTAAATTAAATGTTGATCAAACTAAATGTTTAATAATTAATGGAATTAACAATGAAAGCCTTAATATTGTAATTGATAATAAAAATATTGAAATAATTACAATATTTATTATACATTCATTCATATTCAATGTTGGCTACTTTAAAATGATTAAATATTGAACAAAATATTATGAATATTTTAATTATTGTATTTAAAATAAAAAATGAGCTTTACTCAAATTATTTATGTAATAGAATTGTATATAATAGAGACACACATGAATATAATTTGAGAAATAAAGATAACTTTAGATTAAATATTTATCGAAATGAAAGAACAAAAAATATGATAATGTATAAAGCTTTAAAACTATATAATGACCTTCCAAGAGAATTAAAAAATGAAAATCGTTTAAATATGTTTAGAAAACAAATTAAATTATATGTCAAAGATCATTTTTAAAATTAATTTAAATAAAAATTTATTGTATTATAAAGTAAAATTAAATTTATTGTATATATAAGTAAATCATATATATTTATGTAAGTAAATTTTAATATTATATCACAAAATAATATTGATAATAATAATAATATTGTAATTATAAATAGTTTATATGAACTAAATAAAAAACTAAAACTAAAACATAAAAACTAATGTATACATAATTCAGAATAATGAAATACACAGTTATAGTACCAGAATAGGAAATTATACACATTCACACAACTCGGAAACTTTCAATATAGCAACTAAGATTTACAATGAATTACTATTAAATATTAAAATTACCGAGAATAAGAAAATTAAAACTAAAATGAAGCAATATTTCTTCAACTTTCTGTTATAATACTTAAACAGGCTTCTTTTATAATTGATTGATTTTTCTTAATATTTTTGTAAATTAATAATTAATGAATTGCAATATCTTTTTATTTTGATTAGTTTTTTGTATTTCTATATTTTTGATGTTTCAATTATTATTATTTATTTTTTCTTTGCATAGTTGAATATATTATATTTACTACCGCTTTAAAAAAAAAAATTTTTTTGTTTTTGATATATTATGTATAATATGTACATTATGTATATATAAGATGTTAATATGTTATAAAATAAAAATGTATATACTCTGTATGAGCTGTAAGCTGTTTTAGAGAGATGAATTAGATAAATAAATAAAAAAAAATAATAATAACATAATTTTTATTTCTGTTTATTGATTAAAAAAAAAGGATGTACGATTTTCTGAAATCCGCATTTATCTGGGACTTACAAGTTTAAACAAATTTTTCAGTCCAAAAAATAAAGGCAAGAGCTGTTCCTGTAATTTAATAACACAGCTATTATATTATAGTTTCTTTAGCAATATCTGATTTTAAATAATTGACCAGTTACTTAAAAATAAAGCCTACAAATGTATAAAATGGCTTTGTTAGTCTACAAAGGAATGCTAGTTGCTAACTAAAACTATTTTTAAGTTATATTTATCAAGATTCTAAAATGAACTATAAAGGGTTAAATTTCAATAAAAGTCATTGAAATATAGTAATAGAAAAGTAATTTTAGTTCACGTTTATGTTTAAAAACTAATTTTAGGTTAATTTAATAACTTACAGATTTTTTGCATCCTGAGCAAAACTCTTCAAAGCAAGTAGGACATCGAACTGCATGTGGAACTGTCGTAAACTTTGCTCTCTCGTCGTAAAAATTTGATGATGTTCCTGTAGAATTCAATAAAGTCGACATGATTGTTGTTGATGCTATTTCCGATAAAGTATTTATTTCTTTATTAAAATTTGAGTGCCAATTCACTGACGTTTTTCCCAAAACTGATGTTGCTGAAGAAGTTGTTAACGAAGAAGAATCTGAAGATACCAAATAAGATGAAGCATCTGACTCTATCAAGCATATCGTTTCACAACCTGCGCGTGGGCACCAAGTTCTTGTCTTGTCTTGTTCAATTTCTGTAAACAATTAGTTAGTTTAATTAATAAATAATAAAAAATTAAATATTGAAAATACCTTCCAAATTTAATAAGAATAATCTTTATAGATTTTGATACTGGGTAGTAAACTATTAGAATTCACTGGTTTTGCAGAGGTTTCTCTCTCAAAAAATTTCAAAAAATTAGCAAAAAATTAGATTTAATATTCAAATAATTTTACAAGTAAATCGACATGCAGAAATGGGTTAGAATATTTTTATTAGTTATAATATATATATCTTCTATAGCAAGGAGGAAGACATCTAAAACGATCGAACCATTTATACTTTAGAGGGAAATTAACGAGTTTTTTTTTTGAAAAGTTGTGTTACGTAACGAATTAATAGATTCTTTGGTTAATAAATAACTTTGTCCCCACAGTGAATTCTTTTTGCTTAGAGTCACACATACGCAAGGTTTGGAAAACTTTAAAAGTCGCTATTATCCTGAAAGCAGTTAGCAAACCTAAAAACAAATAATTAAGTTCTTCCAGGTCCAAAGGACATTACTGCAGAGTTTGGTTTAAAATAGTACGTAGAAGTAGGATGTAGTAACACCTAGAGGACAAAAACCCAGAAACTCTTTAGAATTAGAAGAAAAAGAAAATTACTTCTAATGGCTGTTTGTCATCAAGATATTATGTTAAGTTATTTTTATGGACAAAATCTGGACTTAAACTGAGTAACATAAAATCTTCACAATTTCAATTTAAAATTTATATACCAATCTAACCTTAAATCAATTTTTACAATGGTATACAATTTTATGCATAATACATAAGGGAGTGGATAAATAATGTATATTTTCGTTTGCAAAACTTAAACTTTGACTCCTATTGAGCATTACATTTTGATTCGTTTCTAGTTTTAGATAACTAAATGGGGTTTTTTTAAAATTGAACTCTAGATTTTTAACAAAAAAGAAATTGTTAAATGCATTGCAATTTTTTAGGGAAAATAATAGTAGGTTCAAAATGTTTTGAACACAAATTATACTTGTTAAAAACCCGTCAAAGTTTTTCTGGAAATAGTTCCACCGATTAACCTTTTAATCACCTGCCAACACATTTTTATAACATAGAGTTGACACATAAATACAATTCTACCTTCATACATTTTATTTGGCAAAATTTGTATTTTAATGTAATTCTTTTAATAAAAGTTGGTACTTAAAACCTAAAGACGTTAGTTTTGTTCAACACTCCAAACACTTTTGTATAAATTATTAATTAGTATCTACAAATTAAAAATGATAAAAAAAATAAAAAAGACGCATGAAATTATTGATGACAATTTTACATTTCCAGAAATGGCTACTGAGAGCTCAGTAAATTTGTTCTTAACATCGACTATATTTATCCTTGTTTTTTTACACCATATTCTTTGCTAAGCAAAAGCCTTGAAGTCGGAGGAGGACTACTCGAAGGATTACTCAGAGGTGCTGGGCTCTTCCATAAAAAATTAGAACTGTTTTTTGATTGTTGATTGCTGTTTTTATAAAAGTCGATCGTCTTTTACAAAATTTAAAATGTTTTAGAACCGATGTTAAGTACCGACATATATTTATGTAAATTTTGGAGTTGTATAACAGCTACCCGGACCTGTTTAGCACAACTAAATTTTACAAAAATTATTGCCATAAAACTTGATCATCTATTGTAAGATTTCAGACGCCTAGTTTTATTAAGTTCCAAGATGTGTAAGAAGCCTGAACCTGTTGGACTAGGGCAACCCAATTTCATAAAAGTTGTTACTATTAAACTTGATAATTTTTTAAAAACTTTCAGATGTCTAACTTTATTAAATATGAAGTTATGGGGATAAATTACGCTTATATGAAAGCAAGAATTATATGGCAGCTTTCTGAATTGCTACTCTAGATAAACCAAATTTTAGATAAGTATTTGGCATGTAATTCTACACCTTTTCATAATTTCAAATATCTAGCTTCAATAGACACAGAGTTATTTTCATTTAAAAAGAAAAGTGGAATGGCAGCTACCAGAACCTACCAGAACACAAGCAAATTGTACAGATATTGTTGACATGTTGATTTTTATTTTTTCGAATATGAAATCTCTATAATTTTTAATTTTTTTTGGAATATTTAAATTATAATTTTTAATCAAACGCTCGCTCGGTTGGTTTTGTTCACACTCATTTACATTTCTTTTTTTTTTTTTTTACTTCTTCTTAATATCAACTTGTTGTAAACAAAACAATTATATATCTATCTCCCTTCCACCCGTATGATGGATGTTGGTGTTCTTCCTTGACTCTCACTTCGCTAAATTTTTAATACCACCTTAGTTATTACCGTAATTTAATTTATTAATTGCTGGTGATAAATTTTGCTTTTAGTGAGTTTTTGGTTGTAGCTGCGGTCAATAAGGTCAATAACGTCACTTAAAATGTATGTTAAAAACTGTTGAACGTTGTTATAAACCATTTGCTCGCTTAAAGCAAAATATTAATTAAATAATATTTTTTTTTATTTTATAGTGTTCTCAAGCTCGGGTTATTTAAATAGTACAATTTTGCTTTTGATTTTAATTTTAACTAAAATTTTAATTTTGTATTCATTATGATTTTGACTAGAATTTTAAATTTTTAGATATTATAATGTAATTTTAAATTCAGATTTTGATCTTGGTTAATTTTAAAGTTGACTTTGCTTCTAATTTTGATTTTAATTACAATTTCAACTTTGATTTACTTTAAGTTTGTTTATATTAATTGTCCGTTTTATATTAATTGTTTACCGACAAAATTACCAATTTTTATGTTAATTTTTGTTATATGCCGTCGATTGTCATCTTAATTCAATTTATCTGACTCATAGAGCAGTGGTTAAGTCGCCAACCTTTCAATCGAAGGGGCCTTGGGTTCAAACCCCGGTCAGGTCATATAAATAATAAATATGTAATAATTTTATATCGTAATAATGTATATCGTATGATTAATAGTAAAGGGTGTTCAAAATTGAGGTATCATTTTAATTTTAATAAAAAAAGACTTTTTTTT
>OX352772.1:234781821-234809600 GCA_947095535.1 Poecilobothrus nobilitatus
TTTTTAAGTCGTATTAGGTATAAATTAGAAAACCTAAAGTTTTTTTAATATAGTAAGGCACAAAATGAGCAGCAAGGCAGTAGCAGATCTACAATTTATTGTTGGAAATACTAAGAATATTTCTTGAAATAATTTTCTTTGATAGCTGACGGGTCACTGATACCAATGCTGTTTATATTTAAAGCACCTTATTCGTTCGAAGAGTTAACTAACGTTTTAAACAGCAAAATAAATTCAATAAAATGCAAATAAATATTCTTGACTGGGATGATGGATTTATAAAATATTTAGAAATTAAAACTATTTTGAAGAAACATCTCTCCAGAAACTAAGGAATTTCACCACCATTTGCCCGCACCATCACATTACGGAAAATTTACAAAGATGTGATGTAAAAAATTGTATGAATTTATATAGGTATTTAATAAAAGAAAATAATTGGTTTTAAAAAATATTTGTTTTATTTATTGTTGACCAAGTTATTTTTTCTGACAAAAACATAGGTATTTTATAAAAAAAAGTCTGGAATAGTTACACTGAGCTATGTGTAAATTCATTGGAGAAATCTTCTTGTTCCAATATTAATTTATTCTTTGCGATACATCTCTCAAACTATTTGCTGCTTGTATAAAGTCTAGCATGAGGCAAAAACGAGAATACTCATCTAGATGTAATGTAAGTTTTTTAGTGCGCTCTGCATGATTAAATGTTAGCAAAAATCTTTTTGAATTTAATTTTGGTTCACTGTTTTTAAAACCTTGATAAAATCTACACCATTCCAAATAATTCATTTCGCTTATGACTTTGTTTTGTCGTTGGAAAATTATTAAAGCAGCAAAATTTTCCATATTAAATTCAATTTGAATTTTTATGGTTTGTTCTTTATTCAAAAAATAAATATAGCTTAATAAAAGGTTCTGCGCTGGCTCACCTTTTCGTGTTTCAAATACTTCTGATTTTGTTGATTGCTCCATTTTTTTGTTTTAACTAATGAATTATATTTTCGAATTTAGTATTTATAGTTTTTCTTTCACATTTTTAAAAAATTTTTCGAAATATTCTTTAAAAATTCTGGGGATGATGTGTCGAATAAATTAAGAAAATATTTTAAGCTTTTACGGGAACTTCGCATCCATAGATATACACAACAATAATGTCCGCACACAGATGTTAAATTACTTTTTAAACGCTTATTGTTGAAAGCAAAACATTTCGATTAATTTTGTAGAAATTTTATAATCTCATTGTGAAATGGTGGATTTCCAAATGAATTAAAATATTCTGCACACCTTTGAACTGGAACAAATATTGCTAGCCAATGCGTTCCCTTTTCATTAAAGTATCAGTATGTACCACCAAAATACTAGGTTTTGAAACTTGTTTTGGCAATTGATCAAGAGCATAAACGCTTGTAAATATTTTATGTGTTAAGTTATTACATTTCAGCACCTTTGAAATCTGAAGTGTATGCATTTTCATGTAAAGGGGAAATATCGTTTAGCTGAGTATTTCCTCATACAAATGTTGTTAAAAATTCTGCCTTAAAACTATATCGAATTTTTCAAACAAATTTATTAAGTTATTAGTTTTTTTTTCGTTATCGATATGTCCAAAAGAGTAATTCTCAATGAATATTCTTTTTAAACCTCTGAGAGGAAATTTATACTTTAATTCTTTTACAATGGTTTTACATTTTTTTTTTATGCCAGCCACAGCAATATTTTTTACAACGTAACGATTTTTATCAATTACGATATTGGCATCGAATTCTGTAAATACAATGCATGTTAATGTTGAACATAATGGCGCACTGAGTCTTGCTTCAATTTTTATCAGTTCCAGAGCAGTCTGGTGATAAATCAAAAGTTCTTTTGAAACTAGATGTTCTATATCAGAGTGATGTATGCCAGTTCCATTGAATAATGTTAAATATGCACGAGAATTACAAAGATTATTCGATGTAAAACTTGTTTCAATTGCAGAGTTTGGTGTAGGCACTCCATTCACATATAATTGAAATTGTGTGAGATTTTGATGATCGAAATGGTATGGATTTTTTGATCTTTTACCATTAAAATTTTCATTATTAACCATACAAAATACAAGAGCTTTTGGTATTTGCCCTATAAATATATTATCCAATGATATGTTCGAAGTGTTATTGCAGAATTGTTGTATGATTTTTGTCTTGATTTAAAACCAGAATTGTTGAAATCATTGATATTGGCTTATCCAATTCCCAACCAGATGCTTCCAGATGTGTTTGACTGGAATATGTACCATAATTTAGGAAGCTAGTTATGTATGCTTTATAATGGTATAAAGAATCTGAAGGAGTGATGTTTTTTCCGTTTAGAGGTACATTACATTATTTAAGTAAAGAGTGTAATAAATTATTTAGAACACTGGGCTGCGCAACTGCTTTTGCTTCAGTTTCGGTTTTTATTTTATCGTTTGCACTCCAAACTGATCCATCTTTTTTTAATATTTGAACTTTAAACTTTATATAGGTACTGGATAAATCTCGATATGTATCTCCATTCCCAAGCGAAACAAATTCAATGGTTGACGGCGATGCCTCAAAAGAAGCTAAAGGATTGCATGCTACCTCTTCTGAACGCGAAATACTTGTTTGAAGAGGTAATGACGCAAACAGATCAAGTTCAGATTTCATACATTCCATTTTTAATTGAATATATCGGAGATTTCACTTTGCTTTCTTCGTCGCTTTTTCGACTTTAAATGTGTCTTTTTAGAAACTGCTCGTCTTTTTATAGCTCTTTGCCTTTGTATAGCTATTGTCTTCCACCATATATCGAATGCAGTTGGGCAATCAATACCTTTTAAAATGTAATACAATTTTTCTTGTATAGTAACTGAAAACAAAATTTATTCCATCACCGTATTGGTTGCAAATTTTAATTGGTATCGTTTCAAAACAATTTTTTCTATAGGTATGTAATGAACATTTTCAATATTTGCAAATATTCTACAATTTTCTACGTTGATAGCTCTCAATACACGCAGTCTGCTACTTCCAAAAATGGATGATTGAACGATATCTGAACAAATCATCACCATTCCATTCAAGACATCTTTATTATTAGCAACAGCTAATTTAAGTAGTTCAGGTCATTTTGTTTTGAAATTTTTTATGTTTTCTTTCTGTTGAAATCATTCAGTTAGTAATGTCTTTACATTATAACTATGATTATCTTTATATAGAAACTATTTTCATCAAAAGTCTGCGATATTCGAATTAAATTAATACTCCTCGGTTAGATTCTGACACTTTTTTAAACGTTACTTCATCATAATTTTTTAGATTAGAGATATATATGAAAACATCATTAAAAATTTTTTTGAAAACTTGGTTTCGAGTAAATCCGGGATTAGGAGTTATATTTTTAATAAGCGTTGGCAAAAAATTAAACTTCCAATCATCCAAATGTAATTCTAAATCGTCATATGAATAATATATGTAACCTATAGATTTCGTTACTATAATTTTTTTAAGAGGTTTTTCAATGTTCCTTACATAAACAATATACTGTCCAATATTGATAAAAGCACATTTATCTTTGTTAAATTCTTCTGTTTGTAGGAAATCGTTTAGATATATTTCTGAAAGACCAACTTTCCAATTTCCACTTCTTAAATCAAAGTGATTAGGTAATTTATTTTCGAATGAAGCTAAAGTGTTGTCTAGAAATAGTTTTAGATTATCATTACTAACAATGTTACATAGAAGTCATCTTGACTATCCATCTTTGTTAACTTCTTCCAAAATATAAAATGTTGTATTATTTATATGTTGTTCATTCCGGTGTTGATGGAGTTTTTAGTTTTGGACTTCTAAGTATTGGTTTTAGTTTTCGTTTCAGAAAACTGTGAAAGTATAGTGGAGGCAACTGTACTACCGGCCGATCTAAGTGTATTCTTCTTTTCAGGAGATGGTACAGCAGCGGTAATTACATCACTACTTGGTGTTTCAAACATTCGATAATCAGAGCTTAGAGATGGTCTTCCTACTAATTTTTCATCTTTCAACATTTCAGTTTGAGCTAATTTTTTAAATGAATTTTCATCATCCAAATCGTAATGTGTTAAATCACAATTTTAAGTCTTTAAAATTTGAGAGGATTTGGTCCATGGGTTTGAATTTTGGAAGCTTCCGAACGAGCCCCAGAGCAAACGAGATTATCTCCGAAATCAACAAAGATAGAACCTTTAAATTTTGTACAATAATGTTCCTTCCCGTTTGATTTATGTCTCTGAAATTTAAGAGGATTTGTTCCATGGTTTGGATTTTGGAAGCTTCCGAACGAGCCCTAGAGCAAATGAGATTATCTCCAAAAACAACAAAGATATACCCTTTCAATTTGGTAGAATGGTGTTCTTTCATGTTTGATTTAGGTCTCTGAAATTTGAGAGGATTTGGTCCTTGGGTTCGGATTTTGGAAGCTTCCGAATGAGCCTCAGAGCAAATGATATTATCTCCAAAAGCAACAAAGATATAACCTTTAAATTAGGCAGAATGATGTTCCTTCATGTTTGATTTATGTTTCTGAAATTTGTGAGGATTTGGTCCATGGGTTCAAATCTTGAAAGCTTCCGGACGAGCCCCAGAGTAAACGAGTATATCTCCACAACCAACAATGATAGAACTTTTATTTTTAGTACAAAGGTGTTCTGTTATGTTTCCTTTTCTGTAAAATTGGAAACTGACATTTGAAAGAATTTTAACCATGTGTTCGTATTTTGGAAACTTCTGGACGATCACAAGAGCAACGAGCATATCTCCAAAACCAACAAAAGTAGAACCTTTAAATTTAGTACAATGGTGTTCTGGCATGTTTTCTTTATGTTTCTGAAATGGATTCGATGAATTGGAGTGGCAATTCGGGTACCTGACACACGCATCCCAAGGACTAACAATCTTCGAAATTAATAAAGATAGAAACTTGAAATTTTTTTACAAGGGTGTCAAGCATATCCCAAGAGGATGCCTCTTTTACGTTTCTGAAATTCGAGTTGAATAAGATAGAAAAGGGAAGAAGTTCAAGCAGCTGCCAAAAAAACTTATGGATTTTTAATTTAACTCGAATTATTCAGGTGTAGGGTATTAATAAGTCGGTTGCATCGACTTACTGTTACATTTACTTGTTTTTTTTATACTTAAGGAGAATTCATTTTTGAAGACGAGCGATATTTTGCTTAGATCATTCTCATTTATTATACTGTTTATTTCAGTTCTTTGAAGAATTGACTTATAATTATCTTTGTCATACTTAAGAGTTCTTATTTTTTACTTTTTCTAATTATTTTACTAATCTAATTATTTTACTACAGGCGACATAATGTTGACTTCAATAGATTCATGATCCGAAATTTTATTATAATGGCTTATTTTATAAGAGACACGCACATAATAATTTTTCACTATCACATAATCAATAAGAGTTTGAGAATTGCATTTTATTCTTGTTGGTTCCTCAATTATCTGTTTCAATCCATCATTACTAATTCTGTTTATTATTTCTTCAGAACCAGCTGATAATACATTTATATTGAAATCTCCCACAATAACACAATTTCGTTGTTGCCGATGTTCCGTTTACTCCAATTAGTAAATACATCTAGAAATTGTTGTACCGGGTCGGAACTAGATGGTGATCGATAGACAGCAACCAGGCACCATTCAACTCATCAAAGCAATATTTCTATAGTTAAAATCCAAACAAATTGATTTATAAACATATCCAAGATTTTAAATGAGAGATTTTTTTTATATAAACAGCTACGCCTCCAGTGTGACGGCTATGTGATGGACAGTTAGCTACATTATATCCATTTATATAATATTCACTTTCTTCTATTTTATCAGTTATATGTGTTTCATTTACTAGAATAATATCATACATTTCTTTGTTAATTAATAATCTTAGTTCATCAACAAACCTGCTATATTTAAATAAAGACATCGTAAAGTGCTATTTGAAAAATTATTTAGTTACTAAAATATTTTTTTTCTACCTTAAGTTTTCTTTTATATACTTCACAATTCTCTTGATCAAAGGTACTATGACATACATTAAGGTGAAGCCTGAAATCTTTATTCACTTTTATACAATTCACACATTTCAAGTCTTTCGATTTACATTCATGCTCTCCTTCATATTCTTCCGCACAATGGGAGCAAATTCTATATTTGAAAGAACAGTCTGCAGATCTGTGTTGAAAACCCAAGCATTTAAAGCAACGGCTAACTTAGGTTCCATCAACAACTTTACAATATTCCCACCCTAAGCGTAATTTATTTTCTTTCATAACACTATTATATTGTTTAAGATTTAATTCAAACACTGTGAGCAAGGATTAAATCCATGCTCACCATTTTTTAACACATCATTTTGTTTTTTTAATTTATTAACAACTTCATCTTTATCTATATCTTCAGGTATACCATTAATACGAATTCTAGGTCTTCTGTGTTTTACTACATTCACTTCATAATCCTCACCAATAAGGTTTTCAGCTACTTTTTTAAATTTACTAACGACACCTGATCGCTACAGTCAACAAGTAAAGCACCATATTTTTTGGCTTTTAAATTATTGACCTGAAACCCATCTCAGCCGGATCAATATTCTTTTTCAAATCTACTGAAGTTTTTGTTGCACTCTGGTTTTGTTTTGGTTTAATCATTACTACCGCCTTCGTGTGAAACTGCCTTTTTTACTATGTCTTCAAATGACTTTATTACTACCTCTTTATTTCTAATATCCTGTGAAAGATTTACTATTACTTCACTCTGATTATCTACTTTTTGCTTTACGTCTTCTTTTATTGCGCTACCACTTAAACCTTTAATTTCTTCCAGTAATTTTTCTATTAAATTTTCTCCGCAATTTTCCTTTAAAATATTGGCGAGTTCTTCCAACCTTGTCATTTTCCGAAACATTGCTTTTCTAAACAACAATATTTTCAGTATTCTCAATCCCTTTTACCAATGTATTATTGATTTCCTTATTGTGTTCATCCAACAACTTTATAATCTCCGTTTTTTGTTCTATAATATTCACCTTGCTCCGTTCTGCAATGCTCATAATTTCTTTCAAAGCATAAATTAACATTTTTCGTTTAGCTTTTATACCTTTTTGTGGACACCTTTTTTTCAGTTTTGTTTTTGCGTTGGTGATATTTTATTGTTTCCGTTTAACACATTAATTGCAATTTCAGCAATAATTTTTATTATATCATCATCACAATATTTTAGAATATTTTTACGAAAAGTTTATAAAGTTCCCTTTAATAGTTTGGTGTTTTAATTTAATATTACTTTTAGAATTTCGATCAAAATGGAATATGTAAAATTCATGTTAATTATTTATTGTATGAGAACGAAAGTTTATAAAGTTCCCGTTAATAGTTTATTATTTCAAAATAATGTTACTTTAATTCAATTCTTATGTGTTAAGTTCAATATTACTACGCATTAAGTTACTTTTACTACTTAACCACAATTAATAACCAACAAATCGCACAAATCAATCAAGCAGAAAAATTATTGCTATCTCTTTTTCGCAGAAATTCCCACGCTAAGACGCTCCAATACCTCCTTTAAGGTTTAAGTGAGTTCAACTTTTGTAAAAAGGTTGTTCTTTACCAAAGCGATTCGATGAATTAATATGGTTACGAATCGATCTATTAAAACTCCTGGTCATGTCGGTTCTTTGGTTATAATTCTTTAATACGTTCCGCCATGTCAATTAATTTTTCAATCGAAGAGTTTTCAAACTTTACGGGTATTTCAATGACCTTTAAAAACCCATGAGAAAATTTTTTTTTAATTCTAAGCCCGTTCTGACATGAGGACTTTATAATCAAATTTTCACATTTTCATTATCCTGTTTCATCGACACAACCGTATCAAGTTGATTATAGTCGGTCAAATACAACTTTTTAAGCGATTCTATAACTCCAAAAAAAAGTTCGCGGATAAAGTGATATAAGTTAAAATTATGATAATACTCGTTATTTTCTTTTGGCTATGTGCTATATATACCTGTAAGCAAACACGTTTGTCCACAAGCGCAACACTATACAATAAAATCATTATAACGCACTATTCAGTCCTAAACAAAAAAATGTAATTCATAAAAAAGAAGTGATATTAGTTACGGAGAAAAATTTATCTGAAAGTTTTACTGGAGCACATACTTTTTCATAATTGAAATACGATTTTACGTTTCGGCATTAGCTAATATATTCTGAAAATCCACTTGGCTAGTAGACTATACATACTACTGATTTCTTATAAAATTTTTGCGAAACAATTATGTCCAATAATATTATTAGTTTAACTACATTAATTAACAGAAAAACATACATTAAGTACGTTACATAAGTATATATTAGAAGTTTTTATTTCATAAGCAAAATACTATAGGGTATGCTGGGTATCTCTGGGTAATCTAGTTTGTCAATGTTAAAATTAGCAAACCAAAAAAAAAATGGTGAATAAAAATATTTTACCATTTATTTAATTTTGTTTTGTAATTTCTAAATGTAAATACAAAATTTTAAGGTTATACAAAAAAAAAAAATTTTGGAATTTTTATATAACTAAAAAGGAAAATTTTGACTTTTTTATATGAAAATTGAATTTTCTGATAGATGGAGGCCGCCCATATCCCTGCTTCCAATTTATACAACCCTCTTTTTGAATACGGCAAATAAACGCATACGGCAAGATTAATGATTTTTATTTTTTAATCAAAAAATATAAATTTTGATTCGTTTATATGAAAAGTGAAGTTTTGTTATTTTATATAAATTCCAAACATCCAGAGTATTAAAACAGTTTAAAAATTTTCTATTACTTACCATTATATACAATTATTTCCTTAAATTTGTTAGTTTTTTTAAGTAATTTAATATATCTTAACCGATCGTTTTGAAAACCATTTGTATTGTCAAATGAGAAAGACAATGTGGAAAAATTTTATTGTTCTATTTCAAACGGTGTAGAAATTTGGTAAAATACGGCCAGCAAACAAACGGACAGAGTGAAACCAATAAGCACAGTTTTTCAAATTTTTTTAAATTATAATAAATAATATGTATAACACCTTTTTATTTTAAATGTTCATTACATTTTTTTGTTAGTCAGTTGTACATTTTTAATTGAATGTTTCTTACCTCTGTTCAATCTGTATCTACAATAATTTGTTACAGCATATGCCGAAACTAAAGATGTTATTTCTGTTAGGCATATAGTACCTTGGGATGGACACTCAGCATCTGGACAAGATATTTGGTAGGCACCTTCAGATATTTCAAAATCAATATAAGCCTTAAGACACTGTAAAAAAATTCAATTATATTATCAAATTTGTGCAAAACAAGGTTACTTGAAATTGTGTTGAATGATTTAAGAACAATGTATAATATTAAAGCACTTATCAGCGTGTACATGTATAAAACGAGGGAAGGTAAGGGCTTCCACGGACATAAGTTATCTTAAATTTTATGGAGGTAAAGTTCATATTTAAATGAACTTCATATATAAAGTAAATAAAGTTCATATTAAAGTTCCATAGGATCAAAACTAAAAAAAATATGTTTTTATGAGTTTAATGCAAATTTTATTTTAAGCAAATAGTTATTTTAGAGAAAAAGAGAAATCAGGAATACGTTTTTTTGTTCATATAATATGTATGTGCGAGATTCTGCATTTGGAGAGATTTTAAAGTAGTAATCAAAATCAGAGTTATACGTTTTTTCCAGAACATTTATGTATATACTTATATATACTAAATTAGAAGGGAGTATTTATATATTCTTACAAATTAGGAGAAATTTTGGAGTTGGATTCTGGAAAAGCGCATACCCAGGCTTTGTAACCAAGTTGAAAATCCTTTCTTATATTTTTTTATATAAATACTGCGACATCAAAGAATTTAAAATAGTGGGGACTTCCGTCAAGTATGCTCAATTCCAAAATCCAGCTCTATCAATTCCTCCTAAATCATAATCTCGCATATACGAAAATATAAATACTCTGGAAGAAGCAAATTTCCTGATTTTCCATCCAATTCCACAGTCCCTCCTAATAAAGACTTACATTTAAATATACATACATTTAAGTATTTCACATACATTTAAAAGCATACAAGAAAAGCGGATAACTCTGATTTTGATTACAACTTTAAAATCTCTCCAAATTCAGAAAATCTCACATATATTATATGGACTCTGAGACTTACATATATTATTTGAGACATAATAAATAAAATGGTCATAAGTATAATCCAACAAAAAATGGTCTTAATTTCCGTGGAACTTAATTTTTAAAATATCAAATTTTAATTTTTTTAAAATCAGTACCAGTATAAATGACTGGTAATTAAAATTGCCGATAACAAATAATAAACACATCAAAACAGAAAACTAAGGAATTTATTCTATCGTAGTTTCACTAAATATCTATA
Source organism: Poecilobothrus nobilitatus (assembly GCA_947095535.1). Classification (NCBI taxonomy): domain Eukaryota; kingdom Metazoa; phylum Arthropoda; class Insecta; order Diptera; family Dolichopodidae; genus Poecilobothrus; species Poecilobothrus nobilitatus. Next base: position 234,792,318 of record OX352772.1, read on the forward strand.
ACACTCAAAAGAATTTCACTATGATTTAAAATGATCTTGAAAAGCATTAACATAGGGAGAACGATTTAAATCAAACTTTATGAGTGAAAGTGTAAGTGAAAATGATATAAAGAATTTAAAATTAACCATAAACAAAATAAGAAAAAAAATTACTATTGGAGTTTGTACTATAAGCATAATATTGAAGAAAAAACATTTAATTAAATTAAAATTGTAAATTCTAAATCCTAAAGAACCCGAAGTTAAGGCCTAAAAAAGGGCTTAAGGCCTACCTATACTTATAAATACTTTTTTTTTCTTTTTTAATATAATTTCAAATAAATTATTCTAGTAATTATTTAGATGTAAGTAAGTTAGTAAGTTAAGTTATAAGTAAGAATCGAATTAAATAAAATAAAGAAAAACAAAATAATTAAATGAGCAGTACTTTACTAGTTTAGTTAGATTATGGAAGATGACTGAAGAATTTTTTACTTCCAAGAATTTGTTATTTCTATTTCTAAATCATTTTCGAAATATAAAAACTAATATTTATTCTGTTTAGAATTAGAGAAATCATAAGATTTGGGACAAAGTTCCGCAAAGTGGTTACGAGTTATTAACTAGAGTTCATCACATAATGGTACTTTAAACCTCCATGTTTCCGAATGTACAGTATTGGACAAAATTTTTGTAACCAAATATTTGCAAAATAGGAAAATATATAAAAACAAAAAAACGCTTAATTAATAGTTTAATTAAGTCCATAACTTATATTTATTTCGTTCAATAATATTTTAATACTTAATCTACAGTAAAAAAATATTGCTTAAAAAATAACAAAACTGCAAAACCAAAAATAGAATAAAATCATATTTACTTTCTTGGTTGGACCAAACATTTGCAATTTCAAAATTATTGAGACTTTTTCTAAAAAAAAAATAATATTTTGTTAAAAAACATTAATACTTTGTGATCTATTTTTAACTTTTATTAGTTTCTTTACATTTTATTGGAATCGAAGTTTTCAAATTATCTATTTATTTCCTAAAAGAGATGAGAATCTTCCAAAGACACCAAGAATTCCTACACTAACAGTGACTATAACCATCAATAATTTCAACATGCCGTAGAATATAACACCTTCCTGCATGAGATAATTAATTGAAGGTACCATCAATGTCACTGCAACTAAAATGCAGCAACTATTATTATTGGTATTGGTATTAGTTATTAATATTATTATTTACTACAGAGTCAGGTCATCAGTGGATTATAACGTGCACTAGCATATAATACTTTCCGGCATGATGTAACCAAAGATAAATCCACTGCAGCTTTTATTATTTCCTTGAATTTTTTCAACCGTAAGTTTGTCGAACATCTTTATTAGATTTATTGAGTAAAAAATTGTTTTTTATTTATACTTTTTGTCCACAAAATAATTTTATTAATATTTTATTTTCATAATTCTTAAAATATTATATTTATTTATTATAAAGCCTATATATATTTCGGCATCACTGCCATCATCAGAGCGAATACAATTTAATATTTGATATTTGAAATTGGAGAGAATAATATCATATTTGATTAATAGTGTTGAATATTTTACATTATAGTGAAGAAATGAAAAGTTTTTAAAGTTTGGTTTGAATAAAGAATTAATACTATTATTATTAAAAAAAGAAAAAAATTTTCTGATTAACTAATGAACTTAAGTTTAAACTTGATTTAATGCTTATAAAAAAAAGAATTTAAAAAAGTTTTTAAAACTTGATTTAAGATTGATGAATTATTATGATCTTTGAGAAGCTTTATAGTTATATTAAAATTGCTAAATATTATTATTTTTAAAAATGCTCTTAAAGCTTGATTTAAAATTAGTTAAATATTATGAACTTTGAGATACTTTGTAGTTAAACTAAAATTTCTAAATATTCATATAAATTTAACCGGCTCAATATGAACCTTTTTTAAAGTTTGACTTAAATACTTTAATAAAAAAGTTCGTATAAGAATATAAAGCTTGGTTTTAATGTAGATGTGAAGATATGAAAAGTTTCTAAAGTAAGTAAAATTATGTATTTAAATCAAATACATAATTTTACTTAAATAAAAAAAATTCCCTTGATTAAAGTTTAATATTTATCTAAAAATTAATAAAATTTTTTAACTTATAAAACTTAACTTATAAAAGTGGGTTTTACGGTTTTCAAAAAACAATTATAAAAATATAATTAATAATTTTATTTCAACATTTCATATTTTTTTCATTTTTATAATTAAAAATTTTTTATATTGTTTTGAATACATAATTAAATGTATACAAAATAATTTTTATATGTAAATTAAAAATTTTGGTAAAAATCTTTTTATTGAAATTAAATAATAATCTATTGAAATTATGTAGTTAATAATATAAACTGTGATCATGAAATACAAATTGAGAATGTGACCAAGTTCAAGTTAAAAGTAAACAAAAAATGAAAAAAAAACTTGGGTTTAGAAAGTTTTTTTTAATATTAAATAACAGCATTGCATTTTTTACTAAAAGTTTATGAATTTTTATTCATTAAATAATATCTTGTTTATTTATCCATGAATCATGTTTTTTATCAAAGCCAAGCCACGTAACCAAAACTTGATTTCCTTTTTTTCTTATTATTTTCCCTACAAGGTAAACATTAGAAAATTTAACAGATGTAAGTTCAGGTTCATAAAAACTGCCTTTTATTTGTTTTGTGTGTAATCGAGTAAATTGTATGTTATTGAATCAGTTCTTTTTATTTTTGCTATGGTATATATTTCTGTTGACCAATTAGGTTGATAACCTTTTGCAAATATACCTTTAAATTTACTTATACGAACAAAATCTCCAAATTTTGCTTTTCGGAATACTTTTAATTTATTGTATACAGTTTTTAATAATAATTTCTCATTTTTCTTTGTAACCTTTTTAGGTGGAAGTTTAATTGTATGATGTTATGTTGAGTTATATTTTTCTATTAGCGATGGTAGAATAGTTAACCATTCATATGTGCCTTGTAAACTAAATTGTTTCCACATCGTGTTTTTTATCGTACGATTGAAACGTTCTACAATTGATGCTTTTTCTGAATATGTATGATAATGGTTAATTTTATTTTTCCTCATTAGATTTTGAAATTTTTTGTTGAAAAATTCCATACCTTGATCAGATTGTAAATTTTTTTTTTTTGGTTTTTCACCAGCACGCTTAAAAATATTTTTCATTGCGATTAAAAAATTATCAGCGCTTTTGTTTTAACCGGTTCACCAAAAGGAAATTTCAAAAATGTATCAATAACTGTTAATAAATATTTATATCCCTTGTTATACTTTCCAATATGCAATCATTTCAACCAAATCAATTTGCCAAGTGTCATTTAAACCCTTTTGAATAAATTTTCTTCTAGCACCTCTATGAATTTCTGCCACAACTTGTAACCTCGACATTATTCTTGTAATTTAATTAATTAAATTTTAATTAAATTTTCCAAAGTGGTTTTATATTTTTCTATTGAATGACATTCACATGTATCCGGTCCAGAAGTACTTTTTAACTTCAGAATAATTTTGAATGTGTTTGTGTAGATGTGATATTAGTTTCTTATAATCATCTAATAAGACGGAGGAATAAATATTTAGGAACTGCGTAACTTCTATAATTCAAAATGACTGTACTAAGAATATGTTCGCCGCTTTAATATTATCTCTCGATTGAATTTTAAATTTAGTTTCTTCTCAGATACAGATCAAAAATGATTAATTTTATTCATCCATTAACAATGATGATAACGCGACCATCTAGATGTGGGAAAAATATATTTGCGTATAATTTAATTGAAAATATTAACAGATTAATTTACCCGGATATTAAAACAATAAAATGGTGTAGAACCTAGAAATTTCTGAAATGAAATTTCAAAAATTATTAATTTTATTCATCCATTTACAATGATGATAGCGCGACCATCTGGATGTGGGAAAAATACATTTGCGTGTAATTTAATTGAAAATATTAACAGATTAATTTACCCGGATATTGAAACAATAAAAGATTGTAGAACCGGGTGTGTAGAAAAGGTGTAGAATCTAGAAATTTGTGATATTTCGAAAAATATAGATTTTCCTAATATAGACTTTTATATAAGTATTCCGAAAGAGTTTAGTGGGGATGAAAATAAATCTACTTTAATTGTTTTAGATGATTTAATGCTAGATTCTGCAAATAAACAGGTGTGTGAACTATTTACTAAAGGTTCGCACCATCGTAATTTATTTATTGTATTGTTAACGCACAGCGTTTTCATCAAATATAAAGGGTTTAATTAAAAATATAATATTTCATCAAATAAAAGGGTTTAATCAAATATAAAGGAAAATATAAAGCGTTTCTTATGACATTAACGACTTGTTTTGTATTAGAACTAATATTTTTTCAAAAGAATATTGTATATGCTTCTGTGATACGGGTTATTTGAACAACAACAACTGTCAAAAGTATGAAACGATTGAAGAAACACCACATATATTACATGTACTAGGAAAGTACAACAAAAAGAAATTTCGTGAAAATATTCTTAAATATTGTGATAATGATATTATAAAAACTATTGCTGAAATTGCAATCAATATATTAAATGGCAATAATAAAATATTCCCAGAACAAAAAGTTAAGTTAAAAAAACATAAAAAAACAATTAAGATTTTTAGCCTGCGCACAAAAAAAATGTTAAAAGCCAAGCGAAAAATATTAGTTCAATATGGTGGATTTTTACCAACTTTAATTGTAACTATATTATTTGGTGTAATAGGAAGATTACTTAGTAAGATATAATGCAGCGATGATTGTAATGTCACCAGAAATATATTCAAAATTTAGCAAATTATTTCAAGACGATAAAAACTTGAATTTATTAGATCAAAAAATGAAAAAAATTTTATACGATAGAAAATTAAAACCATTGCAAAAATGGTACTTATATCGTCAAAATCTCATCAAATAAGGAATTGACAAGAGACATACAAAAACAATACCAAAAAACGTTAATGATGTTATATTCGATGCATACCCAAATAAAATTCTTCTCTAAGCGAAATGTATAAACAGAAACTGAATTACCTAAACGTAAAGCAACAACAGATGAAACCAATTTTGTACCATTAGCTACCGATGATGTGTTTGAAAATGACCCTAAAAAAGAACATTTAAATCTGGATATTGTGTTAAATCAATTGCGATTTTGATAATGAAAAGTCATTTAAAAAATTAGCTCAAACTTTAATGTTGAAAGGAGATATAAATATAAATAGTGGAACATTTTATAGTTTAGAAGAAGTAAACAAAGATGGATAGTCAAGATGATTTCTATGTAACATTGTTAAGTAATGATAATTTAAAACTGTTTCCAGAAAACACTTTAACTTCTTTCGAAAATAAATTACCTATTCACTTTGATTTGAAAAATGGAAATTCGAAATTTGGTCTATCGTAAATTTATTTGAACGATTTCCTACAAACAGAAGAATTTAAGAAAGAGCAATGCCTCTTAAAAAAATTAAAGTAACCAAATCTATAGGCTACACATATTATTCATATGATGATTTAGAATTACATTTGGATGACTGGAAGTTTAATTTTTTGCCAACTCTTATTAAAAATATAACCCCTAATCTAGGATTTACTCGAAACCAAGTTTTGAAAGAATTTTTTAATGAAATTATGAGATGCATCTCTAATCGTAAAACATGTGATGATGTAACATTTAAAAAAGTATTAAAACCTAACCGAAAGGATTTAACTCGAATATTACAAACTTTTGATGAAGATAGTTTCTATAGAAAAGTTAATCATACTTAGTTATAATGTAAAAACATTATTAAATGAACTATTTCAACAGAAAAAAAATATAAAAAATTTCAAAACAAAATTACCCGAACTATTTAAATTAGCTGTTGTAATAATAAAAACGAATTGAATGGAATGGTGATGATTTATTCAGATATAGTTAATCATCTGGTTTTGGAAATAGTAAAGTGCGGACATTGAGAGGTATCAACATAGAAAATTGTAGAATACCTATAAATATTGAATTTGAAAATATACATTACATACCGATTAAAATGTGTAATGAATACAGTGATGGAATAAATTTTGCTCCAAGCTTCTATCCAACAAAAATTGTATTACACTTTAAAAAGCAATGATTGCTAAAATCAATATAAATACTAGTACTTAAATATGATCTTTCTGAAATCCTTTCAAACATGGAACGAGCTTTCATGAGATATGATTTGTCACAAATAGGAGGAGGTCTCTATGATAATTATGGACCTCTATTACAATTTTATCCACCTATACAGAGAGGTCGCGATTTTGGAAATATACTTAGAAGTTTGATTTGTTATTTGAAACCAGTTTTTACATCAAGTTGGGACTTAATTAAAAAAGAGGCTGTACACATTAGTAAAAAATATTTTAAATGATATAACATCTGTTGCAAACATAAAAGAAGCTGTACTTGATCAAAGCAAAGATGGCTTAAAAAATTGTATGTGGAATGTGTAAGGTATAAAAAGACGAGCAGTTTCTAAAAAGACACCTTAAAAGTCGGAGCGACGAAAAAAGCAAAGTAAAACCTCAGATCCAATTAAAAACTGATGCACAAACAGGCGCAGTTTTGTAAATAATTTATTACACTCTTTAATTAAACAATGTAATGTAACTTTAAACGGAAAAAATATCACTCCTTCATACTCCTTAATCATTATAAAGCATACTTAACTATTTTACTAAATTATGATACAGATTCCAGTCAAACATATCTGGAAGCATCTGGTTGGCAATTGGATAAACCAAATATAAATGATTTTAACAATTCTGGTTCTAAATCAAGACAAAAATTATACAACAATTCTACAATAGTAGAATTAATGGGAAAATTACATATATATTTCTTTAACACTCCCAAATTATACGAACAATATTTGATTATAAAACAAATGTGGAATCCATGGCTTCTATTTTTGCAACACCAGCAACACCAGCAAAAATAGAAGCAACACCAGCAAAAATAGAAGCCATTGGTTCGTGTCTTGATCACGTTCTAAAAAATAAAATTAAATAATAATATTATTACAACAAATATGAATGTTGATTTTACTGACCATAATATTCTATAGCTCAATGTTATGTCACAAAATAATTTAATAAATAAGAAAACAGATGATCAGACATTATATGTAAATATTAAACAAAAATAAACTGCTACAACATGTCTGAAACTGCATTATAGATAAGAGTAGTAATGTCGTTATCTTAAGTAAAAATACAGTAAAGTCGATAGAAAATGAGGTCAAAATATCTACGACCAAAATAAAATATGTACCAAATTGAGTAAGCCGTGGATAGATTACTGAGTGTACTGAGTGTATAAAAATTAATAAAATAAAAAATTGCTGCCATAGAAAGGTTACTCTCAATTATAATAATCTTTTAGTAAAAGAGAAATACAAATATTGGTCAAACAGTGATTAATCTAAAAAGAAAAAAAAAACATGAATATGATTCACAAAAATTTGAAGAAAGTAAAAATAATAGTAAAAAGACTTGGAATGTAATAAAAAATATTATCACAGATGGAAACACATCTAATAAATTTAACGGCATTTTTAAATTAACATCGTCTGAAATTTATAAAATAAACAAGGTTAACAATTTTAATAAGTACTACTACTTTTAGCCATGTACTTAATAAGTACATGGTTAAAAACTTCAAAACTATATATCTTGGCCAAAGTAGAATGAATAAAAGTTTTCAATTTAAGCGGGTAAATGTAAGTGTAACAGAAAAACTAATAAGTAATTTAACAAGGTCGAATGTAAACCAATAGTTTTTAAAAGCGCACATTTCTAAAACTCAATACAAAATGTTTAGAATTGTGACTTGCACAAAAATTTGAAAATTTCATGTAATAAGAAAAAACGTGAAATTAGGACATTTTTGAAATTTTGACCGGCCGTAAGTCCGGAATCCTATATAACTAAGAAAAGCCGTTAACACACGTAAAAGTATATTATTGAACCTTTAATTTTTATGTCTTGCCGAAGAAAAATTTTTACAGGTGCCTAAGTTACAGGTGTCTAAAAATAGCAAATTTTCAATTTTTGAGGCGTAATAAATCTAAAAGAGGGGGTGTTACCAAAAAAATTTCTGAGGAAACTTACACTAATTCTAAAAGTTCTCTTGCTTCAAAATTTCAGGTTCCTATCTAAAGGCGTGCCGGAGTTATGAAAAAAGAAATTTCATGCAAAATGTGGTTTTCACACAACGGTAAATTTAAATAGTAAATTACAAAATATTACATAATTTTGATACTGTTTTATATAGATAATAAAATTTTCGATCTTCTGGCGGTTTTAGATTGCAAAACTATTACGCAGAGTCTGAGATATATACATCTGAAAATGGGGCTTTTTCGCAATTTTGAAGAGCTGCAACTTTGGAACCCTCTATAACTAAAATAAACCTTTAACACACGTAAAAATATATTACTGTAGCTTTAATATTTATATCTTGCGGAAGTAAAATGTGTACAGGTGTTTAAAAATAGCAAATTTTCAATTTTAAAGCCCTAATAGCCCATAAAAAGGGGGGTGGTCCAAAAAAAATTTCTGATCAAACTTATACTAATTCTAAAAGTTCTTTCTTGCCTCAAAATTTCAAGTCTCTATCTAGAAGCGTGCCGGAGTTATGAAAGTAGAAAAATCATGCAAAATTTGGTTTTTACATAACGGTAAATTTAAATACTAAATTTAAAATTTATATACAATTTTGATATTGATTTAGAAAGGTAAAAAAAATACCTGTCGAATGACGTTTTCAGATTGAAAAAATCTTAAGCAGAACATAAGATATATGTATTTAAAAATAGGGCTTTTTCAAAGTTTAAGGGGCTGTAGCTCCGTAATGGGTGGGGCTACATGAAAAAGTTGTTCCACAAAATTATTTTTTTTATGAGACCTACCTAAAAATTTTTTCTCTATCTTTAACAGTGTAGAAGTTTTGTAAACAGACGGACGGACGGACGGACGGACAGAGTGAAACTAATAAGCACATTTTTTCAAAATTTTTTTGGAAATGTGCTAAAAACCACAAACAGTTCAGGTGCATATAAAATCAGTAATAACAAAATGCTGATAAAACCTATTACACTACTTAGAAATTTGTCACTGGAGAATATAATTATACCAGAATGCTTAAAAATTAACAAAGTTATTCCAATATACAAAAACACAGGTTGCAAAGATGTGTTCTGTTCTGTACTAAACAAACTAATAAAACTTGCACACATAATCAGTTATCTGATTACTTAAAAAATAATAATTTGCTTAGTCGGATGCAGTATGGTTTTACAAAAAACCTAATACACATGCGGCTATCTTTGATCTTATAGCTTTTCTTCAAAAGGAGATCAGTGTTGGGAATAAGGTGTATGTAGTTTTCTTTCATCTAAAAAAGGCGTTGGACTCAATCGACAGGAAGATATTGCTAATAAAATTGTTTGAATTTGGGATAAAAGGAAAACATTATGTGGTTCCAAATTCTTAAAATTGCAAATTACAAAACTCTGGTTCAAATTATACATATACACAATATTCAAACAGATGAAATAAAAAGTAATGTCGAGCTAGTAGCAAACACAGATGTACGTTATTATAATACAAGAAATTCTAACAATCAACCACACGAAGCATAGACGGTTTTGACACCGTTTTTAATTCTACAGTGACTCAATACAATCAGTTGCCAATCACGTTTAAAAATTTACCTAGCAATACTTTAAAATAAAAATTAAAATCCAAATTGTTAAATTTCTAAAAATAATATGTACCAAGTTAATTTTTATTTATACTAGTTTTTTCTATTTAATGCTACTTAATAATATTTATGTAAGGAATTTGAATGTTTAAAGGTTTAAATTTTGTTTTTTTTGTTCATTTTCTTATTTTCTTTATCATTTTTTCTTAGTTTTTATATACATATACATTTGCATTAATCAATTTCGTTTGATTTTGTTTTTATCATTTTGTTTTGTAGTATGTAAGTAAAATTAATTAATAAAATAAATAACTAACAAAATATGTTTTAAATAATGTTGACATACGAATTGCTGTGGCATTAGAAAAGCAAGATTTTTTTTATTTTCTTTAACGATACCAGTTAAAATTATTTAAAAATTCTCAAAGCTTCATTGTACACGAAACATTTAAAAATTAATCCTAGCATATTGATAGCATATTATACTGTATTGGAAAGTGCCCAAGCAAAATATTTTTATACGAGAAGTGAAATCAGAATATTTAAAATCCAGCTAAGACTTCTAATATATCATTAGATAATATATTTATAGGGCAAATTCCAAAAGCTCTTGTATTTTGTATGGTAATTATGAAAATTTTAATAGCAAAAGGTCAAAAAATCCATAACATTTCGATCATCAAAATCTCACTTTCAATTATATGTGAATGGAGTTCCTACACCAAACTCTACAATTGAAACAAGTTTTACATCGAATAACCTTTGCAATTCTCGTACATATTTAACATATTTGAAAATGGCATATTCTCTAGTAGGTTTATCGTCCTGTACGGACGATAATAACACAATATTTGTAAAAAACCTGCTGTGGCTGGAATAAAGGAAAAATGTAAAACTATTGTAAAGGAATCAAAATATAAATTCCCCACCATAGATTTACAAAAGACAGACATCAAGAATTACTCCTTTGGGTAATGGATAACGAAAAAACAACTAATAATTTAATAAATTTACTTGAAAAATTCGATATAGTGTTAACAAATAGAAAACTTTAAGTTGAATTTTTAACAGCATACATAAGTGGAAATACTCGACTAAATGATGTTTCCCATTTACAAAATAATGAATACACTTCAGATAAAGAACGTGCTGAAATGTAATAGTGCGGCAAGTAAACTGTTTAGAGGTGTTTTTGCTCTTAATCAGATATCGAAAAATATTTTACAACCTGGTATTTAATAATAATAAACACTGAGACTTCTGATAAAAAAGGAACACATTGCCTAGCAATTTTTGTACCAGTTCAAGACTGTGTAGAATATTTCTGTTCATTTGGAAATCCACCATTCCAAAGTGAGATTGTAAAATTTCTACAAAATCAATTAAAATATTTTGTTTTCAACTATAAACGTTCACAAAGTGCTTTTACATCAGTCTGTGGACAATATTGTTGTGTATATTTATGGATGCGATGTAATTGCAAGAGTATGAAAAAATTTATTAATTTACTCAATACATAATCCCTACTTAAAAACGATAAAAAAATACATAGAATTTTTCGAGCAATTTTTAAAAAATAATATAAGAAAACAAATATATATAATTAGGTAAAGTGGCAGTCTGTTATTGGAAAAAATTATGCCATATCGCACCATCCACTAACCTACATTTTTGATTGATGGGTTTAATGTAGGTCATTCTTGGTTAGTAGGTTAAAAACTTGTTTTAACTGTATAAGCTGTTTAATCTTAGAAGTTCTAGTAGGAAGGGAAGGTTGTTGGTACTGTGGAAGTTGTCAGGTAAGGTTAATGAACTGTACAATGGATTTTATGTAGGTTATTCTTGGTTATAAGCATGGGTTGTTAACTTATAAGTTCTAGTAGGAAGTAAAAGTTGTTGGTACTGTTAAAGTTGTCAGGCAAGGTTAATGGATTTTATGTAGGTTATACTCGGTTATAAGCATGGGTTGTTAACTTATACGTTCTAGTAGGAAGTAAAGTTTATTGGTACTATGTGGAAATTGTAAGGCAGTGTTAATGAACTTAACAAGTTTATCATATTCAGGTTTTTCAATAAATTTATTTATACTTTGAATAGGACAAATACTAAGAAAAGATTTACTTTTTTAAGTCAAATCAAGTTTGTTTTTATTGCGCAAATTCATATGCTTAATAAAATATACTCGTACATATGTAGGTAAAAGAAGATATAAAAGAAACGAAGAAGAAAACATTCATTGATACTTTGAAATATCAAGATATAAAATAATAAAAATAAAAACGAACATGTAAACAACAACGCGTGTAATTCATATTTAGTTTTTAAAAGTTGTTATTATTTACATAAATAGTAAGAAAATAATTTTTACAAATCAAATCAAGTCTGTTTTTATTGCCCAAATTCGGTGGCTTTTGTTTTTATTTGTAAAAGAATACAAGAAAATATAAATCTGAACATAAAAAACCGATTTTGTTTTAAAGAAACAAATTGAGAATAATAATGAGATAATGAGAAAAAAACATAAGGCCGATATATATTAAGCAAATACAAATGAACTTTCAAAATATTTCGCATTCTTTTAATTTCTGTTTACCTGGTGTAAAATAAATTGTAAAAACTAGTTTGACTTTTTCAAACGATTTAAAACTCATGAATACCTATAGTAAGAAAAAAGATAAAAAAATTAAAATAAAACAAAAATAAAAGAAAAATTATGGAATTATTGGTGCATCTGTTATGGAAGATTTCTTGTTTTGTTCTATAAGAACATTGAGAAAATAACCAGAAATCTTCAATTTGTTTGTTTGTGTTATTATTGTTACATTGTATAGGGTAAGGAATAAAAAAAATCAAGGACAAGTTAATTTATTATCGTACTTATTGATAAAAATTATAAAAATAAAATAGATGGTGTTATATATTTAAAAAATTTATTTAACTAAAAAAGCTTAATATTTGCGATGATCAGATGTTTTCTTTTAAAAGATACATGTACTCATTATAAAAATTTTGAACAACACATGTAAAACTGTTGTTTGATAAATGTATAGGGCAAGTTGATTTATAATTATCAATCTTTAGCAATGAAGGTAAATCTCTGGTTAGATCTTCAATTTTACTAATGTCAATGTACTTTTCAAGGAAAAATTTTTTTGTTCTCCTTTGCCATAAATTTTTTCTGCTGGTTCTAAATAGTGTATTAATATAGGTTTAATATCCAAATAATCAATTAGACCGTTAGCCCATTTAAGTCCATTTATTTTATTTTCACAATATTTATTATAAATTTTACCTCTTGACTAAATTCTTCTGCGTGATATGGTGGTTTAAAGTGATACACAATTGCAATTAAACTTACTTTTTTAAGTATAGCTAGCTCTTTGAGGAAATACTATTTTTCATTTCCTCGTAAAAATTGTAGGTCAACTACGAATATTTGTTTATCCATGTCGAAAGTTTTGGTAAAAAAGGAAAGTTTATCCTGCTGTGGTAAAACCACTTTTATCCATAATTTAATAGAATATAAAAAAGAAAATATACTACCACACATTTTATTTACACATTATTTGGTGTAATCCAGACAAAAATGAGGGTCCACTATATATGAAAGATGTTGAATATAGTAGTACAATATCAGATTTTAATGATAACCAAAAACCGTGCATGCGTGCGGGGAAAAAAGAAATATCACGCAAAATTTGGTTTTAGCATAAAGGTAAATTTAAATAGTAAATTACAAAATATTGCGTAATTTTGACATTTTTTTAAAGAGGTAAGAAAATTTCCGGTCTTCTAGTGTTTTTAGATTGTAAAACTACTACGCAGAGCCTGAGATATGTACATCTGAAAATAGGGTTTTTTTGCAATTTTGGTGGGCTGTAACTTTGGAACCCTATACAATTAAAAGAAGCCATTAACCCACATAAAAACATATTACTGGAGCTTTAATTTTTTTGTCTTGCCGAAGAAAAATGTGTACAGGTGCTTAAGCTACAGGTGTTTAAAAATAGCAAATTTTCAATTTTTGAGTCCTAATAGCTCATAAACAGAGGGTGGTACAAAAAAATTTTCAGAACGAATTCTTTTTTGCCTCAAAATTTCAAGTCCCTATCTAAAATCGTGCCGGAGTTATGAAAGTAGAAAAATCATGCAAAACTTGGTTTTCACATAACGGTAAATTTAAATACTAAATTTAAAAACTATATATAATTTTGATATTGATTTATAAAGGTAAAAACATTCCCGTCGAATGCCGTTTTCAGATTCAAAAAATTTTAAGCGAAACATGAAATACACGCGTTTGAAAATAGGGCCTTTTCAAAGTTTGACGGATTTTCAAAGTTCCCTGGTGGATGGGGATATATGATAAAGTTGTTCCACAAAATTAATTTTTTTATGAGACCTATCCATGGTTAAAATTTTCTTTTCTCTATCTTTAACGGTGTAGAAGTTTTGTAAACAGCCGGACAGACGGACGGATGGACAGAGTGAAACTAATAGGCACATTTTTACAAAATTTTTTTGGAAATTTGCTAAAAAAGAATTAAGATTCCTCATTTATCGTCAAAAATCTAGAAATAGTAAAATCATTATTCAACCTGGTGGATTTTTACCTACGCTTTTTTGTGCAGTACTGTCAGGGATAATCGGAAATTTTATAAAATTAATAATACATTTACCAACATGATTATATTGAAACCAGAGATTTATGAAAAAATTAAGCAAAATACAGACATTGAACTCTATGAGTTGGATAAAACCATGAAAAAAATACCGTTAAATAAACAACTGACAGACACTCAAAAATTTATATCGTCTTTATATCGTCAAAATTTATTTAAAAAAAGAAATAAAATTATTCTAAAGAAATAAAGTTCTTCATCGGAATAAAGAAGAGCAATTAAAAATTACAGAAACAAAAGGTACTTAAACTCGTGCAAATCTTTTGTAAAGGGTGTTCAAAATTGAGGTATCATTTTGATTTTGCCGCCGTTTTTTTTCTACCTGAATTTTTATACGAGGTTTCTTTAGGTATATTGTAAATACATCCCGGTTAGTTAATATGGAACGTTACACGAAGGAACAACGTGTTTTTGTTATTACAACATTTTTTGAAAATGGTAAAAGTTTTCAAGATGTAATTAGGAAATTTCGAACAAAATTTGGTAGAGAAAATGCTCCAACAAATCGTGCCATCAAGCTGATGGTTGATAAATTTCTAGAAACTGGATCTGTTCTTGATAACAGAGGCAACATTTATCAACGTAGTGGCCGTTCAACCGAGAATGTAGCAGCTGTGAGCAGAAGCGTTGAAGAAGATCCAAAAACTTCCATTCGTCATCGTTCGCAGCAATTAAACATCAAACCATCCACATTATTCAACATTTTGCATCGTGATCTCCATTTAAAGGCTTATAAGATCCAGCTGACGCAAGAATTAAAACCAACTGACCATGCATTACGTCGGCAATTCGTTTCTTGGGCAATCGAAAAACAAGAAGAAAATGAGAATTTTTTTAACAAAATAATCTTCACCGACGAAGCTCATTTCCAGCTCAATGGCTACGTCAATAAACAGAATTGCCGCATTTGGGGTGAAGAGAATCCAAGGGTTATCTTAGAGCAACCAGTACATCCACAAAAAGTTACGGTTTGGTGTGGTTTGTGGTCAGGAGGAATCATCGGACCATATTTTTTTGAAAACGCAAATGGAAATGCGATTACGGTCAATGGAAATCGCTACAGGGAGATGATCCGAAGCTTTTTGTGGCGGGAATTTGATGACTTTGTGGTTTCAACAGGACGGTACCACTTGCCACACAGCAAGAGAAACAATGGATCTTTTGAAGGAAAAGTTCGAAGATCGCATTATTTCTCGTAGAGGAAATGATGTGGCCACCAAGATCGTGCGATTTGACACCGTTGGATTTTTTTTTTGGTGGGGTTTTGTGAAATCGAAAGTGTACAGTAATAATCCCACAAAAATTCAAGAGCTTAAAACAACATTATCGAGCAGATTTCAACCATTGAGAACAGTTTATTGAACAACGTGATTCAGAATTTTGATAAAAGTTGTAAATTTATGATACCTTTATTTTATATTTCCCTATTTCGAAATCTTAAAACAAAGAAATTATTACAAAGAAATGTTTATTTTACAAAAATCAATAATTTCAAATAATTCAATTTAGTACAAATTATTTGTTTAATAAAAACAAATCCATAAGCATTTCGAAAATAAGTAATGTAATTGTTTTATGTTAAGAAATGCTTATGTTAGCAATAAGTATAATATGTAAATTTTAATATAAATAAGTTAAACATATAAAATAAAAGTCAGTCTTAAGACCAACTACAAAATTGTGTTTCGTGTTATTATTGTTCCGAAGAACATATTTAATAATACAATATAACAAAATACACAACTGGGGCAGTCGGGAAAAATTTAATCCAAAGATTGAATTAAGAACCTATGCTAAGGTTCTATTTAAGATATATTTAAGATATATTTCTATGCTAAGATATATTTAAATATATTTCTATGCTAAGATATATTTAAATATATGTAAACACCTTACTTGCATGATATAATCAAAGATAGCTCCACTGTAGCAACTATTATTATTATTATTATTATTTATTATTATTATTATTATTCTTCTTATTATTATTATTATTATTCTTATTCTTATTATTCTTATTATTATTATTCTTATTATTATTATTCTTATTATTATTATTCTTATTATTATAATTCTTATTATTATTATTCTTATTATTATTATTCTTATTATTATTATTCTTATTATTATTATTCTTATTATTATTATTCTTATTATTATTATTCTTATTATTATTATTCTTATTATTATTATTCTTATTATTATTATTCTTATTATTCTTATTCTTATTATTCTTATTATTATTATTCTTATTATTATTATTCTTATTATTCTTATTATTATTATTCTTATTATTATTATTCTTATTATTATTATTCTTATTATTATTATTCTTATTATTATTATTCTTATTATTATTATTCTTATTATTATTATTCTTATTATTATTATTCTTAATATTATTATTCTTATTATTATTATTCTTATTATTATTATTCTTATTATTCTTATTCTTATTATTCTTATTCTTATTATTCTTATTCTTATTATTCTTATTCTTATTATTCTTATTCTTATTATTCTTATTCTTATTATTCTTATTCTTATTATTCTTATTCTTATTATTCTTATTCTTATTATTCTTATTCTTATTATTCTTATTCTTATTATTCTTATTCTTATTATTCTTATTCTTATTCTTATTATTCTTATTCTTATTATTCTTATTCTTATTATTCTTATTCTTATTATTCTTATTCTTATTATTCTTATTCTTATTATTCTTATTATTCTTATTCTTATTATTCTTATTCTTATTATTCTTATTCTTATTCTTA
>OX352772.1:234809800-234824800 GCA_947095535.1 Poecilobothrus nobilitatus
ATTATTTATTATTATTATTTATTATTTATTATTATTATTTATTATTATTTATTATTATTATTTATTATTATTATTTATTATTATTATTTATTATTATTATTTATTATTATTTATTATTATCATTTATTATTATTTATTATTATTATTTATTATTATTTATTATTATTATTTATTATTATTTATTATTATTATTTATTATTATTTTTATTATTATTTATTATTATTATTAATTATTATTTATTATCATTTATTATTATTATTTATTATTATTATTTATTATTATTTATTATTATTTATTATTATTATTTATTATTATTTATTATTATTATTATTATTATTTATTATTATTATTTATTATTATTATTCATTATTATTTATTATTATTATTTATTATTATTTATTATTATTATTTATTATTATTATTTATTATTATTATTTATTATTATTTATTATTATTTATTATTATTTATTATTATTATTTATTATTATTTATTATTATTTATTATTATTATTTATTATTATTTATTATTATTATTTATTATTATTTATTATTATTATTTATTATTATTATTCATTATTATTTATTATTATTATTTATTATTATTTATTATTATTATTTATTATTATTATTTATTATTATTATTTATTATTATTATTTATTATTATTTATTATTATTATTTATTATTATTATTTATTATTATTTATTATTATTATTTATTATTATTTATTATTATTATTTATTATTATTATTTATTATTATTTATTATTATTATTTATTATTATTATTTATTATTATTTATTATTATTATTTATTATTATTTATTATTATTATTTATTATTATTTATTATTATTATTTATTATTATTTATTATTATTATTTATTATTATTTATTATTATTATTTATTATTATTATTTATTATCATTTATTATTATTATTTATTATTATTATTTATTATTATTATTTATTATTATTTATTATTATTATTTATTACTATTTATTATTATTATTTATTATTATTTATTATTATTATTTATTATTATTTATTATTATTATTTATTATTATTATTTATTATTATTATTTATTATTATTATTTATTATTATTTATTATTATTGTTTATTATTATTATTTATTATTATTTATTATTATCATTTATTATTATTTATTATTATTATTATTTATTATTTATTAATTATTAATTATTTATTATTTATTATTTATTATTTATTATTTATTATTTATTATTTATTATTTATTATTTATTATTTATTATTTATTATTTATTATTTATTATTTATTATTTATTATTTCTTATTTCTTATTTATTATTTATTATTTATTATTTATTATTTATTATTTATTATTTATTATTTATTATTTATTATTTATTATTTATTATTTATTATTTATTATTTATTATTTATTATTTATTATTTATTATTTATTATTTATTATTTATTATTTATTATTTATTATTTATTATTATTATTATTATTTATTATTTATTATTTATTATTTATTATTTATTATTTATTATTTATTATTTATTATTTATTATTTATATTTATTATTTATTATTTATTATTTATTATTTATTATTTATTATTTATTATTTATTATTATTATTTATTATTTATTATTTATTATTTATTATTTATTATTTATTATTTATTATTTATTATTTATTATTTATTATTTATTATTTATTATTTATTATTTATTATTTATTATTTATTATTATTATTTATTATTTATTATTTATTATTTATTATTTATTATTTATTATTTATTATTTATTATTTATTATTTATTATTTATTATTTATTATTTATTATTTATTATTTATTATTTATTATTTATTATTTATTATTTATTATTTATTATTATTATTTATTATTTATTATTTATTATTTATTATTTATTATTTATTATTTATTATTTATTATTTATTATTTATTATTTATTATTTATTATTTATTATTTATTATTTATTATTTATTATTTGTTATTTGTTATTTATTATTTATTATTTATTATTTATTATTTATTATTTATTATTTATTATTTATTATTTATTATTTATTATTTATTATTTATTATTATTATTATTATTACCCCCCGCGGGAAAGGGGTATAGAATATTCCCGCAGTAAGGTATGCTTGCGTAAAGGCGACTAAAATCCAACCCCCTAATCCAGTGGTGTCATGCGACCCGTGCCCAGTGGACTAGTTGGTAGCAAGGGGTATAATATTTAGCTATCGCAAACGGAGCCTTCCTGATACCAGGTCACCTCAGGAAGTATTTTGACCTTACCACAGTATCGGGCCTCTGCTGTGGTGGACCTTCCTTTGCCGCGATACTCGTGGGACCAAAAAATGGATCAATTAAATAAAACAACAGAAGTCAGTGGTAGGAGAGTGGAGGAGAGAAGAGGATTGGGCATGCACCCATTCACAAGGAGCGTGAAGACGCCAAGGTCACCGGTGATGAAACCGGTAATTCAGACGCCAAGACGGCCGCCGATGGAGATTTACTCTAACGCAGGAGAGACGACTACGGTGGAGTCAGATGTAGAGGACAGACCCGTCTTAGAAACTTCGCCACGGCGGGCTTTCATGAATAAAATGCGGGCGGACGAAGAAAGCTCTGTACAGCGATGTATGGAGATTGTTCAGGCGATGAAGGGTGCGTTGGATACCCAAAAAAACATATTCAACAAAATAAAATTTGGAATTCCTGAGCTTGAGGAGCGGCTGCAAGTTATCGCGCATTGCAGATCAAGCTGGAGGAAGGTGGAGGCCGAAGTTGCTGAGCCGAGGCTATGGCCAAAGTATTGGCCAGCTCGGCGAATACGAAGCGTCCAGCTTCTAGTCCAATGGAGCGGGCGGTTGATAAGCGGCAGAGGGCTGACGGGCAGACCCCGGCCGAAACCCAGGATAAAGGCGGTGACTGGAAGCAAGTTCACACCAAAAAGAAGCGGAAAAGACTGCAGTCGGCGAAGGCCAAGACTGCAGTTAGCGCCAAAGCGTCAGGGGGCACCGAAACCGTGACCGGTGCCAAGACTGTGGAGGGTATTAAGGCGGCGGAGCACAGAAGAGCTCGTAATCGGGGGCCAAAGATCAAGCCCGAGGCAGTGGTGGTTAGGCCCAGCGACGGTCGCTCATATGCCGATGTCCTGGCGGATATGCGGGCCACTGTGAAGCCAGAGAATTCGGGGACAAACGTTAAGGCGATACGGCAGACGAAGACAGGAGGGGTTCTCATAGAGCTTGGTCCTGGGACCAAGGATAGAGAAGCCTTCCGGAAAGCAGTTCAGGGAGTCTTGGGAGATAGGGCTGCAGTACGCAGCCTTGAGCCTAGATGCTCCCTGGAGATCCGTGGGCTGGACTGCCTTGCTACAGAGGTGGAGGTAGAAGCAGCAATAAGGCGGGACATCCCGGAGGCACATGACTTCCGGGTAGGGCTGACTAAGCAGAATGGCAGGAGTCAGAAATACGCCATTATAGACATCGGCGAACGAGTGGCCCGTAAGCTTATTGGTCTGAGTAATATCAAAATCGGCTGGGTTAGCTGCAGAGTGCGGAGGAGAGTCGACCTGGAGCGTTGCTTCAGGTGTCTTGCTTTTGGCCATATAGCACGGACGTGCAAGGGCCCAGACAGGAGCCGCCTCTGTCGGAGGTGTGGCGGAGATGGCCATCTGGCAAAGGACTGCAGCGAAAAAGAGCTCTGTGTGCTCTGCTTCGATGCGGGGTGTAAGGCTGAAGAGCTGACTCACACAGCAGGAACGGGGCGATGCAAGGTCTTCAGGACGGCACTGCAGAAGGGGAGGGAATCAAGATGATTAAAATCCTGCAGGGCAACCTGAATAGGAGTCGGGTTGCTAGTGATCTTCTCCGCCAGATGGCCAGAGAGAAGGGTATTGACCTACTGCTCATTAGTGAGCAGTATAGTCATAACCACCCTTCTCCATGGTACCCAGATGACCTGGGAACAGCAGCGATATGGATCCCGGATCCGGCGAAACTTCCGGTGAAGGAGTCCATTAGCGAATTCATTAACGAATCCATTAGCGAATTCATGGAGAAAGTCGGCGATCTTGAAGACATGATCCTTGGTGCTTCTGGGGGCTTGGTGGTGGGTGGCGATTTCAATGCTAAGGCTTTGGAATGGGGGATGAATTATCCGGACGCTAGAGGTGGTCACGTTTTGGAAATGGCGGCTAGAACGGGTTTACTAGTTTTAAACACCGGCCGCGTGTCCACCTTTAGACGGCCAGGATATTCGGAAACCATTCCAGATGCCTCCTTTGCATCTGAGCAGCTCGCCCCCTTTGTTCGGAACTGGCATGTGATCGAGGATTATACGGGCAGTGACCATCAGTATATCGCATTCGAGTTGCGCGAAGGCCAGCAGCGGCAAGCGGTGCCTGCTGGTCGCTCTCCCTGGGCCATGAGTAGGGTTGACGAGGCTAAGTTCGCCCGCTCAGTTTCATGGGAGGTAGTGGCACCCATGGCAGCTGTCCGAGGGAACCGGAGCCTGTGCGAGGAGATCGTCGACTCTACCATGAGGACGGTATTGGAGGCGTGCGGGACTTCTATACCCCGCAAAAGGCCTCGTCACGGGAAAAGACCGGTATACTGGTGGACTCATGAAATCGCGGAGTTGAGGTGTGAATGTTTAAGGCTTCGGCGCAAGTCGCAACGCGCTAGAGGCCGGGATGAGATTGCCCGTTGGTCTGCCGACCACAAGGCCAAGAAGAAGGAGCTTCGCCGGGCCATCAGTGGTAGTAAGGCTCGGTGTCTAAGGAAGCTGAGGGAGGATGTCGAAACAGAGCCATGGGGTTTGGGTTACAAAATCGTAACTCAAAAGGTTGGCATGAGAGGCGGTGCCGCCCCCATGGATGCTGCTTCCACGGAGAGAATAGTCCACGGACTATTCCCTGCGAACCCAGCGCGGATGAGAAGGAGTGCGGACTCCCGAGGCGAGATTGTCTACTTCTCCATGGAGGAGCTGGAAACCGCTGTCTGCTCTCTCAAGCCAAGTAGAGCACCTGGGTCGGATGGATTACCGGGGGAAATATGGAAGCTAGTGTTAAGGGCTGGGCCTGAGCTCTTGCTGAATATGTACAATGCGTGTCTTTCAGCGGGAGTCTTCCCTGCTCGCTGGAAGACAGCGCGCCTTGTGCTGATCGGCAAGGGCAAGGGAGAACCGGAGCTTCCATCTTTCTACCGGCCGCTGTGCATGTCATATATCCAACAAACCAAATCTTAGAAGATGGATGTAATTTCTAGGAGGTCTAATCAATAAATTAATTTTCATAATTCTTTCTCTTACTTTCATATTAATCAATTACAAGTATTTCAACATACTTGATATTATAAAATTCTTCTTTTTTGTTGTTCTTCTTTTCTTTTATTCCGTTGACCGCTATGTAAAATACAATAATTCGTTTTAAAGTACAATAAACTAAAATTAGGTCATTAAATGAAAAAGGATCATATTTCAAACAAAGCAAGACTAAAATTTTTTATTTAAATTTAAACTCTTACAAAATTTCTTTTCAAGTACAATAAACTAAAATTAAGTCATTGAATTAAAAATAAGAGATCAAATTACAAATAACGCAAGACCAATTTTTTTTGATTCAAAATTAAATTCTTACACAATTTCCTTTTCAAGTGCAATAACAGAAATCGAAAGCACTTGAAAATATAATAAATTTCTTTTTCTTGTTTTTCTTTGTAAAATATTAATAATAATCAATATTTAAAATTGAATTCTAAATATAAAATTTGTAAAATGTAAAAGTTAGTTTAAGTCTAGATTCGTAAGGTTTAACATTTAATTTTTAATAAAGAAAATTAAAATAAAAAATCAAAATTGTTTCGTGTTTAATTTATAAAGAATATTATTTTATAAACCTCAATCTTATAAAATAATAAAACTGGCGCAGTCGGTAGGATCGCTAACTGACGTCCGATAACGGTAAAATAAAAAAAATAAAAAATAAAAATAATATATAAAAGTGAAAGTTATCTATAAAATTATATTACCAGGGACTTTAGTAAAACTTTTATTAAAAAGAATTTTTTTTATATATCAATATTCAAGTTAAATCAAGATAACTTCAATTAACTTTTAAAAATTATATTGAATAACATTATAAAAAAAAAAAAAAAATAAAAACTAAAGTGACAAAAGTGGCGTCAGGCTTTTTTATTAAAAGAAATTTGTAGCGATAAAAGAACACAAAACAAAAGAAAAGAAAAATCTTAAGTGAATGAAACCATATCGAATCAATTATAAAAATAAAAACAAACTTAAACTCGAAACTATTAGCGAATATAATAGTATTTTAAATAATATCAAGTTAACTAACGAAACATCAGAAATGGCATTAACAATAAATTCAATCTCAACAAATGATTTAATATCCGAAGCTAGATCTATTCCAGTATTTAGAGGAGATGGAACGTTTGAGTTAATATCATTTTTCAAAGAAGCTGATAATATCATGGGTTTAACACCAGATCCAGGATTAAAATCTTATCTTGTCAGCATAATATTATCAAAAATACAAGGAGCAGCCGCAGCCAGCATACGAAGATTGGAAAACGCGACATGGAGTGACATTAAAAATCAATTAAAGAGATCATTCGGAATACAAGAAGATTACCTCAAGCTGAAAGAGAAAGCAGATGAAATTAAATTTTTAAATGTAAGTCAATTTTATTATCAATTAACAGAAATACTAGATAAGCTAAATTTAAAATATAAACTTGATCCAAATTCCCCTATCGATTTTAAACCATCCAATAATGAAAAAATCATTTTAGAGAAATTTCTCAATAAACTCCCTAGATCCGATAGTATGTTTTTAAGGCTTAAAAATATTGATAATTTAGAGGAAGCTTATTATGAGCTTTTGCAAACTGGTATTTCCACCAACAATAACAATTATAATTTTAATAAGAATCAAAATTTTTCACGTAATGATAAAAATAAAAACAATAATAATCGTTCTAATACTACTTTTAGAAACTCTAATTTCAATAATAATTATAATAACAATTTAAATAACAATCGCTCTAAAAATTTTTTAAATAATAATTATAATAATAATAATTCCAATCACTATCGCTCTAATAATTTTTCAAGTCATAATAATAATTATAATAATAATTCCAATCACTATCGTTCTAATAATTTTCCAAACCATAATAATAACTATAATAATAATCCCAATAATCATTTTAATAGATATAATTCTAATTCAAATTTTAATCGTCCAATCAATCCTAATAATTCAGGGCAAAGTAGATTCCGTCGTAATTATAGCGGAAATTTTACAAATCAAAATAATAACTATAATCAACCTACAGAGCCAATGGATACCTATGATGTTAATATTAACAATGTTTCTTTAGATAACCAAAATGAGCAAACTGAAGAAAATTTTCATTCAGTGCCTCGGAAACCAATTTACCAATAGTCCAATTTACAATAAATAATACAAAAGTAAATTGTTTAATTGATACAGGTGCTACAACATCAGTTATCAATGAAACCTTATTTCCCGAAATAAAAAAAGAAAAATTGAAAAATCCTTTAAAAATTCTCACATTATTCGGTGCTAGTAAAATATTTCATACATTAATTACTGACGTTCCAATAGAATTTAATCACTCAGCACAAATCCTTTGGAAGGTATTAAAACTTAATAATAAACAATTTGACGCGATTATAGGACAAAACGTATTGAAAGCCGTAGGAGCAAAAATAGACTTTGAAATGGAAACGATCGAAATAATGGGAAAAATAATAAAATTTAAAAATGCTTGCCCTTATAATGACATTAATGAATTGTATTCATTAGATCTAAAAACAAATATCTTTGATTTTATAAAAACAAATCATCTTAATAACGAAGAAAATAAATTATTAAAAAAAATTATAACAGAAAATAAAGATCTCTTTTATCAAGAAAGTCAGACCTTAACCAACATTAATTGTATTAAACATCAAATTATCACAAAAAATAGCCATCCTATCTATTCGAAAATTTACAGATTTCCTAAGATTCATGAACATGAGGTGGAAAAACAAATTTCCGAAATGCTATCTCAGGGGATAGTAAAACATAGTAATTCTCCTTATAATTCACCTATCTGAATAGTTCCCAAGAAACTAGATCAATCAGGAAAACAAAAATGGAGAATAGTGGTAGATTATAGGAAATTGAATGAGATTACAATTGAAGATAAATTTCCTATTCCGAATATTGAATCTCTCTT
The DNA here is from genome assembly GCA_947095535.1 of Poecilobothrus nobilitatus. Taxonomy (NCBI): domain Eukaryota; kingdom Metazoa; phylum Arthropoda; class Insecta; order Diptera; family Dolichopodidae; genus Poecilobothrus; species Poecilobothrus nobilitatus. The sequence continues at coordinate 234,818,098 of OX352772.1, forward strand.
TGATAAACTAGGTAAAGCCCAATATTTCTCTACTATTGATCTCGCTAAAGGATTTCATCAAATCCTTGTAGACGAAAAAGATCAACCGAAAACAGCCTTTTCGACCCCACAAGGTCACTATGAGTTTGTCAGGATGCCATTCGGGTTGAAGAATGCTCCTGCAACATTCCAACGAATGATAAATTATGTTTTACGTGACTTTATAAATCATATCTGTGTCGTATATCTAGACGATATACTAATTTTCAGTACGTCACTACAAGAACATGAAAACGCAATTAGAAAAATATTTGAAAGGTTAAGAAAATTTAATTTAAAAATACAATTAGATAAATGTTTATTTTTTTCTAAAGAATCAGAATATTTAGGACATTTACTTACAGATAAGGGAATTAAACCAAACCAAAAAAAAATTGAATTGATAAAAAAACTAAAACTACCAAATTCTCGAAAATCCATTAAAAGCTTTTTAGGTATTACTGGGTATTATCGTAAGTTTATTAAAGACTACGCTAAAATTGCCCAACCATTAACTTATTGCTTGAAAAAAGATAATAAAATTGACATTAACAATCCTAAATATATTCAAGCATTCGAAAAACTTAAAGAAATCATTACTAGTGATCCAATATTAAAATACCCAAATTTTAATCAAAAATTTACCTTAACTACTGATGCAAGTGACTTTGCTATTGGGGCTGTTTTATCACAAAATGGACATCCAATTGCATTTGCAAGTAGAACATTAAATGATCACGAAAATCGTTATAGTACTATCGAGAAAGAGCTCTTGGCAATTGTTTGGGCAACTAAGTACTTTAGACCGTACCTGTTTGGTGTTAGATTTACTATAAAAACGGATCATAGACCTCTAGTTTGGCTAAACTCACTAAAAGAACCGAATTCAAAACTCCAAAGATGGAGAATTAAATTAAATGAATTCAATTTTGATATAGAATATGTTAAAGGAAAAGACAATAAAGTGGCCGATTTCCTTAGCAGAATCAATATTGAAAAAAATGAAATAAATAATATTTTTCAACTAGATGAGTCTTCTTCTAACATGGAAAGCGATTTAGCTACAATTCATAGTGGCATCGAAAATTTGGATGACCACATTCCAATTGTAGAAAATATAGTAAACAAATATTTTAATCAAATCCACCTAGTAGTAACTAAACCAGGTGAATTGATTACCAAATATAACAAATATAAAAAAAATTTTATATCCGAAGATGATTTAAAAAATCAAAATTATTTAAATGACGTACTACGAAGGCTCATTAAAAAAGGTATTACTGCGATTTATTCAGAATTGAACGATAATAAATTTGCAATATTACAAAGAAAACTAATAGAATTATTCAGTAACGATAGAAAAGTAAAGTTTATTAGATGTACTAAATTAGCTCAAGAAATAGAAAGCGAAACCGATTTACTAAATATAATAAAAGAAACCCATGAAAAAACAAATCATAGAGGTATTTTAGAAAATTTTAATGAATTGAAAGATAAATACTATTTTCCAAAAATGAAAGATCTTATTTACAAATATATAAATAACTGCGATATTTGTAATTTAGCAAAGTATGATCGGAAACCTAATCAATATAATTTTAATATATCTGCAACACCTTCTGAACCGAATGAAATAGTTCATGGCGACACGTATTACTTAAAAAAAGAAGTATTTTTAACAACAATAGATAAATTTACAAAACACTTATCAAGAATTAAACTAAATGATAGAAATAGCATTACCATAATTCAAGCTTTAGGATTACGAAACTCTCTGTTTGGTAAACCAAAAACATTTGTATTTGACAACGAATTCAATAGCTTAAATCTGAAGGACTTTTGTAGAGTAGAAAATATAGAATTACACTTTACCTCTCCTAGAAGTCATACAGGTAATTCTGATACAGAAAGAGCCCACGGAACCATCACAGAACATATTAGGATTTTAACATTAACCGATCCCAATCTTAATACTGAAAGTTGTATATTAAAAGCTGTTGAAGCTTATAATAATACACTACATTCTGTAACTGAAGTTAGGCCCATTGACTTTACTAAGAATAAAGTTTTAAGTTTCCAAGAAATCAAAGACAGATTATTACATAAAAAAGAGAAAATTATTTCCAAATTAAACAAAAATAGAAAAACTTTTGAAATACCTAATGACAGTGAGATACTAATACAAAACCCTGCAATTGTACGGTATAAAGAACAGCCTAGATATAAGAAAATTAAAATTAAGAAGATAAATAATAAAATTACTGATTTTAAAAATAAAAACATTCATCCAACAAGAGTTAAAAGAAAATATAAATTCATTTCAGGTAACTCAACAAATAACAACTGCCATTAAAATCATTATTCAGATTTTTATTCTTATTATAATTCTAAATAAAGCTGAAGCAATAATTAATATAGAAAAATTAGAAACTGAGTCCGGGTATTCTTTAATCCAACAAGAGAAAACTCCAATTATTGATAGCTATACTAAAATACTTCACGTTATTGAATTAGACGAAATTGATTATACAATAAATATGATAAAAGATAATGTAAGAAATTCATTTAAAATCCCAGAAGACGAAATTATTTTAAAAACGCTAAAAGATAAAATTAACAAATTAGAACATACCTTCAAGACATTAATTCCCTATAGACATAAAAGAGCATTAGCTAATATTGGTGGTTCATTTTTGAAATGGATATTTGGTACAATGGACGAAGATGATAAAGTTGAAATAGAAGAATATCTAAAAACCCTTGAACAAAATACTCATAATCTAATAATTAATCAACAAATAAAATTAAATAGTAATTTTCAAGATAATATTGAAATCCTGAAAAAAACAGTTAATAATAACCACATAAAAATTGAAAAACTTCTAAATAGTGTTTCAATGGAAAATAAAAATATAACTAAACAACTACCATACTTGCAAACAATTACTGACATTAATCTTCTAAGTGAAGAAGTCGAAAAAATTCAAGAAAATGTTATATTTGCTAAACATCAAATAATGAGTAGATCCATTCTAACCCCAGAAGAAATAGATTTTTATAACATAGATATTTTCAAAATTCAAGAACTTAAGAGCTCAGTTGCAACAACAAATAGTAATAAATTAATATTTATATTGGAAATACCAGTACTAAGTAAAGAAAATGCCACTAAATATAAAATATTTGCTTTACCAAATTCAAAATTTGAACAAATTGATATACCAAATTCTAACATTATCTTATTTGAAAATAAAACATATTATATTACCCAGGAAAAATATAAAAACAAACTAAAACCAACCTCAAACTGTATATCAAATCTTTTTATTAAATCATATATTAACTGTTCTAAAACTATAGAAGAAGATTTTAAAATAACGGAATTGGATCAAGGTAATATTAATTAAAAATGCCCAAAATAAAAATTTAACAAACAATTGTAACAATATGAATTATCTTTTAAACAAAAACTATATTATTTATTTTAATAATTGTAATATCGAAATCGATAACATTAAATTTTCTAATAAAAATAAAGAATTCAAACATAATATTGTAATACCTAATTATATAACTATTAAAAATATAAATAATACTGTTAAACTTGAAACTTTAAATTTAAAACAATCAGAAAACAATAGAGAAATTGTTGAAATTAATTACAAAAGAAAAATTTATGATAATTTAACTCATACTAATACAATTGTTATAGTAATTATAGTTGTAATTTTATTCATTTTTGTAATTCTACAAAGTAAAAGAAGAAAAGGAAAAATAATCAATAATATAACCAATACTAAAACTAAAGAAATTGTCCAGGAGTACAAAAATCCTAAGGATGAGGGTGTCATATATCCAACAAACCAAATCTTAGAAGATGTAATTTCTAGGAGGTCTAATCAATAAATTAATTTTCATAATTCTTTCTCTTACTTTCATATTAATCAATTACAAGTATTTCAACATACTTGATATTATAAAATTCTTCTTTTTTGTTGTTCTTCTTTTCTTTTATTCCGTTGACCGCTATGTAAAATACAATAATTCGTTTTAAAGTACAATAAACTAAAATTAGGTCATTAAATGAAAAAGGATCATATTTCAAACAAAGCAAGACTAAAATTTTTTATTTAAATTTAAACTCTTACAAAATTTCTTTTCAAGTACAATAAACTAAAATTAAGTCATTGAATTAAAAATAAGAGATCAAATTACAAATAACGCAAGACCAATTTTTTTTGATTCAAAATTAAATTCTTACACAATTTCCTTTTCAAGTGCAATAACAGAAATCGAAAGCACTTGAAAATATAATAAATTTCTTTTTCTTGTTTTTCTTTGTAAAATATTAATAATAATCAATATTTAAAATTGAATTCTAAATATAAAATTTGTAAAATGTAAAAGTTAGTTTAAGTCTAGATTCGCAAGGTTTAACATTTAATTTTTAATAAAGAAAATTAAAATAAAAAATCAAAATTGTTTCGTGTTTAATTTATAAAGAATATTATTTTATAAACCTCAATCTTATAAAATAATAAAACTTGCATACTGGATACGGCGGGGAAGATCTTGGAGAAGCTGCTTAGGGCGAGGCTGCACTCCGCTATGGAGGACGCAGGGGGGCTTTCTCCGCGGCAGTACGGCTTCAGGTCCGGTAGGTCAACGGTGGATGCCATTGCCGAGGTGATGAATGCCGTAAAGCGGGCGGAGAGTTACAACCATTTCTCACGTCGACTGGTCCTCTTGGTGACGCTCGATGTGAGAAATGCTTTTAACTCTCTCAGATTGGTGGACGTCATCAGAGCACTGGAGGACGACTTCCGGGTTCCGGAATACCTTCTCCAGATGATCGACGATTATCTGGCCGACCGGACTCTGACGTACGATACTACTTCGCAGGGACCAAGGAGCATGGTGGTTACTGCAGGCGCCGCGCAGAGTTCTGTCCTCGGACCAGATCTCTGGAACGCTGCCTATGACGGCTTGCTGCGCTTGGACATGCCCGACGAGACAATTCTCGTTGGGTATGCCGACGACGTGGCACTGCTTGTTGAGGCAAGGAGCGTGGAGCTGGCTCAGCTCAAGCTCAACCAAGCCATGCGGCGCATCGGTGCATGGATGGCAGAGCGAGGGCTGTCTCTGGCTGTAAGCAAAGCAAAGATCGTGGTCCTCACTAGGAGGAGGATAGCCACTGACCTTCCGCTGCAGGTTGGGGAGGTGACAGTCATGTCGAAGCCGGCGGTAAAATACCTCGGAGTGCTAGTGGATTGTAGCCTTAAGTTCTTCGAGCAGATTCGGGCGACGGTGGACAAGGCGGCAGCGGGCGTAACATCGCTGAGCCGGCTGATGGCCAACGTGGGAGGACCCAGGGCCGGGAACAGGAGGCTCCTTATGTCATCGGTCCAGTCAGTCTTGCTGTACGGATCCGAGGTGTGGGCACATGCTCTAGCCAAGGAAATGTAGAGGAAGAGGCTGGGCCAGGTACAAAGGAGGGCAGCCCTAAGGGTGGCGTCTGCCTACAGGACAGTCTCTGAGCCGGCTGTCCTGGTGATTGCTGGCGCTACACCGATTGCGCTATTGGCACAGGAGCGGCAATCAGTGTACAACAGGCGGGGGGAAGGTGACCTGGCAGTAGTCAAGGCAGAAGAGATGTCACGCACGTTGGCAAGGTGGGAGGCTCAGTGGGAGCAGGGGGCGAGGGGCCGGTGGACGAGGACGTTGACAGCAACGATCGGGCCATGGGCGGAGCGGCGACACGGGGAGGTGGACTACTACCTCACGCAGTTTCTTTCCGGGCACGGTTACTTCAGAGCCTACCTGAACAGAATGGGAAGGGTGGGAGTGTCTGTACTGCCCACGTGTGCAGGATGACGCTGAGCACACCTTTTTCATATGTGAGAGGTGGGGTCTGGAGAGGACGGAGCTGGAGCGAGAGGTGGGAGTCTATTTCTTACCCGATGTCGCTGTGGAAGTAATGATGGCTGGGGAGGGAGCTTGGAACCGTGTATCACATTACGTGCAGCGGGTTCTGCGCTCTAAGAAGCTAGACCTGGACGAGGCGGAGGCACTAGCCGTCTAGGGTGAGGAGCCTGGCCTGAAGTAATGTGATAAACGGTTCCGGGCCAGCGTTCAGGCGGAACGCAAGGAGGTAGATTTAGTGGGTATACAATAAATGCATAACCATTTAACGGAGTCCCACACACGCCGGGAAGAGAGAGAGAGTAAGAGAAAAATTTCCGGTATGGTCTATAAAAGATTCCAACCTCCTTCGTAGAAAAAAAAAAATTATTATTATTATTATTATTATTTATTATTATTAATATTATTATTAGTATTTATTATTATTATTATTTATAATTTATTATTATTTATTATTATTGTTTATTATAATTATTTATTATTATAATTATTATTTATTATTATAATTATTTATTATTATTATTATTATTTATTATTATTATTATTTATTACTATTATTATTTATTTTTATTATTATTTATTATTATTATTTATTATTATTATTTATTATTATTATTTATTATTATTATTATTTATTATTATTATTTATTATTATTATTATTTATTATTATTATTGTTTATTATTATTATTTATTATTATTATTATTATTTATTATAATTATTATTATTTATTATTGTTATTATTTATTATTATTATTATTAT